>ML777027.1:1487280-1500211 GCA_009831015.1 Picea engelmannii
CCATTTATGGCACTTTATGGATACCACCCTCCTTCCATCACTTCTTCTCTAAAAGAAAAATCTAAGGTTCAAGCAGTGGAAGATCACATCAAGAATCAACAACAAGTTCTCCAATTCTTAAAGGACAACCTGACCATGGCACATAATCACATGAAACAACAAGCAGATCAACATCGTAGTGAAAGAAGTTTTGAAGTAGGGGATTGGGTGTTTTTAAGACTGCAACCATACAAACATATGTCTCTCAAGCAAGCCAAGAAGGATAATAAATTATCACCAAAGTACTATGGCCCTTATAAGGTGTTGCAAAAGATTGGTACTATGGCATACAAATTGGAGTTTCCTGCATCTTCACGAGTACACCCAGTTTTCCATGTGTCATGCTTAAAGAAGGTTATAGGCGACAAGATCCCAGTTCAAACTATATTGCCAGAATTTGACGAGGAAGGAAAAATCATATTGGAGCCTGAAGCCATCACTGACACAAGAATTCGCCAGCTGAGGAATAGATCCATTTCAGAGTATCTCATTAAATGGAGGAAACTACCGGCTGAAGATTCCACTTGGGAAGACGAGTCTTTTATACAGAAGCATCCAAAGTTACTCAAGCGTTGCGGACAACACTTGTCTCAAGGGGAGGGGCATGTTAAGCTCTAGTATTGGCTCATTACCCCTTAATTGGGGCATATTACATTAGTAATGTTATTTTATTTATGTAGGCTTTAGGCCATTAGTTGTAATTATACCTCCTAGTCTCCTATATATACCAAGGAGACATTTTTATTTTGAATAATCTTGTATTTGAACATTTAAGTGGGGTAAAAGGAGGTTGCCCCCTCGAAGAGGCTTATTATCTGAAATTATCTCTTTTTCAAGGCGTTGAGTACTTTTTCTGAGGTTTTTCTATGCTATATTGATATTTGGTTCTTAACAACAAAAAGGCAGTCATCTATTGTGAACTATTATCCAAACATAGTCATGGTCGGTCGGTAGACTAGATAATAAGACAACACAAGCCAGTCGATGAGTCGACCAAACAAGAAATGCACCTAAACAGTCTCTGTCAATCCAACATTTTGTGTATCTTGGTATAATAAGCAATAATATAGCTTGCAACAACACAGTCGAACATGGTTCGGTCGGTCTCAGTGAATCCAAGTCGAGTCAACAAGAAGCAGTCGAGTCGACAATCAGTTGGGTTTATACATTGGCAACTTCAAGTACTCCCCCCCTTAAACACAACTGAGGGATCAAAGTATCAACAATAGATATTCGTCGAAAAACCAGTCGACAGACAATAACCAACCGAAACTCGGTTGACGAATACGCAGTCGAAACATCCAATCGACTTTCATCTCTAGTTGAACCTCAGTCTACAAATACGTAGTCGAGAACTTCCAGTTGACTGTCATGTCGAGTCGATCCTTGGTCGACCACTACAAAGCAATCAATAATGAAAAGGAACGTTGCACATTTGTACAGCGGAGGATGCACAATGGTATGAAGTCCTCAAGCATCTGGATAGATTTTCCAATGACCATTCATCAATCCAACCACAGTCTATTCTAGTAATTGGTATGGTCCACAGTTATGTCTTTCGCGTCTCTTCTGCAAAGATCGGAAAGCATTATTTCCATTTATGCAATGGCAAGGATGACAATAAGTCACATAGTTTTGTGTTGGTTGATTAAGAGATATAGGCTCAGGGTCAGGTGTACTCTCAGGAGCAGAACAACCCTGTAATGTCCCTAATTCGAACCCTTTGTAATTGTACATATAGGTTGGTGAGTCATTGGTACTAATTGTAAATGTAAATGTACAGTTAGATTGGTGAGTCATCGGCACCAAGTTGTGGTTTTGTGTGCACTTGAGTAGTGTGTGGGAATCGTTATCAAAGAAAGGGTGTGCACATTTCATAGTGATGCGCACACCTGGGAAAGTGTGTGTGGTTGCACATCAAAGGAAGGGTGTGCATCGAGCCGCGTTATGTGTGTGTGTATTGAGGTCGAAGAGCCTGTGCGATTATGAGACTGGTGAGCCCAGACACAGATAGGCCAGTGTGCCTATCCATGTAAAAGTAATCATATTCAAATATTAATATTATTACATCGCTACGCACAGACCGATCATACGAAAAGAGATGGGGGGCGAACTCCACCAAAAAAGGGAAAAGGGGGGGGGGACTTAAGTCCTAGGGAATATTTTAATAATATTTCCGGAAAAGTGTAAGTTATGGATATTTATTTTATCTTAAGTTCTCGAGGTTGGGAATAGGTCACCAGGTGGCCAAATCTACATCTGAAAGTGACAAGTGTCACGTTTACATGCAATGTATATTGATGGCCTTGGTGTGTTTTGGGGGATTATTCATGATTCATTATTCACTCTCGTGTGCAAAAGGGGTTAGACCATATGAGAGAGGACAATTATTACCTTATCTACACAAAGGAGCTTGTCAGGGTTTTTTGTATTGTAATCTGAGTTTTTTTGTTGAAGAGGTGGGTTGTCGGGCCCATGAGCAATCTCTTTAGGAGAGAGATTTGTTGTCGAAGAGGTGGGTTGTCAAGCCCATGAGCAATCTCTCCAGGTGAGAGTTTTGTTGGGAATTGTTTCTTGGTGCATTGGGCATTAGTCATAGGGATCAGAGACTTTCTATATGTCTTGTTGTTGGTAACTCTTGAAGGGAAGTGGGGTAGCCGAGGGACTGTTGAGAAGAGAAGAGGCACACTTCCTTGTGTGTGACAGGTGCGTGGGGAATGAGATATTGTAGGCTAGTTGCAACAACGAGCATCCTGGACTGACCAATTTTGTTGAGTATCAGACCTTAGCCTGGAATTAGGAACCCTTTTGCTCTGGTGGAGTTGAGCCCCAGCTCGAAGGTGGCCTGTTGCTAAAAGTATATGAGCAACATAGTCTATGGCTGGGAGGAACGTCTGAGTTATGCGTGCAGTTGGTGACTTTTCATAAAAGATAAGTGTCTTTATGAGTTTGTCTTGTTTACTGTGTGTTTAATATGAGTTTGACTCTTGTACGTTGTTGCATATAAGTAATTGTTGTTATCATATATTATGTTGCTTGCACATGTAAGTGTGGTGTGGATATTCAATATTTGTAATCGTGCATAAATATAATAGTTATTGTTAGTCTTGCATGTTATGTTAACCTTATGATTTTGGACATGAGTCTCTGGGGAAATGTTAGAATGGTTGTGTGCACAGGGAAATACTTTGTGTGCACAAGAGGTCGGGTTCACTTGTGCACACAAAGAAGTAGTTTGTGCGAACAAGGAGAACATAATTGGTGTGTGACGCCAGAATGGTTGCATGCACAGTAGTGTTGTGTGATCAATATGCTTGTGCATAGTTCTTTTGTATTACTTCTGTTGTTGTAAGTTGTGTGGCGCGAACTCAATCTTGGGGCTGAGCTCGTTACTTCAAGTGATATTGCGCAGACCAGTGTTTAGAGTAGAATCTGCGCAGTATATTATGGAGTAACATTGTTCAGTAGTAAATTGGATGATGTTACAGTTTGGTATCAGAAGTTGTTTGGTAACGAGGATGTTACAGATTGGTTTCAAAACGACAGAAGTTGAGATTGTGTGACATGGCCCGACTAGGGAGGATGGGGATGTTATAGTTTGGTATCAAAGCTATTGGTTCAACACGAGATTTGTATGTGCCAGAGACCAAAAAGAAGCAGCAGAGCCATGGTTTCAACACTGAGACTGCATGGGCTGAGTTTCTATTTAAGGCAAAAATCAGATTGATAAGTGGCAGAGTTTGGAATTATAGCGCGGCCATGGTGCGCCTAAAATAAGAATGCATGAGTGTGCACACTAAAGATTGGGGTTGCGCGGAGTAAAATTTATGGTGCATGCGCACTAGTGATACGCGGTGTATATGTTGGATATTGACATCGTGCACTTGCATGTGTTGAATACCAGTGCGCACATGAGCTTCAGAACAAAGGATTCTGACAAAATGGTGTAGAGTTTTCATGAAGTTGTCTCATGAATTCGTCTAACAAATCTTGTTGTGTGCACATTTTGTAGAATTTTCAGCAATCAGAGCAGGGCAAAATCAGCACAGAAAGTCAAGAAGCATGGAAAACGTACAGAGAGATTTTAGCCATGATGATGAATTCGAGGATGTGTATGTCAGTTTGTGTAATAATGGTACAGAATCCAAGGAGGAGCGTATTAATTTGGTAGAAACCATAAAGGGATTGCAAAAGGATGTCTAAAGCTATAAAGTTGATAATGAAAGGCCTATGAAATCGAAGGAGCAACAAGAGGACTTCAATGTCAAATTGATGCAAAGCTTGGACATAATAGAGAAGAAAATGGATAAGGAGATAGAGTCAAGTAGGTCAATAAGTCACAGGTCTCATGATGATAAAAGAAGAGAAGTAAGAAGTGTTAATAGGTATCATCACCACTCGCCAAAGCATTCAATTAGGAAAGTGCATAGTAAATCAAGTCCATCTCCCATCAGAAAGCATAAGAGAAGGACTGGGGTGGATGAGCTACATGGAGAAAGGAATAAGATCAAGCTTCCTACCTTTGATGGTGAGCACAAGAAGGATGAAGATGCAGAGACTTGGCTGCTAGGTACGAGGAAGTACTTCCAGCTGCATAATTATTCTTCCCAGGCAGAAGGGAGAATTTCCATCTATCAGCTAAAAGGAAAGGCATCAATGTGGTGGGATCAGTTCGTGCAAGTATAACACATTGTTGAGAAGAAGGTTACTTGGAGAGAGTTCAAGAGGTATTTTCAAAAGAAATATTTAACCAAGCGATACTATGACAAGAAAACGAAGGAGTTCTTTGAACTCAAGCTTTGGAGTAAGACGATAGATGAGTATGAAAGAAGATTTTTAGAGCTACTAAAATATGTCACATTCATCAAGGATGAGAAAGTTAAAATTCAAAGGTACCTGAGTGGGTTGCCCTCATTTATCAGTGACAAGATACAAAACAATGACCCTGAGACATTGGAGGAAACTATAAGGTGTGCTAAGTGTCTTTATGATCACCAAAGGGGAAGAACGACTTTCCAAAAGGCTTGGGAAGACAAGATGAAAAACAAGATGGAACAGAGGAAGAAGGGGACTAAGCCACCATTTTTCATAAATATTGCGCAAAGACAACCAACTACCAAGGAGCCCAGAAGGATGGAGACAATAGGAAAAATTCATGGTAATAATATATTCAATGTTGGAGTTGTGGCAGAGATCGTATGCGTAGAGATTGCCCTCAAAGAGGTGATAAAGCGAGGACTATGCATAGTGTAGAACAAGTTGTGACAATTGAAGACATGGACAAAAATGTGCCTAGGATTTACGTAACCCTCGATAACAAGCAAGTTGAGTTTCAGTCGCACATGATTGAAGTGGAAGGTAAGATTAATGACCAACTCCTTGCTATTTTAATTGATTCAGGAGCTAGTCATAGTTATCTAGATCCTAAGATGGTGAAAATATTCCATTTGTCGAGAAGTAAGCTTGGAAAACCTTGGTTGGTGCAGTTAGCTATAGGGACAAAATGGAAAATTGATGAGATGGTTAGGGCATGTCCAATGTAAATGAATGGATTGTGCACAAAATCTGATTTGAATATTATACCTTTGGGCTCGTATGATTGCCTCATTGGTATGGATTGGTTGGTTCAACATCATGTTGTTCTAGACTATTACAATGAGGCATTTACTTGCTTGGATGAGGAAGGGAACTTAAGCACAATTCAAGGAATTCCAAGAGTTGTAACTATCAGAGAAGTTTCAGCCTTGCAATTGAAGAAAAGTTACAGGAAAGGATGTCAAGTATTTGCAACACACATGGAGGAGGAACCTAAGGATAAAGTGTCAAGTGTTGAAGACTACACAGTACTAAAAGAGTTTGAGGATGTCTTTAAATAGATATCAAGGTTGCCATCAAAAAGAGATATCGATTTCTCTATAAATCTGATGTCTGGAGTAGCTCCCATATCCAAGACTTCTTATAGGATGAGTACACCAGAGTTGAAGGAGTTGCAGATGCAACTTGAAGAGCTTCTAAAGAAGGGGTATATACGCCCAAGTATGTCACCTTGGGGTGCCCCAATATTTTTCGTGAAGAAGAAGAATGGTACGCTAAGACTTTGTATCAACTTCAGATAGTTGAACAAAGTAACAGTAAAGAACAAGTATCATTTTCTAAGGATATATGACCTCTTTGATCAGCTGATAGGCACATGGATATTTTCAAAGATTGATCTCAGGTCTGGATATCATCGAGTGAAAATTAAGAAAGAAGACATCAACAAGAATGCCTTCAAAACAAGGTACGAACATTATGAGTTCACATTGGTGCCATTTGGGTTGTCAAATGCACCCGTTGTCTTCATGTGTTTAATGAATGGAGTTTTCAGAAGTTATTTAGATAAGTTTGTCGTTGTATTTATGGATGACATACTTATTTACTCAAAGTCTGAAGAAAAGCACGAGCAACACTTGAGGATGGTGTTACAAGTACTGAGGAAGCATAAACTTTATGCAAAGTTGAGCAAATGCTCATTTTATCAGCATTATTTGGGTCATATCATTTCCAAGGAAGGAATAGTTGTGGATCCGGAAAATATAAAATCCATTGAGGAATGGTCGACACCAAGAAATGGTGCAAAGGTGAGGTCCTTTATGGGAGTTGTAGGTTATTACAAAAGGTTTATTGAAGGTTTCTCAAGGATTGTGCATCCAATTACATCCTTGCAAAATAAAGGTGTGTGATTTGAATGGACTCCGGATTGTCCAAGGAGTTTTTTAGTACTTGCAGACTTCATTGTGTGCACGAATGCATGCAAAGAAGGGATCGATGGAGTTCTTAGTTAGAATGGACATGTGGTGTGCTACGAATCAAGAAAGTTAAAAGAGAATGAAAGACTCTATGCTAGTCACAACTTAGAATTGACAGCCATAATGTGTGCCTTGAAGATGTGGTGGCACTAACTTATGTGTAAAATATTTGAGCTAAGGACAAACCATAGTGGTCTAAAGTATCTATTTGGACAACCAAGTTTAAAATCCAGACAAAGCAGGTGGTTATAATTCCTCAGTGAGTATGACTTTGGCATAAAACATATCATAGGAAAAGAGAACAAGGTGGTTGACACACTCAACATGAAGGTGCATGAGATAAATGCTACAACTATTAGCATGTACAAGTCAAATTTGCGTGACAAAATTTTAGAAGTTGCCAAATCAGATCAATGCTATGTGGACATAAAGGCAACTTTACAACAAGGTATTCCACAACAAAATTTGGAAGGTTATGAGTTAAAAGAGGATGGAATCCTCATGTATAGGCATAGAGTCTATGTGACAAATGATTAGGAATTGAAAAGTTTGTTATTGTCAGAGATTTATAAGGTACCTTATGCGGGAATCCAGGTTACCAGAAGACAATTGTTGTAGTAAAAAAAAAATACTATTAGCCAGGTATGAAAAAGGAAGTTGTTGATTTTAGTGCTAGATGCATTGAATGTCAAAAGGTAAAGGTTGAGCACAGACATCCAGCTGGTTTGCTACAACCTTTTCCCATTCTTGAGTGGAAGTGGGAAGTTGTGACCATGGATTTCATAACTAAGCTACCTAGGACTGCTAAGCAACATGATTCTATTATGGTAGTGGTGGACAAGCTTACTAAAGCTGCCCATTTTATTCCAATGAAGTCAGCGCACAAGGCAACAAACATTGTTGCAATTTACATGCGAAAAATTGCTAAGTTGCATGGTATATCTAAGACAATTGTGTTTGACAGAGATTCCATGTTCACCTCGAGCTTTTGGAAAGGGCTATTCAAAGGATTTGGAGCAAATCTGAACTATAGCACAACATATTACCCTGAGACAGATGGAAAAATAGAAAGGGTAAATTGGGTGATTGAAGATATGCTTAGGATGTATGTGATGGATAAACCATCAAAATGGGAATATTACCTTCATTTGGTAGAGTTTGCTTATAAAAATGGGCATCAAGCATCTTTAAAGATGGGCCGATTTGAAGCACTTTATGGTAGAAAGTGGAACACGCTAGTGAGTTGGGACAACCTAGCAGACCGCGTAGTGCTTGGGCTAGATCTGCAGATAGATTAGATGAAAAGAGATGGGGGGCGAACTCCACCAGAAAAGGGAAAAGAAAGGGGACTTAAGTCCTAGGGAATATTTTAATAATATTTTCAAAAAAGTGTAAGTTATGGATATTTATTTTATCCTAAGTTCCCAGGGTTGGGAACATGTCATCGGGTGGCCAAAGCTACTTCTGAAAGTGACAAGTCTCAAGTTTAAAGCATGCAATATATATTGTTGGCCTTACTGTGTTTTTGGGAATTATTCATGATTCGTTATTCACTCTTGTGTGCAGAAGGGGTCAGACCATCTGAGAGAGGATGACTATTACCTTATCTACACAGAGGAGCCTGTAAGGGGTTTTTGTATTGTAATCCGAGTTTTTCTGTCAAAGAGGCGGGTTTTCAKGCCCGTGAGCAGTCTCTCTAGGTGAGATATTTGTTGTCAAAGAGACAGGCTGTCAGGCCCATGATCAATCTCTCCAAGTGAGAGTTTTGYTGGGAATTGTTTCCTAGTGCACTGGGCATTAGTCGCRGGGCTCARAGACTTCTTGTCTGACATGTTGTTGGCAACCCTAGAAGGGAAGTGGGGCARCTGAGGAACTGTTGAGGAGAGAAGGGGCACACTTCCTTGGGTGTGACATGTGTGTGGAGAATGAGAGACTGTAGACTARTTGCAGCGAYGGGAACCTTGGACTGAGCAATTATGTTGAATATCAAACCTTAGCCTGGCATTAGGAACCCTTTTTCCYTAGTGGAGTTGAGCCCCAGCTCGGGGGTCACATGTTGCTGAAAGTATATGAGCAACATAGTCTATGGCTTGGAGGAATGTCTGAGTTTTGCGTGCATTTGATGACTTTTCATAAAAGATAAGTGTCTTTATGTGCTKGTCTCATGTACTGTGTGCKTAATTATCTATGTTTAATATGGGTTTGATTATTGTATGTTGTTGCATATAAGTAATTGTTGTTATCATGTATTATGTTGCTTGCACATGTAAATGTGGTGTGGATATTCAGTATTTGTAGTTGTGCATGAGTATGACAGTTATTGTTAGTCTTGCCTATTATGTCAACCTTATGATTTTGGACATGAGTCTCTAGGGAAATGTTTCAATGGCCATATGCGTAGGGAAATACTATGTGTGCACAAGAGGTTGGGTTCACTTGTGCGCACATAGAGGTAGCCTGCGCACACAAGGAGAACATAATTGGTGCGTGACACCATAATGGTTGCGCGCACAATAGAGTTGTGTGATCAATATGCTTGTGTGCAATTGTTTTATATTACTTCATTTGTTATAAGTTGTGTGGCGCGAACTCAATCTTGGGGTTGAGCGCATTATTTCAAGTGATACTACACAAACTAGTGTCTAGAGTAGAATCCTCGCAGTGCATTATGGAATAACATTGTTCCGTAGTAAGTTGGATGATGTTACAGCTTAGTATCAGAAGCAGTTTGGTAACGGGGATGTTACAGATTGGTTTTGGAATGACATAAGTTGAGATTGTGTGACGTGGCCCAACCAGGGAGGTTGGGGACGTTACAAACTCGGTATATCATCAACAATGTCATCAACAACAATATTCTCACAAACAATTGGGTTACAATCAAAGGTAGCAAGGGTGGAAGAAGGAATATGTGAGCCTAACAACTCAACATCAATATTATTCTCAACATTCTTCTGAGCGTTCTTCTCGACATTCTACAGTCAACGAAATTCTGCTTCAAGGTTCTATTTGTAGTTTCGTAATCCTTGAATAAGCTCATTCTTCTCAATTAGTTGCAGCAATATGGCATCATAATCTTCTCTCAAAGCCTGATATTCATCAAACAGGTAGTTGTTATCTTCTTGAAGAGGAGTTGCTTCTTCACAAAGCTCGTCGACAGAGGCTTGTAAATGGGCAACTTCATTTTCTAGTTGGGTATTGGATTCTTCCAGTCTGCAAATGTTTGTATTCAAGGCAACATTCTTTGTGTGAGAAAGAGTTTTCACCTCCTTCTCAAGGTCATCAACAAGATTTGTTTTAGTGCCAAAATCATCTACCAGATCTTGAAAATTTGTCTCCATTGTTTGTTCTAGGTAAAAAAATTTCCTAGATTTCTCATCAAACTGCTACAAAAGGTTGGTTTGAAGGAGGGAAACCTCATATTCCGATTGAGTATGGGTTGTCTCCAGTTCACTTCTTAATTGTTGATTCTCGGTCTGTAACTATGCAACAACATTCTGCAATTTAATGACCTTTATGCAAAGTCGGTTATGAGATTCTTCGAAGGTAATGACCTTTTTCTCACGAATCTCCTGCAATTTCTGAAGCACTAGAACTTCATATTCATCATGCATTCCCATCATTAATAGCGATAAAGAGCCAAGGTAGAAAATCTGCAAAGGATGGTTTGAAAAAAAATCGACCACAACAAAGAGTTGGGCTTCACCAGTTGAGTTACACCAAGTTGGTTTTTTTGGTATGCCACCTCCAATAATTGACCTCTATTTAGCAAAGTAATGTAGACCAATTAATGCACGCACCAATCATACGTACAAGTCGCACGAATATGACCATCCATGCGAAGAAGTCACCAATTCTTATCATGCACTAGTGTGTTGGCTAGTCAAGTCGAGCAGATTCGTGGCCAAGTGAACTATAACCTTATCGAAAAAATTGATTATGGTTGTTGTCAAGTTGATCCACGATTTGATCTTTGTCGAAATGGAGGCCGGGAAAATCGACAAGAACAAGTACTCATCGAGTTGAGAAAACCCTAGCGTAGTCGAGTCGAGGCAGAAAAACTGTAGTCCATAAATTAGATCTGTTAGTCTGGTCGATGGGATCGACTTGGTAATATTCAATTGAACACAAAAATACTGAAGTCGACTTCGATGAAAGAATCACAAGTCGAATGAGTGAATACTTCTTCTCCAAACGAGACCAGTCAAGTCGAGTCACAACCGATTTGCGTCGAGTCATAGCCGATTGCTAATTCAAGCCAAGAAAGTGGCCGTAAAAACTCAATCGGTCCTTAAATTGCCAATGGGAAAGCAAAGAAACCCACACAAGAAACCAACAATGGTTTGAATAGTCATTGTTGGAAAACAAACCAAATTGATCTGATTTTTAAATCTAAGTTGGTCGAGTCCTTTAATGAGTTACCAGAGCCACCAATGGATCGATTAATGTCTCCACTAAGTCAATCAACTTACCCAAGAATTCAACATAATTAGGGAATAACATAAAACACACAAAAAATGAGGTTCATGTGGCTCAATAACCCACGACGAGAAAAATATATTGGCAATGAGTCTTCAATTTCGAACAACCCATTACTTATTTGGAAAAAAAATGATCTAGTTTCACCACTGTCTCAATCCCATCTGAGTCTTCTCTGCGAACTCGAGATCACAAAACCAATTGCTTTGGTACCACATTGGGATAGGCATTTAACTGCAGAGGAGAATGGATTTGAGAGAAGTGGTGGTGTCTAAAGACATTGTTGCACTGAAGCACAAAAAACACGCTCCACGAGAGCGCAAAATGAACTCTCTCTATGATAATAGACTGATCACAAGGATCATCTATAAATAGGTTTCGTTCATGGACCAAACCAACAATCACGGGATGGAGTCGGTTGCACCTGCCCATAAAACATAGATTTGAGATCCTAAGTGGACATTATCTACCATCAATTTAGTCGGTCGTTGGACCCAAAGAACTAGCTAATTTTCTTAATCGACAAGATGAGGTTTACGATAGAACTACATGATCCAACAAAATGTTCATGACATCCATAGTGAAATTGGTTGTTGGACTAACCCAAAAATACCTTGGGATGAGAGAAAATGAAAATTTATAATACTAAGAAGGTTGAGGATGAACACCATTTCCTTTTAACTTTCTCTACACTCAATAATATAAGACATAACTTTACCAAGTGTGTAACTTAATTACTTTTATTTTCTACCATCTTTAAATATAGAAATTGACATTCTGGAGAATATTTATTCTAATTCATTTTATTTTTATGGTAGACCTTATCGATAATAGGGGATTGTAACGATCGTCATATCTTTAAAATATAGTTAAAAATTACACTAATAGTGAAGCTACCGAAGTATGTAATTAGAAAAAATAAATAAAAGCAAACCAAAGGAGTTGTGCTTCAATTTTAAGAAATATGTATTTAGAATAAATAAATAAAAGCAAACCAAAGAAGTAGGTGTTTCAATTTTATGGGTAATTGTGTATTTATTTGAAATGTATTTCGCCCAGTTTTTTGTTTTGAATTTCTAAGGGACCTATAAATTAGTCTCCGCTTCCACTAAATCAAAGGAAGAAAGCGAGAATTTGGTACTTAAATTTGCTTAGAACAAATAAGCAATTGAAATTTGGATAAATGTAGGTTGTCATGTCGATGAAAATAGTTTGTTTGAATTCTTGTAATTCTTCATCACTTGTAATTATTTACCTAAACAATTTCAACATGTCATTGATTGTAAACAAGGGTTGTATGGCAACGTAGTCTCTGCCGAGGTAATTGGGAAATACATGTTGAACAATGAAACTTAATATAACTAAATGCACAAGTAATGAATTTTTTTGTCAAAAGATAATAATTGAGGGTTGTTTGTTATTCAAACTGTATAATGGATCGTAAGCTGAATGGAACTATAATATTCATAAATATAATAAATATATTATAAATATAATAATAAATAATATATTAGATAATAAATATAATAATTCATAATAATAAATACATATTACAACTTTTTATATTTAGATGTGGTGATTGGTGAAATTCATTGATTATGTAATTAATTCTACATATTGAAAGA
>ML777027.1:1514746-1575976 GCA_009831015.1 Picea engelmannii
TGTACTTGAACATTTAAGTGGGGTAAAAGGAGGTTGCCCCCTCGAAGAGGCTTATTATCTGAAATTATCTCTTTTTCAAGGCGTTGAGTACTTTTCCTGAGGTTTTTCTATGCTATATTGATGTTTGGTTCTTAACAAGTTGGTGATGATCCCAATGCTACATGGTGATAATACCAATGTGGCATCTAGACTCCACTCAATCGATCAAATTGAAGTGTGAACTGAAGAGAATATTCTCCCTAGAGGAATATTCTTCCTAAAATATAGGAGACTGAATAATGACTAATAAACATAGGGAAAACCTTAGGAAAAAGAAATCCTAGGATGTGTGAAGTATCTCAACACTATATAATGTCAAACCTCTTTGATTCTTGTTCTATTACAAATATAAGCCTTGCTATCATGCAATCATTCGAAAGAGCAAATTGGTGGATGAACCTTATAATAATAGATGAATCACTTATAACCACAAGGCTCATGATTCTCACATCAAGAATCCCAAGTCCTTAGAAGAGAACTAAAGCCTCAACTTGATTGTTAGAAGTTTCTCCTCGACCCCTCTTAAAACTAGTTTCTTCATTTTCTAAACAACTCTCCCTAACCCACACCTTATCTACTACCTCTTTTAAAATCCATAATATTAAGATTTTTTTTAATCATAATATTAAAAATTTAAATTAATATAAATCCATCTAAACTCTAACTTTAATATATATATATATATATATATATATAAACTAAATTACAACTCATACTTTTCATAAAGAAAACTTAAAACCGCCCCAAGAAAGATTGACCACTCATATAGAGTGAGAGAGCAAGAACTCCATGAATACTTTCTCATCCCTTTTTAGATTTCATTTTACGGGTCATCCTACTCTTTTTCTTAGTCCCTCTCTTCATCGAAGCCTATACGTTTTACTTTGCATTCAATAAAAGGTCGATTCATAAAAGGTCGATTCATATTAATGTGAAATTTTATAATTTTTATAATAAAAAATCATTAATTTTTTAATAACAAAATAATAAAATATTTGAAAAAATATAATAATAAATTATTAATTTTTGTAATAATAAAATATTAAAAAATATATAATTAGTAGGTATTTATTAATATTTTATTTATAAAAGAATCATGTCATTCAATTTTTTTTCATTTATTTATATAATTTAGAATGCCGGTATATGTTTATATGAATTCATATATACAACTTGAGTGGGTCTAATGGTTAAGAGTATGTGTTTCCTCTTTAGAGGTCACAAGTTCAAATCGAGAGGGGGCAGGGTATGTATACTTCTGTAAATTTTAACAGTTAAATCACTGCACGAAGAGGGTCCCTTGTCCCACAAACAAGGTGGTCTCATACACCAATTTGATGACTAGCTTGGCCGTGACCTTAAAAATTGATGATAATGATGATGATGGTGATTATTATTATTATTATTTAGCAATTTAAATATTCAAAACGTTTTGATATTTTTCAACACACATTTTGTAAAAAGTATGCTTTAATATATATAGTATATTTACTTCCATTTTATGGTATGCCATTTTGTCATTTTTATTATATTATCATAATTATATTTTTATTATTGAAGTAGAGTAATAATGATAATTTGTCATTGAATATAGAGTGTAATTTTTATTATATATTTTTAGTTTAAATTGTAAAGAAACCATTACTATTTGATTTTACTTCGAGAAAGCTATTATAACATAGACGCTCTGCATAGCTACAAGAAGACGATATTGTGTAAGAAGCATGGACTCCCTATTTTAAGCATTGTACTCTTGTGTTATCGACATATATATAATTTTTTGTTGCAAAAAAAGTGTTGCCCAAGGGATCATATTCGTTGTCTTTGGAAGGGGGAAATGAGTTGCTAAAAGGGCCTATTGCCTATGGATTGGTCATGGAGAAGGTGAGAGCCGCAATGAGGAAGAGAGTTGTCGAAACTTCTAGCACTAACATTACAAATATTAACATCTACCAACACAAATAACCATGTAAATCTTTATTTGTGCAACCATGTATGCATGTTTTTTGTAAATGAAACACGTGGTAGTCATACATGCCCTATAAAACGAGTAAGATAGAAATAATTATCTTGTCCAATGTTATCCCACCAAATGCTTTTTTTAAAGCTAAAAATCTACTTCTATTATTATTTACAGTAAGGAAAAAATACATTAGGAGGTTAGGAGACCTGTCAAAAAGGAAACCAAGTCTTATTTAGCCTATTGTTACAAAGAAAGTATAACCGTTTTTCAAAAAGATAATAATAGTGATCAACATACTATCAGGAAAAAAAATAGTCTATAACAAAGACAACTAAAAGTCTATCCTATCTTTGAGCATAATAGTAAAGATTTGCAATAATAAAAAAACATGCAGGTTGACCTAAATTAGTCCCTGGGAGAGAGTTGTGTCTTTGTCTACTCCCCATCCATTTGAACCTCTTCCTCTTCATCTGCAACCAAGTTATGAGCAGGTCTGGAGTTGTTCTCTATTGTAATTGGGCGGTTTCGAGTTCCAACCGAGGCCAATCCTTCGATAGGGGACTTGCTTGGATTTGGTTTAGAGGATGCCTTCAAAACCTTAAACTTAGTCCCATAAGTCGAGTGACACATTAGTTTAAATTTACCATGGAATACCTCGATGGTGAGTAGAATAGTTTTTTGGTCTGCCATGCATTTCTCTAGTGTTTGAGCCACCATAGCTTTAACATGCCAATAGAGTTCCATTTCCTTAAAGAATTTGGTCTCATGAGTAGGAGAGTATAGAGGGTCATGCAACCGACCTCTAAACTCCTCCCAAATTTCCTCATTCAAGGTTTGTTTGCACTTGAGCTTCACCATGTCCTCCACCTAGTCGACCTCCCATTGTTCTTCCTCGGAGCAGTTTTCCAGGAATCTAATTTGAGAGTCCCAGGCCTCAATTTTTGCTCTGGTGAAAGCATGCGGGTGAGAGGATGAAGCCTCCTTTACCACTCCCTTTCCTTTGTCTTCCTTTTCTCCCTCCCTTAGCCATAACTGTACTTGAAAAAGCTCCTTCCACAGTCTTGCCTTCTTTCGACCTCTGACCCTCGTCGCCATACCCTCGTCCCCTGTCAGTCGAAAATACCAGGCCCAATACTCCCGACTATCCTCGAAAAAGAAGAGCTCCCGACCTAAGACAACATAGTTGAGCTCCTGAACCCAGACATAGAGACCACATACCCAAATAACCTAGACATCGAGAATTCGTCCCTCTTGAACCCAGAAACATAACACACTGCCCTCTCTAACCTGAACGCCACTCAAACTAGGGGATTTTATCTAGAATGAGTTAACACCATGTTTCCTGCCATTGGTCTCTCACATCTCCCATTCAGGGTACCTAAAGTCCCCTTGATAATCCGCTTGGAGATTATCCATCCCACCTTTGGCCATGATAGACAAAACACTACCTTCCTTGGCCATGATGCTCAAATACTTCTTGAGCCTACATTCATTTCCTTTCCACTATGGATCATAACAAGGAGAAACACTGCCAGGTACCTCCCACCTCGCAGGCGACCTTGATTATTCATTTCGCAGATCGTGGGTACAAGGATGGAGATCTCCCCCCCTCCTTTCAGGCCCTTCAACAACACCCATCTCACCTCCACACATGCCATCTTCTACCTTCATGGTCACGACGAGCTGGGTAGTGGTCGGTTCTATCGCCTGTACACTCGACATTCTGTCGTTCAACACCCCATCCGAGGATATCTCACCAAATGCTAATTCATGTGACGATGTTGTGTCTTTTTTTATAGGTGGGATACTATATATATTGACATGTAATGCATGTGGCAAAAGAGATAGGCATGGTTCATAAGTGATTTTGATGACTATCTGACAAAGACAAGCAAGTATTGCGGATACCCTACCCCTAATTACACATTTGATTAATACTAATCACAAAGTTATCAACCATCACAAGTACAATTGACAAAAATAAACCCCAAAAATACGTGAGCAAATAACTAGAGTACTATATTATTAAAAATTGAACCCAAGAAGTAGGTTGAACAATTAAACTACTATGTCATTAGATCACAAGTTCAAATATTATGCTTAAATAAATAACTGACAAGAATGAAGATAGTTCAAAGTACAACTAGAGCCACATGATTTTTTACCCTATCTTTGTATGTTGTATGTACAGACGTATTCTCGCTTTACAAACATCATGCCCCATAACAATAACATGTTGATGTCAAGTTGCCAACATTATTACTTAATCTCATTTACCATTGTTGTACAATAAACATTATCCATCATAGTCCATAAATAAGCATGAGGATGGATAGCCCCACAAAACCAAGTTGTAAGTAACATTTTTTTCCACATAAAATTACTCTTTATATATATATATATATATAAATATTAAACATCCACATACAAAAAGCCCTTTCTTACTTATGTCAATAAGATCAACATGTAAGGTCACTATTCCCCATTACAACATCAAAATATACCCCTAGACCATATGAGCCGCTCCGACTTTTCTCAAACAGAGAAAGACTACAACTCTAGAAACATAAAGATAAGTATCTGAATCCCCAACTCCCTAACTGATTACACAAAGCCTCTAAATCAATGAGGCATTTCACCAGAGCCCCTATCCGCCAACAAAAAAAGGTAAGATGAACAGCTCTAGAAAAGAAACCAGGCTAAAATAATAAAGATCAAGAAACTGGTAAGGCCCCTCATGCTCCCCTATGCATTTGTAATATATAAGCTTCTTAGGTTCCTTTAAGAGTGCCTTCTTTGATTGGCTATCTGCCTCTTGGTTGTCAATTCTATACACGTGGGCAAAGGATAAATTGTGTAATTGGTTGATTAATATTGAGATACTATCCATCCAGCAGTCCAAAGAGACAACCTGTAGACGTATTTTCCCTTTCAACCAATCAATTATAATATTGGAATCTCCCAAAACATGTAGCTCCTGAATGGATAAATGGGAAGCCAAGGAAAGCAAGGCCCACACTCCAAGCAATTCTTCTCTAGTATTGGTACCAGGCCCACAATTAAGGAGTCATTTATATCTACTTTGCTCATTGATCCTGATGATGCCACCCGCTCCGCTATTTAGACCTGTTGATGAAGTCGCTCCATCGAACCAGCCCACCGTGCCTCCCTCGTCCAGAAAAGAATGCTTCAGTCTTGGAACATAAACTTTTGGAGTCTTTTTATAATCCCTTAAAACTAAAAGAGAACTATGAATCACTTTATGAGTCCTGGGGATGCTATCATCATAGACCGCTGAGTTGCACTCCCTCTAAATAGACCAACAAATAAGAGCCGGAAGAGTGGGTAGTTGGGAGTTTTGGGCCAACCATTGTTTGAAGCAGTCTATCAAATTATTCCCCACCCAAAAGCCTGAATAGTTTAAATACATTCTTAGGTTGTTCCGGACTTCCTGCGTAAAGGCACAATCCAAAAAAAAGATGCCGAGTCGATTCAGAATTTTCCAGACATAACTTACATATACTTGGGCCTATAAATCCCTTGCCCTGAAGGGTCTCCCACGACAGAACTTTATTTTCCATCATCAACCAGAAAAAAATCTTAATTTTCAGCGGGCAGTCCCAATCCCAAATGGCCTTACACCAACCACCTGTCTTATAGATCCATTTTCGATTTTCTGCTGCTAAATAAATATTTCTTACTGCGACCAGTCTTGACTTATTGCCCCTAGTCCATTTTAGAAGATCTGACTTCTCTTGAAGTGTAATTCCATTGTTTATAAGAGCAACATGGTATGCTTGCCATTCTACCTCTAACTGCCCAAATAAGTCCAAATCCTCACTAGAGATCCAATTGGAAGTGATCCTACCTACATGTGCTAACGCTTTGGCTTGGAAGAGATAGTAAATGCCTTTTCTATTGATCGCCTCAATTAGCTCCTTCGACAGAATAGCCGACTGTCCCATCCCCAAGATATAGTCTTTTCCAATCAGTATTGAATGCCCATTCCCCAGACTCCAAGTTATCCAATGTAATAAAAGATGAAGGGATTTTAATAAATATTTCCATGCCTCTGAACCTTTCTCCTTTGTAGTATCCACTGTTCGTAGCCAACACGCTATTGAAACATATGACAAATACTTGTCTTTTAAAACCCGATGCCATAACCCCTCCTTCATCAGAGCCCTCCAAAAACTGTTGGTTGCCAAGGCTATACTAAAACATACACACATGGTAATATGTAACTAGATCCGAGGTGTATGTGCCTTCATTGTACCACACTATAATAATTATGATTGCACCAAAATAAATGAGGTGCACTATATGGTTTAAGTAGAAGTGGTTCAATGCTTCCACTTATATACCAAGATAACATAAAATAAAAAAACATTTAAAACCATAATATAATGAAATAAACAAAAATACTAATTACTGTAATCTCAATATATAAATTAATATAATCTGCTTTACTCTTAATTTGTTAACATTAAAATATTTAAACTTAATAATTTTTCGATCCTTATTTCTATTTATATAATTGATCCATAATTAAATAGTTTATTTTCATCTTTTTAAAAGAAAAAAATCATATATTTTGATATTTTGAAGAAAAATCAAATTATACATAATTATGTGCCTATACCAACACTAAAAAAGGTGGGAATCAAACCTACTCCAAAAGCGAAAGGAACCAACATCAGTTGATCACATCAAGTTTTTAATTTATAACCTTCTATAACAAGGTAATTAAGCGCCTCTCTCTTTTTTTTAAACATTATAAAAGCTAAATTACAACACAAAACTACATTAACATCAAAATAGAAATTTACAGTCCTCATACCAATTTTCAATAGAGAGATTGCTTATTCAAGAGTTTATATTGCCTCTATATTCTCAACCACAATCATCTAGCCTTCTCGAAGGATAATTGCTTCTTTAGAAATCTTGTCTGCTTTCTCATCCAATTCTCTTAACATACGTTGATGACAAACATATTTCTCACCTTTATGATTTTGTCCATAATTAGGGTTAGTAATGGATTCTACAAGCTACTTTTCCCATTCGTCTAATCAATTACAATCTTAGAATATCTCATCACTTGTAAATTGTTTATATCCCTATCCAAAGAAAGTTTAAGCAACATTCATATAACATTTAACTATGCTTTATTGATTATTCCATTTCAACATAGATCTCGAAGGTAATGCAATAATTTTGATCCAAACATATAATGCCACTAACACCACATCTTCTAGTAGAATCTTGACATGCTCCATCGAAGCAACCCCACACCTTTTCCTTATCAATCCCTTATGCTTTGAGATTTCTGATTTTTCTTGATTTTATTTGGCATCCATATTCTTTTATAAGCATAGCTAACCTGATGGCCAACTTGTATGGCATGATTTCTTTATCTTGAAATGTCATCTCACTATGGTCAACCATAGAGCCCACATAATTGTTCCCGTGAGTGCCTTATGAGCTAATAATCTTTTGTCTAAAAACCATCTTTTTGGACATTGAGGAAAGTTATTTCATGACCATTTCCTAACCTTATTTGACAATTTAAAAAAGGGACAGTGCACAAAGAGATGATCAATTAATTCTTCATTTGACTTACATAGAAATATACACCATTGAGGACATTGCCAAGTCCTCTTTTTGCAGTTGTCCCATGTGAGCACTTTGTTAGATAAAGCCAACCATAAAAGATCTCCACTTTCAAAGGAAATTTGATTTTCCATATTGATTTCTACCACCATTCCTTAATAGCTTCATCTTCTTCTGCCATGCTTACCTCATAACCCAATTTTGTTGTGTACCTCCTCAAGGCTTTGTTTTTAGACCAAATAATCTCATCATCCATATCTATTAACTTTATGCCACCATGTTTCAAATTAAAAATATATTGTTGTCATTCCTCTACCATCTCTCCTTGAAGGTTTATATGGGATGTTGATTTCCATCCCTACCTTTATATATTATTGTTATCATGGACTATTTCATCTGCAATACTATGTATATCCAAATTATGAAGTTCCCACCTTAAAGAATCAAAGAGCTTGTAAAAATCAATACAACCCATCCATGGATCCTCACCTTTTCTCACTTTGTTTCCTTTTCTAATATTCCACACTAGCCATTTCCCAAACAATGGAAATGATTTCACTAGAGCTTTCCAAATAATTGAACCTCCTCCCCAAACCTTTAGCCTCTTTTGTATATAATCCTCCATTGAGTCTAGGGCTATGTATTTTGCATTCATTATCTTACCCCATAAACCCTCATTTTGCATTAACTTCCATAGGTTTTTTGCTACCAAAGTCTATCCAAATATATGAATATTTTTCAAACTCCATCCTCCTGCTTCCTTGGGCTTTGTCAACTTCTTACATTTGACTAATGGAATGCCCAATTTTTTGCCTTTTCCTGTTCACACAAAGTTCAAATTTGTTTTCCTTGTTTTCTTTAGAATCCCTTTTAAAATGTGAATTGATGAAAGCCAATGCATTATAATCCCTTCTAGAACATATTTAACTAAGGTTAGACTCCCTCCTCTGGACAACCATCTATAACACCAAGTTCTTACCCTACCTTTAATCTTCATCATTAAATAATATGAAAGACTTATGTACATTTACCTCCATAAATGTTCTTTTGATTTATAACTCCAAAATTTCCTTATACATCTCTGCCTCATTTGCTTACTTGCTCCAAATAAGGTGACAACATTTACGAATAATAAACTAGACAATGATAGAGTGTTAGCCATATTAATACCCTTTGTCAAACCTTCTCTTTTGCATGTTGTCACCACTCTACTCAATCCTTTAGTTGTTGGACAATTGGTTTAGATTGATGGATAGTTGGTTTGGATAGTTTGTTGTCATTGATGTCAACCCTTGGAGAGTGATATTGTACATTGATGTCAACCCTTAGAGATTGATGTCAACCCTTGAGTATGTCTGGTAGCACAAATGTATGGGTAAGGGACCCTAGTGGAGATTGGAAGTGATGAACTTCCAAAATTGACATGGGATCTGGGAGTCCATTTGGTCAATAGTTTGTTTCATCTTATGAGGATCCAGGAGTGGAGGGTCCAGTATGGATACTTTGAGCAGATAGTCATGATCAGATTAGAGCAACATCGACAGGATGGTCCTTGTCAGAGACTAGCATGGGACCCTGAGATTACAGGACCAAACATTTCATTGACTGACGGAGAAGAGCGGACGTTTGCAGGGGGGAGTCACTTTGATTTTTCATTGAGTTTCAGTATTGGGGAGAGCACATCACTAACTGGTGATTCGTTGAGGTCTTGTAGTACCTCACTATGGCAACAACATGTTCAGTCGGTGGGGGTCGTGTTGAGTTTGGTATGGTTTGGTAGGATATACCCATTTCGGGTTGAGGCCGTGTGTTATTTGCAGGAGACTCATGGTGTTGATATGTTACAGAACTATACTCCACAGGGCATTGTAGTTGACATTTTGATATGGGATCCAGGGATTAGAGTGCTTGGTAGTTCAA
This sequence comes from Picea engelmannii, assembly GCA_009831015.1. Taxonomy (NCBI): domain Eukaryota; kingdom Viridiplantae; phylum Streptophyta; class Pinopsida; order Pinales; family Pinaceae; genus Picea; species Picea engelmannii. The sequence goes on from ML777027.1 coordinate 1,524,279, forward strand.
CGTTTGATGGAGTTGAGTTTTGAGTAGACTGGTTACTCAGGGAGTTGACTGAGATTCTTGGGCTATTGATCATTCTACTCATCAGGAGCATGTGGGTGTCATGCGTGGTGAGCACTTGGAGATACCACATCTTGAGGGGAGTCTACCTTGTGTCACATAGGTGAATATGGGACCTCGATATCATATGTAGTTGGATTCAGTCATTGCTTGAGGACAAGCAATATTTCAGCAGGGAGGACTATAATGTCCCCATTTTGGGACATTATAACTTTATAGAGTGTTATGCCTACCAGAGTAGCCAGATAGGGGTGACAGAGAGTTCGAGAGATATTGAGGGGTTTTATTGGGCCAGACTTGCATCGTTCATCATAAGGATCCATTCCGCACAACTTGGTTTTGGTTTCGTTGCATTTTGACGATTTTCGTAATTTTGAGTTATTATGGGTCATATCTTAATTAATTTCACTAAGAAGGTCATAATGGGCATATTACTTGGAGAAACCTATTAGTGTAATAGCTCATCGGAATCGAGAAGAAGAGCACTATAGGATAAGATGATGAGAAGTGACTTTTAGTGGCCGAAGAAGCCATAACAATGGATAAATCACTTTTTAGAGGTAAACTGATTAATTAATTAATTAATTAAGTGATTTAATCAAGGAATAATAAAATAAAGTAAAAGTCACTTGGAGGGAAAAGGTCAACAACGAATTAGGGTTTCAGCAGTGAATTAGGGTTTTGGAAAGCTATAAGAGAAGAGTCAGTGACCTAATTCATCATTATGCAGATTATGACTTGTCATTGAGGAGAAGAGGTGCATCTCAGGAGAGATAGTTCAGTGGATTCCAGGAGGAAGACACCGGTGGCTGATTTCGCTGTTGAGAGACACACCCTAGTCATCGGGAAGATCATTTAGGTCTTCCATCATTTTTCAACAACAATTACACAGTGTTCAACAACAAGGGCGCATTCATCCAGAGTGAGGGTGCATCTTCTGAGAGGGTTTTTAGTCGACTTATCCCATCCAGGGAGAATTCTGAGATTTCCCGACCCATTTGAGAGGAGGGCAAGACACATATTTTGCTTGGTTCCTCATCAAATTCTGACGGAGGAATCAACTGGGACGCATTTTCCAGACTTGGACGTGCGGTACTTTTGGCGGGCACATTTCGGGTTCCAAAGCGAGCATCAGACCAGATTCAGGGAAACCCTTCCGACCCATTTCCCAGTAGACCAAGGCAGTCATTTTGAGACATATCTCATCTAATTCCGACGGTGGAATCATTAGGACGCATTTTTCTGGAAGAAGAGGGGCGCATTCCCCCAAGGGTATCCATCTGGGGTCTAGACTCTTCAACATAGGGGTCTGATAGATACCAGTATTGAGGAGTAGAGCAGGGTGCATCATTTGGGACAATTTCTAGGCCATTCTGAGAAGTATAGCTCCCAGGGAAAACTTTCCAGACTTCCAACAGTTACCGTCAGAGCTGCCATAGTGCCAGTGCATCCATTGATTCCGTAGTGCTCCCATATTCAGGGTATTATATTTTAGTTGCTTATTTGTATTTCGGCTAAGATCCTTTGCCTGTTGATCTATTCGAGTATTGTCAGTTTATTCAACCATATTTGGCCATTTTGTAATCCACAAAGATATCATAATACAAACTTTGCAGTCCTTTGTCACGTTTATTATTTGTATGATCATTTATATGCTATAGACCATTGATCCTACACACACATCAGTAGCGTTTCATAGACTAGCCAAGTCAGGAACATTACAGTTTGTATGATGAATAAAGACATGAAGATCAATGAATATGCATGTAAGACTATTCTAAATGGAGAGTACATGTCATGCCATTTCCGTTGGTACGAGGTACATCATATAGTTCCTCACAGTTGAGGAGATATGGCTTAGTGAAGTTGGAGAACCCTCATGAGTTATCTAGAAGCCCCTAGAAGGTCAAACAAGTCAATTATTTTAGAAGCTCATAGAAGAAGTCTACTAGTCAAAGTAGTTGTAACTAGGAGTTAATCATAGGTAAAATTGTTGCAATAAGAAAATAATTAAAAATAAATTAGTTGCAACAAGAAGTGGTGAGTTTATTAATTATGGGTAAAGTAGTTGTAACAAAAAGTTTGAATAGTCAAAGTGGTTGACAAAGATATAAATAAAATAATAAAGTGGTTGCAACAAGAAGTTACTTAAGGGAAAGAAGTTATGGGTTGACTAATTATGGAAAAGTTAGTTAAGAAGTTGTGAGTAAAGATAAATTATTTAAATAATAAAGTGGTCAAAGTGGTTGCAAAGAGAAATTATTTAAATAATAAAATGGTTGCAACAAGAAAGTAGTTAAGTGTAAAGAAGTTATGATTTGACTAATTAAGGAATTGTTAATTGCAACAAGAAAGTGGTTAGCCCTAAAAGGTGGAGAAAGGGGTAAAATAATTAGAAGGAAACTTCTAGAGGAAGGCACTTGGCAAGTATAAATAAGAGAGCAAGGAACTCCTATTTACACCTACCTACTATTGAACATTATTGAATATCTATGTTGTGAAAGGTTATTTGCAGGTATACATTGAAAAATATGAGAAAGCGTAGGTCTAAAGTTACAAAGGAAAGTCGAGGGTAAAGTCTCAGAGTTGCAACAAACTCAAGTAACCCTAATCTTTGAGACATCCACGAGTTGTAGGTCATAAGGGATCGGATGTATGCAAGCTTCAGTGGAGTAAAGCACGGATACTTGTGGGACATAGAAGAGAAAAGCGTAGATCTATAGAAGGGTTTGTGCAAGCTTGAGAAATGATGCTTGTTCCAAGTTGCTAAGGCTGAGGGCGGTATGTTGGTCTGAGATCCGAGGCACCAGGTCAGTTACAGTGTGCAAAGGTAAGTCTATATGCTTAGGATGTTATATCCTAGGGATGTTATGGAACATGCTTAAGGCATGAATTTGTGAGGTTCGACATATGCTCTCTTGGATGCTTGGTATATGTTGTATTGTATGGTTTAAGGCATATCTGTTGAGGCATATCTGGTGCACTTAGCTTGGTTTTATTGGTATATCTTGTGGTGCACTGTGAGAATCATTTGTTAGTAATCTCTTTATATGATTGGCATATGAGTGGTACATGATTGAAGGTTTTTGGTTAAGGTGTCCTGCTGAAGTTATTGGTACAAATTGAGGTTACATAATAGTGAGGATTTGATGTATTGTTGATATAAAGGTTTATGGTATTTGGTTATGGATAGTGTGATGTATTGCTAAATAGCCTTTGATGGTTATATTGGTTTATGTATTTGGTATATGGTTGAGATACATGTTGGAGCATATAGTTGATGAATTGGCACATGCATAAGGTGCATGGAATGGTGGTGTTGGTGTATCCCGATGAGGCATAGTTTGGTTTGTTGTTGATACATGATTAATACATATTTTTGGTTATCTTGGTATAGTGTTGACATACATGATTGATGAGCATTGTTAGGTACGTGGTATGGTACAAGATTGATACTTGCTTGATGTACATCTAAGTGATATTGTGCATATGATTGAGAGTTGTCTTGTTGGTTGATCTATGTAATTAGATCTGGTTTGGTTGTTGTGTTGATGAGAAGGTTAAGTGGTATAGGTTGGTGCATATTGGTATAGGTTGTTGGTACAGGTTCAATATCAAGTTTTACAGTGACAGCTTGATAGAAACAAAGACAGTGACAATGAAATTGGGAAAATTGGTAGTAGTCCACGAGTTGCACTGAAGAGAGGTGCGAACATCCACGAGTTGTAGTGAAGAGAGGCATGAACATTCACATGTTGTAGAGTAGACAGGTCACAGATTTGTAGAAATGTTTTGAATATTGTTGGTACACGTTGTGACAATTTGTTGGTACAGTTTAACAATGACAAAGTGACTTTGGCAGTGGTTGATTCAGTGACAGTGACAAGTTTTCTACATTTGACATTTATATTTTAGGGTGGTATGATGAGGCAAGGATAGGTGGTTGGAGCCACCTTCCGGTTGGAATTGGAGAACCAAGGAGTTAGAGCTTCCTTCAGGTTGGAGCTCGAGAATTAGGGGTTTGGAGTCTCCTTCTGGTTGGAGCCAGAGAATTGGGTGGTTGTAGCCACTTTCCGGTTGGAGCGGAAGAAAACAAGGGGTTGGAGCCAGAGAATTGGAAAATGGTGCTTCCTTGAATGTAATTCTTAAAGACATATAAGAAAGTATTTCGTGGTTTTCTCCCGCATTGAGTTTCCCCGTAAAATATTGGTGTACTTTGCATTGTGTGGATGTGTTTTTTATTGTTTATTATGCATCGATGGATGTTAATGTTATATGATGCAATAACATATTAATGAAGAAATGATGAACATTGTTGAATATATTAAAGGAATATAAAATGTGGTTAAAAGTGTATAAATTGCTCATTACTGATTCACCCTCGCTCTCAGTAATCCAACAATTGGTATCAGAGTAGGTTCCTTTGGGAAAACAATTTAACCACTGGAAGGTAGATCATGGTATACAATATGAATGGAGAACCAATGTTCAATCGTCTGAAGGATCTAAAATATGAGTTGTGGAGTTCCAGGATGAAGGTATTTTTATAGGCACATGGATATGATATTTGAAAATCAGTTGTTACAGGATATGATAGTTCAAAAAGGGAAAAGACTGCAACCAAGAAGGAACTGAAATCAAATAACAAAATTGTAATGGATTTCAATTTAGAAGGACTATATGATTCAATAGAGGACAAAGTGGGTAAATGTTCATCAACTAAAGAACCGTGGGATAAATTACATAATGTGTATTCTTCACCTATCACAGAGTCAAAGATTGCCAAAGAATATGTAGGTAAAAAACAATAGGAAAGATGTTCACCATGTCAGACATATTAAAAATAAGAAGAAGAAGAGTATAGAATCGACATAAGTATGTTTTTTTTCTTTAAATGTGAAAAAGGAGAACATCTTGAATTTGAATGCCCTTACCTGAAAATTAAAAATACTAAGATTGAAAAGGCAGACCTGATTAGTGCTTTAGAGGAACTAAAGAAAGAAAGAGAAGAAAATAAGTCACTCAAGATAGAATTGATGAAGCAAAAGGAAAGTGTTCAAAGTTTCGAAGAAGCCCAACAAGTCATCAAGAACTTAATAGCTCAGCCAAAAGAAGCCAGAAAGGTTGAAGAAACTCTAGACGATCAAAAGTAGTGCTTGGAAGCCAAAATAACATAACAGAAGGAAGAAGTAGAAAAGAGAGAGAAGATATTGACATATCATCTTAAGGAAAGAATTGACAACTTAAATAAACTTGAAGTAGAATTTGGTCAAGAAGAGAAAAGACTTGAAAAATAAATCATCTCCTTGAAGATCCAACTTGAAGAAGTAAAGAGGATAGAAGAAGTCATGTAGATTCAGATGAAGAATAATGAAGAAGAGGTTGAGAAGCTTGAAGAATAAGTTGTCACATTGAGATGCAAAATCATCAAGCTCAGCAAGAATGTTGAAGAGACAAAAACATCCACATCAACAATAGAGAATGAAGAGAAGCATTCCAGGGTGACATAAAAGAAAAATGAAGAAAATAATAAGAGTTATGTAGAAGTACTCAAAGGAAGGAATCATGGTCAACAAGAATCAAAGAAGAATAATAGAGATGTATATTCAAGAAGACCTACCATGTTCAGGCAACAAAGAAGCTTCAACCATAATGAAGAGATCCATAGAAGAGAAGATCATGATCAACCAAGGCAGGAATTCAGAAGGACTACACAACAAAGAAGATCATCTACTCCGAGGTATGTTAATTTCTTTTATGGTCATTATTTTTATTGTATTAAATTTGGACATAAGGTTGCAGATTGCAGTATGTTAATTTCCTTTCTGGTCATTATTTTTATTGTATTAAATTTGGACATAAGGTTGCAGATTGTAGGGCTCATGGAAGAAATGTTCAATCAAGAAATGCTTATATGGACCCACATAACATTGAATGTTACAAATGCTACAACTATGGACACATAGCTCGTGATTGTAGAAGCATGATGGATACTTTGAGAAAAACACTGATGTCAGATATAAGAAGGTTTGGAAAAGAAAAAAAGAAAGAAAAAGGAAGATCAGATGAATGAAGGACACCCAAAAGTCATGCCCTCAATATTGGCAATAGTACAAGATGAAGACAAATCTGCAGAGAAAAGGAAATATGTCAGATACAAGAAGGTTTGGAGAAGAAATGAAAAACAAGAAGAACAGACGAATAAAGACTAGGTCCTAGAAATCACAGGATTTTCAGTAGTACAAGAAAGAAAAGAAGAGCAGGTGAATAAAAAACAGGTTCAAGAGATTGTACTTTCAAGAATTGTAGTGCAAGATCAACCCACATGAAGAAAGGAAGAAGTCAGAGTTCAGAAAGATGACGAGTCTACAGATGAAGAGGAAGATTACTCCGCATCAGAGCGGGTATTGTTCTGAGCCATCTGACATGGAGACTCTTAGGTAATATGTATGTTGAACAGGGGAAATCAGTGCAGTAGCTACTATAGATTAGAGAACCATCCTTCGAGCAACTGACAAAATTCGAATAGACATAATTATAGCAATTGGTTAACAAAAGTACAATATGATAGATTGTTCAGTTGGCAAATTACAACACATGTTGTTGCAAATGTGAAGAGTTTGGTTTACAGATAGAGAAGACTAGTGGACACATTTGACATTTGATGATCAGTTGTAGCAGTGAAGACTTCATGATAGTACAACGATAGATGGGTCAACATTGTGGATAGTCGAGTAGCAGGTTTGGACATATATATGACAGTGGATGAGAGAATGGATTCATAGATTGGTGGTTCATAGATGGATTCAAAGATTGGTGGTTCATAGATGGATTCAGAGATTGGGTTCACAAATTTGTTCAGAGAGTGGTTCAGAGAGTAGTTCAGAGATAAATGAACATTATCATAGTGGATGATAATGATATAGTAATATTTGTATGGTTATTCTTGAATTATTTATATATATGTCAATTGATTACACAAGGAAGCACCAATGGACAAAAACTCCAAAAGGAAGCAGGTACAAGAAACCCTACAATTGTTCTACATGAAATCTTGCAGAGAAGTCAAAGGAAGAGAAACAGAAGAAAGAAGATCATTCATAGAAGTTATCAGACAAAGAGGTAAGAACAAATGTATGATTCCAGGAGGAGAGATGATAGAGATGATCAGAGAGGAAGCACTGGCAGTCGTGCCATCCACATTGCATCAGAGTGATACCCTTTGTCAAAGGGGGAAATATTATTTGGATGAAGGGAGAGAGATTAATCAGAGGCTTAGAAACACAGAGAAAGATCAAAGGCATTTAGATAGGGGGAGTAGTCAAAAGGACAATGCAGATAGGGGGATCAACCCCAAGGAAATTTCAGACAGGGGGAACAACCCCAAAGAGAGATTCCTCATTTCCATTGATGTCAAAGGGTGAGATATAGAAACATTCACGAGGAGCAATGATCATAGGTGAATTATGAGCATCAATATTGCCTAAGTGTTTCCATCAATGCCAAAGGGGGAGATTGTTGGACAATTGGTTTAGATTGATGGAGAGTTGGTTTGGATAGTTTGTTGTCATTGATGTCAACCCTTGGAGAGTGATATTGTAGATTGATGTCAACCCTTAGAGATTGGTGTCAACCCTTGAGTATGTCTGGTAGCACATTCTGGTAGCACAAAGGTATGGGTAAGGGACCCAAGTTTGTATGAGGAATAAATACATGAAGATCAGTGAATATGCATGTAATACTATTCTAGATGGATAATACATGTCATGCCATTTCCGATGATATGTGGTACGTCACGTAGTTCCTCATAGTTGAGGAGATATGGCTTAGTGAAGTTGGAGAATCCTCATGACTTATCTAGAATCCCCTAGAAGGTCAAAGAAGTCAATTATTCTAGAAGCTCATAGAAGAAGTCTACTAGTTAAAGTAGTTGTAACTAGGAGTTAATTATGTGTAAAGTTGTTGCAATAAGAAAATAATTAAAAATAAATTAGTTCCAACAAGAAGTGGTGAGATTATTAATTATGGGTAAAGTAGTTGTCACAAGAAGGTTGAATAGTCAAAGTGGTTGACCAAGAAATAAATTAAATAATAAAGTGGTTGCAACAAGAAGTTAGTTAAGGGAAAAGAAGTTATGAGTTGACTAGTTATGGAAAAGTTGGTTGCAACAAGAAGTTGTAAGTAAAGAGAAATTATTTAAATAATAAAGTGGTCAAAGTAATTGCAAAGAGAAATTATTTAAATAATAAAGTGGTTGCAACAAGAAAGTAGTTAAGGGTAAATAAGTTATGATTTGACTAATTAAGGAATTGTTAGTTGCAACAAGAAAGTGGTTAACCCTAAAAGGTGGAGAAAGGGGTAAAACAATTACAAGCAAACTTCTAGAGGAAGGCACTTGGAAAGTATAAATAAGAGAGCAAGGAATTCCTATTTGCACCTACCTACTATTGAACATTATTGAATATCTATGTTGTGAAAGGTTATTTGTAGGTATGCATTGAAAAATCTAAGAAAGCGTAGGTTTGAAGTTACGAAGGAAAGTCGAGGGTAAAGTCTTAGAGTTGCAACAAACTCAAGTAACACTAATCTTTGAGACATTGGCGAGTTGCAGGTCATGAGGGCATGAATGTACAGGAGCTTTAGTGAAGTAAAGCATGGATACCTGCGAGACGTAGAAGAGAAAAGCACAGATCTATAGAAGGGTTTGTGAAAGCTTGAGAAATGATTCTTGTTCCAGGTATCCAAGGCCGAGGGTGGTCTGTTGGTTTGAGATATGAGGCACCGAGTTAGTTACAGTGTGAAAAGATAAGTCTATATGCTTATGATGTTATATCCTAGTGATGTTATGGAACATGCTTGAGGCGTGACTTTATGAGGTTTGACATATGCTCTCTTGGATTTTTGGTATATTTTGTATTGTACGGTTTGAGGTAGATCTGTTGAGGCACATTGTTGTGCACTTAGCTTGGTTTTATTGGTATATCTTGTGGTGCACCGTGAGAAGCATTTGTTAGTAGTCTTTTTATATGATTGACATATGAGTGGTACATGATTGAAGGTTTTTGGTTAAGGTGTGTTGCTGAAGTTATTGGTACATATTGAGGCTGCATAACAGTGAGGGTTTGAGGTATTGCTGATATAAGGGTTTATGGTATTTGGTTATGGATAGTGTGATGTATTGGTAAAGAACCTTTGATGGTTATATTGGTATATGTCTTTGGTATATGGTTGAGATACATGTTGGAACATATAGTTGATGAATTGGCACATGCATAAGGTGCATGGTATGGTGGTGTTGGTGTATCTTGATGAGGCATAGTTTGGTTTGTTGTTGATACATGATTAATACATATTTTTGGTTATCTTGGTACAATGTTGATGTACATGATTGATGTGCATTGTTAGGTACATGGCATGGTACATGATTGATAATTGGTTGATGTACATCTAGGTGATATTTTGCATATAATTGAGAGTTGTCTTGTTGGTTGATCTATGTAATTATATATGGTTTGGTTGTTATGCTGATGAGAAGGTTAAGTGGTACATGTTGTTGGTACAGGTTCAGTATCAGGTTTTACAGTGACATCTTGATAGAAACAAAGATAGTGATATCGAAATTGGGAAAGTTGGTAGTAGTCCGCGAGTTGCATTGAAGAGAGATGCAAACATCCACGAGTTGCAGTGAAGAGAGGCGCGAACATCTGCATGTTGCAGAGTAGACAAGTCATAGATATGTAGAAAAGTTTTGAAGATTGTTGGTACAGGTTGTGATAGTTTGTTGGTACAGGTTGACAGTGAAAGAGTGACAGTGGAAGTGGTTGATTTAGTGACTGACATGTGTTTTACATTTGGAATTTATATTCTAGGGCAGTAGGATGGGGAAAGGATAGGTGGTTGGAGTCGAAGAACTAGGGAGTTGGAGCCTAAGAATTAGGGGGTTGGAGCCAGAGAATTGGGTGGTTGTAGCCACCTTTCAGTTGGAGTCAGAGAACACAGGGGGTTGAATCCTCCTTCTGGTTGGAGCTAGAGAATTGGAAGTTGGTGCTTCCTTGAATGTAATTCTTAAAGACATATAAGAAAAACATTTCGTGGTTTTCTCCCACATTGGGTTTCCACGTAAAATACGTGTGTACTGTGCATTATGTGGATGTGTCTATTATTGTTTATTATGCACTGATGGATGTTAATGTTTTTTGTTTTTGTTTTGTAAATTAGAATTTGTTTTGATTCCTAACCAAAAAATACAACCGTCTGAGAGGCAGTTATCTTCATGGTAGCGGTGCCTTGGTGGGAAACCACCGCTGCCAGGTGTCCAAGTTTAGAGGTGGCAACGATGCCCATATGGGAAACCACCATTGCTAAATGTCAAGTAAAAAGAGGTGAGCTATGCTATGAGGCCACGCAGAGCCAAAATTATCACAAAGCCAGATGTCATGCAAAAGGAGGCAAGCTATGCTATGATGCCACATGTAATACCCTGTTTCCCCCCAATTTGTAATTAATCATAAAATAGGAATTACCATGCTAAGGCATGAGGACAATGTAAATGTATTATTGTCTGAGTTGCTAAATAACTGATTGTGGGGGTGAATCCTTGAAAGTATTGGCCATGATATCACTAGAGGAAGAATGTGAAAAATATACAAGAGGGTTCATATATCAAATAACCCCAAATATTCCTTGATAAGGATGACAAACCTCCTTAGAATCCCAAGGAGAGAAATTAGTTAATGAAGAAAGGACCGGTGGTTGAATTATCAACCACCCCCATGAATAGAAACATGGGTTGTCAGCCCAAAGTACTGCAGTGACCTGTAGACCTGAGCTTCCTTCTGACAGAAGGAACATGATAGGTCGGAAAAAACCTTCCAAGGTAAGGGGGATATACAAGGGAGAAGAGACACGGGACGAGAGAGCGTAAGCTCGTAAGGGAGATGCTCCAGCGGAATCACGAACGAAAGGCTGGGAGCTTGATGTGGAAGAGCATCTAAGAAACCTTGCCGAAGCCATAACCGAAAGAGAAAGCTCTGAGTTGGAGAGAACAGGACCCAAGCAGAAGCTGGGACAAAGACATAACTCTTGAGAACTGTGAGAACTCCCTGGTGATATCATGGTTTGGCATGGGGGTGGCTAGAGTGCTAAGAATGAATGCCTCTGAGACTATGGTCAGGTGGAAGGACGAACACCCACAGTCAGTTGGTTGGCGACAACCTGTAATAGATAAGCGATTTCCTACCTTGTGTAGCTTAGCCGTAACTGTGTATGAATTGGTTATACTATGTATGTTTCAGGAATTGTACATATTTCTTAATGGATATACTGTATCCCCCTTATTTCTGCTTGATTGTATAACTAGGCCAGTAAGAAATTATGTGGTTAGGAGATGATTTTATACTCGTAAATGCTTATGTCCTATGGAGGCATAAGCCAGAGTCATGAACTGTGTGTTCGTCAACCCCGGACACAGTTTCATGTACGCATGCCAACCCTCCTAATTGTTTAGAGTCCTCGGAGGATGGAGTTTGTTAAGCTCAAGAGAGGTAGTGTAGATCGTCACAGTCTCTCTGTGAGGCAAACTGAACCCAGAACTCCCTAAGTCTTAGACAAGTTCAAGAAGGATCACATCATTGTGTGCAAGAACCCTGCATGGAGTGCAAAGGTCGAGAAACCCTTTGGAGGTTTTAGAGCGTATGAAAGGTCAGGAGTGATAGAGATCATGATCAAAATCAGATATGATCTGTTGGTTCAATTTGGGGAAATAGAGGTGAGGATTTCCCCAAAGTCCTGAAAGGTGAATCGCCGATTCGCAGGGGAAAATCTGGACCGTTGGAGCCTACGTCCAGACAGTCAGAGAAGAGTGCACAGGAGAATAGGTCTGAACCGTCAAATTGAGCGTGGGGGACCGATATCCGTCGGATCCAGAAAAGGCACACGAGGTTTAACCTGGTGCATGTAGGGGAGAGAGGACTCGTTAAAGTCCTGAAAGCATCGTGATCGTCCATCCCAGAGGACATGCATCAAAGATCCACATCCATCGGGGATTTGGCACTGGGGAAATGAGAGTGAAGACTCTCCCAAATTGCCGAAAAGGAAAAAGCCAATATTTGATCGCGACCATTGATCATCCCAAAAAGATCACAACTGTTGATCGTGGCTAAAGGTCGTAGCCGTCCATTGGAGGGACACGTGGCTGCCGATCAACGTTTCGGCATCGGGAAATCACAGGAGAAGGCTTCCCTAGACTCTTGATGGGGAATCGTCGGCAACGAATCGCGACCATCGAGTCATGACAGATTTGGACCGTCCATTTGTAGAGGACACGTGGCGAGAGTTAGGAATTTTGCTGACTCCCTGCTGAAAGAAGTCAACATAAGGAGTTCTTAGAACTTGCGAGTCACGAAATCACGACTTAATCCTAGTCGTTGGTTTAAGAGAGATCACAACCGTTAGATCATGGGGCTTGTGGGTCGTCGATCTAACCCAGATCTAGACCGTCCATCGGAGGAGACGCGTGGTGAACGGTCAGAGTTCGGGGAAAGTTCTGAAATCCCGTGGGCCATTGGATCTCGTAGAACAACGAAGGGATTAAGACTGAGTGTCTTTCAACACCCTTAAGATCATGAAGGATAGTGACCATCAGATCCAGATCAACGAGGGTTATTGATATCATACACGAATTCCCATATCGAAATTCGGGGATTGGAGTGACAAGAGATTTGGAGTCGCTTCATCGTGAACTCTCGGCTCATGAAACTCTGAAAAGATCTGGACTGTTGGATCCAAATCATTGAGGATAGTTGGATCTCGTACAAGAAATTGCGTATCGGAGTTCAGGGAATGGAGTGACCAGTGTTTTGGGTCGCTGCATTTCGAACTCCCGGTTACCGAAATCTCGATACGGCCAGGACCATCGGATTAGGGGGAGATTCGCAACCGTCGATCTGATCGAAGGTAAGATTTTGGGTTTCGGGGTTTGAAGAGTTGAAAGACTTGACTCTCTTGCATCGCTAAGTCGCGAAACATGAAAGGCACCTCTTGGCTTGGCCTGTGGTCATAACCAACGATCACATGGAGGTGGATAAGGGAAGAGCTAGCCCACGCTAGGCCCTCATAGGAATTCAGGTATTCTATCGCTTGAGGAAGAGCGGAAATTTTATTTTTGCCGTAGTGGGTATGTGACACCATGCATGGCTGAAATATGAACGGTAAAAAAATAGAGTCAGTGGTGTTGAACCAAGAAAAAAGAGAGCATTAGAAGACATTAGAAACCTGGTCCTAGTCGTGACCCGGTGTAAACCTGTGTTCCTTGTGCTTTTCCTTTGTCTCAGTCAGCCATGGCCCGTCGAAGATCTTCGAGAAACGCCATCAAGGTGTCCACTCTACGCTAGTGGTCGACTTCCCTGTTCTGTGTGTTGCGCATAGCCAATTTGATGTCCTCCAAGTCTTTTTTAATGTTACTTAGAGTGTACATGAGCTCAGTTCGATCTTCACACTTGCCATAGAAAGGATTGGGGTGGGTGGAAAGCAGAGAAGAGGAGGAGGATATTAGAAGGGAGGAGGGTGGGTAGGTGACGTGGGTGGGATGAGGGGGGGGACGCGGAAAGGAGGGATGTCAAGCGTGGAGGGGGGAGGTGGCACATAACCAAGCGAATTGCTAAGGAGATCGAACCACTCGACCCTACAAAGGCCAATGTTAGGATCGCAGAGTGGCTGGGAAAGAGTAAGCACAACTAAAGGGGCCAAAGGAGGGGGAAAAACTGCTTCAGGGGGGTGGTCAACCAGGGAGGCCAACAGAGGGGGTAAGACCAGTTCAGGGTGGTGAAGGGATACTGCTCGAGGGGGGTTCATGGCTTCGCAAGGTGGATCAGAGGAGGGTGGTTTCCTTCCCCGGGCCTCGTACCAGGCTGCTCTTCGCTTTGGTTTGCCCCAGTGTCATGGAATGATGGAAGGTGGCAGCCTTCGGGGGAGGAGACTTCTGAAGAGAGACAAGCTTGGAGGGGAGAAGCCCCACAACAAAACAGACAGCAAGGAGAAGTCGCACCAGAGCTGGGTTTCATAGATAAGGAGGGAGTGAGCCCGTGAGGAGACACTCTGTGAATTGTGAGCGAACGAGTGAGAAGAGAGAATCCACATCTTGGCTTTAGGAGCAGGCCAGAGCTAAAGTGACCGAGAGGGCTCTCTGCACGATGCCACGAGGACGCACAGGTCCCTGTTCGTGTGAGATTCTGGGTGCAAATGAGAGAATGAGGGTGGCAGCGGGCCGTTTAAATGCCGGAGGTGACTGGAGAGGTTATGTGACGCTGGATGAACGCCGAGTGGCCTCACCCCAATCTACACCCATCATGTCACGGTGGCACCCCATCCAGGGGATGGATGTTAATGTTATATGATGCAATAAAATATTAATGATGAACTGATGGACATTGTTGAATAACTTAAAGCAATATAAACTATGGTTAAAAGTGTATAAATTGCTCATTATTGATTCACCCCCCCTCTGAGTAATCCAACATTAGCTACCAACAAGAATAGAAATGGAGACATTGAGCAGCCTTGCCTGAGGCCTCCTGTGGCATAGAAAAATCTGGAAGTTGACCCATTGATCATAATTCCAAATGAAGCTAATGCAAGGCACCCTGTTATTCACTTATCCACTAAAACTCTCATCTCAATTTGTAGCATGATTGATATGAGATAAAACCAACTTTATCATAAGATTTTGCTAGATCCAATTTCATTACCATTGCAAACAAATTTTTTCTCTTGTAGTGTGAAAAAATTCTTATGCTACTCTCAACGCCTCATGAATTGTTCTCTCATGTAAAAATCCAAACAATTCATTCAAAATAAACATATTTTCCATAATCTTGGTTATAATTTTATACATAGAGTTGCGTAAAGAGATAGGCATGCAATCCTCAAATGATTCTAGATCATTCTTCTTTGGAACCAAGCTATGAAATTAACATTTAGAGCTCCCAAAACTTCCTGCAACCTTCTTGATTCCTCTACTACCCTAAGCAACTCATCTTCTACAAAATCCTAAAACCCCAAATAGAATTCCACAATACACTCATTCGAGCTCAGACTTTTGTTTTTTGAAAGGAATACATAACTACTTTGAGCTAATATGTTGTTACCTCTACTTCAAGCTCATTTTGTTCCTCCTCTATTAACCCAGGGAAGTAAGAAACCAATTTTAGAAACTTTGCTATATTATTTTTGGGAGGTACCTGGAAGAATCCTCTAAAAGTGGTTCATTCCTTCCTCTGTTATTTCCTTGAAAGCTCTAATTTTAGTCCCATTTTGTTCCCTTATCTCCCAAAAAGTGTTGTTATTTTTCCTATGTTTTGTGTAATTTTGAAAGAATTTGTATTTTTGCCTCCTTCTACCAACCGGATGGCCCTTCTTTTCAATCTCTATTCTATTTCTTCTTGTTCCAATAGCTTCTTTTTAACTCATTCTAACTTTTTTTAGTCTATTTTGTTTTTCCTTTGTAAATATACCCTCTTTGCTTTCTACAAACAAGACTTTTATCTGATCCTCTATTCCTTGAATTCTTTCTTATCAATTTGGAATTTCTCCTTTTCCCACCCAACGATTGATTGTTTCACCTTTTTTAGATACTCTACAAATTGGAATATTGTTGATTCCCCATAACTTGGATCAAATTTCTTCCAACTCCTAGCTATTGAATTTCTAAATCCTTTCTCTTTTAACCATATATAATTGAACTTGTATTGCTTGGGAGGTTTCTGATATTATTTTTCCAATTAAAGAAATACAGGTAGATGGTTCAATGAACATCCTTCACCTACCTTGGATTTCAATCTCCGCACTTCCTCCATGATTTGCCATAAATCTATCTTGAATTTTCAAAACATTGTCTTTCCCACTTCTACAATTCCTCCAAGTTGGAACCAATTTTGGTGATTCCACATCACAAACTCCTTATCTTCGAACAATTGTTGAAAGTGATCTACTAAGGGTCGGGCCTTGGACCTTTCCAGTAAGTTCCTTCAATTTTTATTATAAGATTCAAAACTCCTCCAAATATAAAATTTTCATCCTTTAATTGATTCATTCCTTTGAAAATATCCCAAAAAGGTTTCTAATTCCCATAGGCACCATATAAATTAATAACTCAGAATACCTTTCCCAACTCTTTTGATTTCAAGACTGTCTATACACTCACATTTAAACAAGATGAATTTATTTATTCCATAGTATCTCTCCAGCCTATTACACTACCTCTTGACTTTCCAATAGAGTGCAAAGAGTAGAACGACCATTCTTTGAGACGTGAAAATARCACTACCTCCACCTTAGACCCTTCACACATTGTTTCTCATATCATTACTACATTTATATTGTACTTGGAAAATAATCTCTCGAGGGATAATATTTTTTTGTCACCCCCTATCCCTCTTGCATTCAAAGAAAGAATAATCATTAKTTAGTCCTCCTTGATCTAAAGGCCCCTATAATTGTCTATTGTTTTCCTTCTTTGAATTCTTTCTGTTCCTTTTTTATTTTMTGAGGAAAGATAGGACTTCCTCCCTACTAAAGAGAGAATGTATAGGTCTAGGGATAGTCCTTCTACTATTCTAGGATTATCCTTTTGAGGCRAATTCTTTCCAGGATGAAGCTTATATCTAAGGGACTTGTTTCCTTTACTCTATTAGAAAGTTTGATTTTGAATTAGATCGATTTGATATGGATCATTCTCCATATTATTGTATCTACAATCAGTTTGTATCCCCTCCATTGATTCAAATTCTCCCCCCTTAGAATCTATGGTATTTTGTGACAATTAATTTTGTTCACTGGCCCCTACAATCTTGTCTGGAGCTTAACTTGAGGGAGAAGTAATTCCAACTTCCACTTTTATAATATTTTATACTTTTGAAATGCATGGACTATCTTTGGAATGAAGGATATATTGCTTACCTTTTTCTTAACCTACAAAAGAAAGGACTAGTAACACTTTTGAATTCTCATACTCCCATTTCAGGTCTTCATCTTTATCACTAACATATATCTTTGATTTCTCCATATTTTTTTCAAGATTCAATGGCTTCCTCTTTTCCCCTAGTTTGTGATTCTAAATTTTGATCTTCTTTCTAGCTATGGTCGATTGATTTCTCCTAATCAAGTTTGACTTGCTCCTTCCAAACCCACATTTTTTGCAGTGTTTTGAAATCCTTCCACACATGTGTTCGACAACACAAGTATTCCAACAGAGGATGAACACCTTCAATAACAAGTCACACAACCATTTCAAAGATCAACACACCGATGTTTTCACGTGGTAAAACCCCTACGGGGAAACATCCACAACCCTTGCCAATGTGGCCACTTGGAGCAATTTATTAATTCAAAAGAAAAATTTACTGAGAGATTTTACAAGAGAGTTTCTCACAATCAATCAACAACAAATGACCCTCCATGCTATTTAAATAGAGATCATGGACCAATCGAGTGTTAAGCCACAAATCAATGTAGATGTTAAGATCAAGGAGAATATGAACTGTCAGATCACTCTATGTTGGGTACATATCGTGATATTCGAATTTCGTAACTACAAATGCATACTAAAGAAACACACTTTTACCTAATGACACATTAGACCAAGTTGATCTTAACTAACTCCTAAGTGTCTAAATATACTAACATCCCCCCTTAAGAACAAATTGGGATGGGATTGAAGGATTTATAAGGATGAAACATTAGGAGAAGGAAGGAGGCATTAGAGCCTATACCCCTTAATGAAAAGTTCTCGAACTCTTAACATAGATCGAAGTTCAAAAAACTTCGCTTCTGTAAGAGACTTTGTGAAATTGTCTCGAACTTGATCTTTTGTAAGGTTGAAGAGCACTTCAATAACTTGATCATGAATGAGCTTTCTAATGAAGTGAATGTGTAGCTCGATGTGTTTTTGTGCTGATGTTGAACTGGATATTTGACGAGCTTGATGGCACATTGATTGTCACACCAAAGGTTGGTTAGATGTTGTTGCTAGAATCCAAACTCTGAAAGGATTTGTCGAAGCCACAAAGCTTCCCGACTTGTATTAACCACTGTTCGATACTCTTCTTCTGCTAAAGAAAGAGAAATAGTATATTGTTTCTTATAGACCCAAGTGATCGGTTCTGAACCAAGGTTGAAAATATAACCTACAGTAGACTTCTGATCATCAGGGTCGCCGGCCCAACCTGAATCAATGAAACCAACCAATAAAGGAATCCCCCTTGAACTGTAATGTATCCCGAACTGAAATGTACCCTGGACATACTGAAGTATTCTTTTAACTGCTTTCAAATGGATTTCATGGGGTGTTTGCATGCACTGGGAAACAATACCAACATCAAAGGAAAGACCAGGACGAGTATCAATCAAGTATAAGAGGCTACCAAGTAATTGATAGTACAAAGTGGCATCAACTTCGAGAGAAGTACAGGTGGCAACAAGCTTGACTCCAGACTCGAAGGGAGAAGGGGCTGGTTTATAATCTTCCATGTGAAAGTGATGAAGAAGGTCACAAGTATACTTAGATTAGGAAAGAAAAATTCCTTCCTTGGTTTGCAAAACCTAGAGGCCAAGGAAATAATGCAAAAAGCCTAAGTATGTCATTTCAAATTTCTTCTTAAGGTTGGTTTTCACATGGTTTAAAAGTTTTGGGTCACTAACAGTAAGGATAAGGTCATCAACATAAAGGAAAAGGATTATGGGATGGATTCCTACTTTCTTGGTATAGACCTTTGGATCAAAATGACACTAGAAAAGTCGGTGTCAAGAAGAAAGTTGTCCATTTTGGCATACCAAGCTCGAGGAGATTTCTTAAGACCATAAAGAGATTTCTTAAGGCGACAAAYAAGGCTAGAGTCATTCTGGACATAACCAAGAGGTTTTTCCATGCATATTTCTTCTTGCAAATCCCCATGCAAGAAGGAATATTTAACATCCATCTGATGGACCTCCCATTTATGTGAGGCAACAAGGGCAAGAACAAGGTGGATGGAATTCATTTTGGCTACAAGGGAAAAGGTTTCATTATAGTCAATTCCTTCAATTTGGGAAATTCGTTTGGCAACTAACCAAGACTTGTGTCTTTCAACACTTCCATCTGATGCATACTTAGTTCTATAGACCCATTTACATTTGACAAGTTTTCTTCCTTTTGCAATAGGTACAAGATCCCAAATATCGTTTACCATTAAAAAACGATACTCTTCATTCATTGTTGTATCCCAATTTGGATGACCTGAAGCTTCTACAAATGTCTCTGGATCATGAATCTATGAAACTTGAGCCAAAAGAGACTATGAATGTGTCTGATGTTCACCAGTTGTTTCTCATGTTGAATAGACCCATCTAGGAAGCGGTGGTGCTGGTGCAAGTTCAGGTTCAATGGAATCATCTGGAGGAAGGTGAGCAGGCGGAGGTAGATTTTCATCCTCACTGTCATCATCTGAAGAAGAATAAACCAAAATAGGAATAGAAAAAGGCACAAATGCCAAATATGGAAGGTAGGCTGAAGAAGGCTCAGAGGTCGAAGAAGGAACAAACACCAAATTAGGCTCGCAGGCCAAGAGATTTTCATCAAATTTAACATCTCTTCTAATAATAATTTCATTAAAATTTGGTTGAAGAAGTCTGTAACCTTTGACATCTTTAGAATAAGAAACACATATACACTTCTCACTTTTAGGATGCAATGATTTCCTTTTCTCATCAAGAATGTGAGCCCATGCTACACTAACAAATACACGGAAGTGACTTACATCTGGCTTAATTTTATTCCACGCTTCTTCCAATGTTATATTTTTAAGAGCTTTAGTGGGAGTGCAATTTACTATATAATTTGCACAGTTAATGGCTTTTGCCGAAAACTTTAGAGTTAATCCCTTAGATTGGATGATAAAATTAGCCATTTCTTCTAAAGTGTGGTTCTTTCTTTCAACAACACCATTTTGCTGTGGTGTATATGGAACAGTGTGTTGCATTTGGATGCCCTGTGCACTGTAGTAACTTGTAAATTGATTGTTCACGTATTCGTCTCCATTATATGTTCTTAATATTTGAAGTTGATGTCCATATTGATTTTCTACAAGGGCCTTGAAGTTCAAGAAATTGTGAAAAACTTCGTTCTTAAGTTTTAAGAAGTAAACCCAAGTGCGTCTGGAAAAGTCATCAATGAAAGTTAAGAAATACTTGCACCTAGAAAAAGAAGGAGAATAAATTGGACCACACAAGTCACTATGAACAATCTGCAAAGGGGATGAGGTGTCCCAAGAGGCATGTTTGTCAATACTATCCCGATGATGTTTGTTGAGAACACAAATGACACAAACACCATGTTGGAATACTAAGAGGGGGGTGAATCGGTATTACACGATAATTTTTACCACAACTTTCTTTTAATCATAATTTGTTATTTACCAGTGGTCAATAATGAACAGTTAAATTATACAATACATAATACACAATACACAAAGATTTACCATGGAAACCCAACTGGGAGAAAACCACAAAATTTTATTTATAAAATTTGTAAGCACCAACTTACAATAGACACCAATCTGTAGTAATATTTGTAAGCACCAACCTATAGGGGACACCAATCCCCTTGTAGAGCACCAACCCACATAATTATTGGTCATAGGCACCAACTTGTAAGAGACACCAATCCCCTTCCTTGCTTCACAGTGCCACCCTGAAAAGATTTGTAATTAGTAGTTTGCTTCAAAATACCTCTCCAACATGCTTCATCCTCTATGTTACCAAACCTTAGATCATCTTCATTACTTCCACGCTATCATACAAACCTCAGATTCTTTTTTCTCCTCACATCTCTTCACACCACATCCATCGCATACACACTCACTAGCTCGATTAAGGGATTATTATCTATAGAGCTTGTGTACTCAACCATTTTTCCACATACGAAGTCGTTCTCATCAAGTTGGCTCCGAGTCCCTTTGCCTCTTCCTCAAAATTGGGCCCCAACACTTCTCATTTCATGCGATCTTCTCACAGACCAGACAACACGATTTTGATGTTCAACAGCCGTCAGATCTCATCCTTGATTCAATCTTGTTCGTTGATTTATAATCACATTCATCGGGGTACCAATACACTATACAACACTTCAATCTATAGTTATTGTTCGATTTGTCCTTCATTTTATCACAACCGTCGATTTATTATTTCATATCGGGATCACGGGGGTGCTGAAACACTCAACACCATCTCGACACACAACACTCGTTCAATCATTTCTTTATTTGATCTCATTCATCTATTTATTGGGACTACTGGTTCTATCGGACCTCTTGGACCTCAAAACTCATCCACCATTAGATCAAAATTTCAATTGAATCGTCACCGTCAATGGTTGGGCCGACACTTAAATCCCCATAGAACCTCAGCTATGACTAAGCGCTTGTTATCGAAGTTTATCTCCTCGCGAGACTATCGGACTCCCCGAATAGTACCATGTGTCTTCTTTAGAATCGCTGATCTATTCAACTCCGAATAGATATCTGTTGCCAATCAAAGTTTTTCTATCAAAGTTCTTCCAGTTTGGTGCAAATGGTGCCCCATATTGCCACCATTATTGAATTACTTCCTCCACATCTTCATGTCCATCCTTGAATTTGTCGATCAACTCTTCATTCAGGGGTGACATTGCCTTAAGCAACTTATATCGAACATGAATTTCTTATGTCTTTAATGATACTATGGGTTGCTTGTGTTCATTCAATATGGCACAAGTCCCTTTATCTATATGTGAGAATACCCATTTCTTTGCATTGTTATATGGCATGAGAGCAGGTTTGGTTGTAATGACATACAACCTACTTGCCTTGATATTTTGATGCACATTTAAGTCATAATCTTATGGTGGGAAATCTTCCTTTACGAACATTTTATACATCTAGCTCCCAGTGAGGTATCCATCCAAACTCGCATGATAGTTGGTGTCTATTGGTATCATAGTTTCAACAACTTTTCCTTGTGTTGGTGGGTTTTCCATGGCTCCCCTACCCATTTTCACTAGGGATTTCATAGTGTGAGATTTATACATCATGTGCAATTAGAAATGATGTGAGTATAAGAGGACATGAGTGGGTATTAGTTGCAACATAACCATTTTTTTCATAAGTGTGACGGTTGTGACACGATGAAAAATGGGTTGTACGCTTTGTCGTACTTGAGACAATTTTGCGACAAACATTTGTTGGTAAATTGTTGAAAAATGGGCCTAATGTACTAGTATGAATTATTTAATTGTGCAGATTAAAACCAATAGTTCAAGCACTCTTCACAATACTCTAAACAATGACAATAAACATGTAATTCATCTATATTAGGTTTAAATTGACCATCTACTCTACACACACTAAATTGAATGCTTCACGTGGGTCCAATCAATGTTTGATGGGCTATTGTACATCACCATTAATGTGTTTTGAAAGAAACTTTTTGGGATAAATATTTTTGGAAACATGAGTTTTGGGGAAAAGGTTGTTCATAGAACATTGCTTTGGAAAGAGGTTTCCCCAAAAAGATTTTCGGACAAATAACATTTTGGGAAGTCGAGTTTTGAGGAGAATGTTCTTTTAGAAAGTTGAATCTTTGGAAAGCCGAGTCTTTAGAGGAATAGTATTTCAGAAAGTTGTGACTCCGAAAAGTTGAGGCTTCGGAGGAGATCCTATTAAGAAGAAATCATATTTAGAAAATATCAACAAGCATGACCATCGTTCATTCCGATGGGGATTCCCCGAATAAATATTCGATGCCTCGAGACTTATGCCTTTTAAATAAAGGAGCTATATGAGAAGGGAGGTCAAGTGCCTTTTTTAGTTACACTTGGCAAATGATGAAAATTAACCTTGTATGGAGGTTTGACCATGCATCAAACACTTATATGCCTTGTGACCATTACCTTATGACCAATTCTTTTCTGACAAGGGATTATGACATGGTGGAAATGTATTAAAGGAAGGCCCACATGGTATCAGGATGAGATTATCGAGAAACATTTATTCAGGAGAAAATTAATCACTGTATGATTTACTTTTTGATGAGGCTAAAAGCCAACAATGGAAATGTCTGATAGACGATCAATATTTAGACTTTGGGACTTCGGGACAATGTTGTGACTCACACAAATGATACCCCGATGGAATAATTTCGAGAGGAACTACTCGATAATCCTTTTGACATTTAGACTTTAGGAAATTCTTTGTTAGTTATGTGCTTGTCATTCTCCGATCAAGAAGATCTAAAAAAATTGTTTTCAATCAGATATAGACTTGGTCACATACACAAATGCACAATTTATTAGTTTGGGAGAAGGATACAAAACAAAATTTTGATTAGTTTCAACTTGTAGAAAGGGATGAGTAAGACTTGTAGGAGATCTTAAAAGGATTGCAAATCAATGCATCTATCCTTCAATAACTTGGATAATAATAGTTCCCATGTAAGCACCTAGGTTTTTTTTAGTGGGAAATTACCCATGTTCAAAATTGTAGTAGGGGGGCCCTGAAACATGGAATTTTAATGGGTAGTTGTGGGGGGAACAACATGAGCTATGGTGGAAAACTACGTGGAAGGGCTTGGATTAGCCAGACCGCCACCTAGTATGCCAACATATAGTTGGAGATTGATGAAAATATCTTTGAGGTGACATGGGTGTGCATGTTGTTACTACCATGGTGGATGCTACATTCTCTTGTCTTCTTTTTCTGCCTCTGCCATGCATTTTAACCCTCCATCATGCAAACCCTTGAGATAACCTATATCCCAATAACCCACACTGGAATATTCTTTTACAAGAATATTTTCAACTCCGTGGATGTCAAACACTACACTAAATCATATGGTATTTTGTAACAATATTTGTATTAAGTGGAACAGAAAGTAGACTTAATTTTTTCCAATAGTTTGGGAATTTCCAAGAGCCACAACCTCTTCCCCCCAAGGTTTAGGTGATGTTGTGGATGGCACCAATATGTCACCATGGGTTGTCTCATTGGACACTATGGAAAACACTTGTGTCATAGTAGTAGACAATACACCATTAAGGACCAAACTCATGGGAGTTGTGTTGTCCAAGGATTGTTGAGTTGACATGGGCCTAGAATGTCACTGATGGGGTACATATTTGCATTGAGGTGACCATGAACCTAGCTTAGTCGGAGTTACATTGTTAGAGACCAGAGAAATGATAGTATGTAATACCCCGGTTTTGAGTCCCCATATTAATAATGTTTTTGTTAATTTGATGAAAGGTCAGAGTGCCTGAACAATTAAAAGTGGTCGGAGTGCCTAGGAAATGTAATACATTGAAAATTACAAATAATAGGGGGCTATGATTCCATGAGAGAGGGGGCTAAGGATAAGTATTTTATTTACCCATCTCGGGTTTAATTGAGAAAAGTGGTTACACGAGCTTCTTGGAGAAAGGCCACGTGGTTCTTGATTTCCAAGTAAATATATAAACCCATATTTGGGTTGTTTGGGGGTTCACTCTTTCATTCACTTTGTTCATTAATTATTCATCATTCATTATTTATCTTGACTGGGAAAAGAAAAACGAATTGCTGAGAAGGGAGCCATTATTTGTTGGCTGTAGTAAGTACTAGTGTATTTCTAGTCATGAATTGGTGCCTACATCACTGAGATGTATTGGCATGTGCTAAATTTTTTTCATAGCTATGAATCCTGAGAGTCCCAACATGGATATTCTTGACCAGATGCACTAGATCCCTGGAAAGAAGTGAAAAACCTAAGGGACTACGTGGCAATGAAGGGAGTTCATTGTCTTTGGGTGTTGTAGACTGGAGAGAAGAGAGCTGGTGTACTTTGGATTGTTGTGTGTTAGGAAACCAATGAGAGCTTGAGTGTTGACTGGTTTTGGAAGCTGAGCGTCACTCTAGAACCCGTCCTTGTGGATTCATAGCCTTGGCATGGGGGTGACCTACTATTGAGACTTGGAACAATAATGTCTAAGGTTGGGTGGAACGTCCTTGATATGTATCCAGTTGGTGATTGCTTTTGTTTAAGATACGTGCTCTATGTAATGGTTTCATTTTCTTGTATATTTATTTCCACTGTGTATTATTTATTATCTCCGAGATTCGTATTTACAATGTGTCTGCTTGCTGGTCATTGTTCTGCATGGCATGTTTAAGCATTCCTTTTAGGTCTAGCATTAATATTGATTATTGCATGTGAATCTTTCATTCTTATTTATTAATTAATTGTTATTAGAATTCGAAATCAGTTCAAGAAATTCATTTTTGAAGTAGTGTGGCCCAACCTTGTTGGTTGGGCATATTACACATTGGTATTAGAGCTTTTGGTTCAAACACCATATTTCTATGGTCCAAAATGAGTGTGAATTGGGTAAATTCGCTGTCACAAATTCGGTTTGTATGTTTGGGGAAAATGATGGAAAGAGATAAAATCCCCAAATTCATGAGCAGATCCGAGTTAAATGATTTAAGATCGTCTGATAAGTTTAATGGAGTCGATCTGCAGAGTTGTAGAGACAAATTCAACAAGCAAGGTCATAAAAATTCATATTTTAATGGCCGTTGTAGTGCATGACAGAGTTCAAAGAATCGATAATCGAGATCATGTTCGATCTCAAGATAAATGATTGAGATTCATCGTGATAAATTTAAAAATTTCTAAGGTTTTAAGTGTACTCTGATGGCTTCATTCCGATAACCAATAAGATGTCGCCACATGTCGTAGCCTCGATCTAGATTACTCTGAATATATAATCCACTCTGATATGACGTGGCTGCTTAGACAACTTCCACGTGGGTTTGACATGGTACTGACATGGTTACTTACGTTGACGTGGCTACTTACACTGATGTGGCTACTAACATGGCTACTTATCCCGATGTGGCATTGACGTCATGTTAACGTCATCACTTACTTCAAATCTTCTTTGTACACTTTGTTTACTTGACACTTTGATACGTGGCCACCGATGGATGGAGCCTGTTTCAACACTTCGTTGCAAAAGCATTGGAGAATATTCCTTTTTCGATACTGTCAGATCTTATCAATCGACGCTCAAAAGATTGGGAAAATTTCGCAGCTTCAATAAGAGGGGTATCGAAGAATATTCCATCGCATCCTTGATTTAAGTGCCGACACCTTTGAGCCTTAACTCCAACCATAAAGTTGTTGCCACATGTCCTTATCTTAGTCACTCGTCTAGGCTACTCCAAATTGATCTCGATAGTTGGTTGGGGTCTATCTTTTATAGAGTATTCTGACTATCTATACTTCCGAACAATCTCTCCAATAAGCTATGGTCAATGGGACACCTCCACGTGTCTCTCCTAGATCTCGATCCTGTGCCATTTTGAGTAGATCATCGTCGTTGGTTGGGGTCTATGTTCTACTGAGTATTCCGAATGTTCATAACTCCGATGGTCATTGCACTTCCTGTTACCTTTGTAGGTGACCAAATTTGCTTATGACATGTGGTCTAGTCACTGGATTACACTTGCCTACTTTCATGGCACTGAACTGGTATTTACATGGCAGTGTATGAAGTTTGATACGTGGCATATGATGTGTCATTTATTACCTGCAATTTATTTGTCTCACGTGTCCTTCACGTGGCCCCTTCTATGGGTGTTGGGTTTCGTGGCACTGACGCGGACATAATGTGGCATCTAAGTTGGCTCACAATAATTCAGAGTCCTTCCCATCCAATCACCAGTTCATATTTATTCATTATTGCTCCGATAGATCAATGGTCCCTATTGATTTGAAGCTTCTTCCATCGAAGTGTCTCAAGATGGCATGTGCTAAATACTCCAAAAACTTGAACTCTGAAAGCCTTTCACCATCGCATTAGATTATGAATTCAGGACTCCTTCTGGCCATGGATCTGGTTAGATTTGGATCTAAGATTTAATCTTAGCCATCAATTATTAACATATAAACAAAAATTTTGGCACTAAAAGTTAACCCCTTTCGCACAATTCCATGACTCTTTCGTTTACATTAAATCTAAGAGATTTCACTTGTTCATTATAATCCCGTCGAAGTCTATTTCCCTTATGCATGTGGGATATTGTATTTTTCCTTTGTTTCATTATCTTCACGTTTGGATCATTGATCTTGTTGAATGATCAACGATCAATGGCTCATGCTTTCTTTGCTCAAAAAAATTTCACTAGAATTTAATCAGTGCAAGCCAGAACTTCCTTTGATCCTCTACAACCTGGTCATCGAGTACCCTAGCAAAGATCTCATCGAAATTTAATAAAAAAATAGAGATATATAGATGCACAAGGACCTTCTCGACTTGCTCTGTCTGGTTTTATTTTGTTTAAAAGTTTCGATCCTTAGACCTGTCATCACAGTCTATCTTCCTTCATCTTCACATGGAGTCACTATCAATAACCTCCATGACTACCTTTGACATCAATGACAACACAATTTCCAATAATATCCCCCTTTGTCATTGATGGAAACACATTCATAAATATTGCATTTTGCTAGTCTATGCAAGTCTCCCCCTGTCTCTTTTCTCATTGATGGCAACACATTCATAAATATTTCATTCTTCTAGTCTATGGAAGTATCCCCTTGTCACTTTTGTCTCCCCTTTTGACATAAATGGAAAATAGATTTTTCTCCCTTTTACCGTATTCTTTATTTTATGTTATGTAACCATCATTTTCCTTGTCTTCTATAGATCCCCCTAACGCGGTACTCTTCACTTTGCTATGCACCGTGAAACCATATGCACTCTCCCCCCTAAATTTTGGTTCTCTTGAGATACAAACAACTTTCAATTGAAGCTTTCACAGAGAAATGGTAATGACTCCCATCTTCTTTCTGAGATATTCAAATGTATCTATGGGCAGTAGTTTTGTAAATATGTATGCTATTTGTTCCTTGGTAGGAAAATATTCCAACTTGACAATTTTATCATTTACCTGTTCCCTCAGAAAATGATATTTTATTGGAATATGTTGTCTTTGAGTGCATCATTGGATTCTTTGAAATGATTATAGCACTAGTGTTGTCACATGGTATTGAAATTGGGTTCTTGTATTCTATTTGAATGTCTTGCAATGCTTGTTTCATCCAATGGATTTGTGTACAATAGGATGCTGCTGCAATGTACTCTGCTTATGTTGTGGACAATGAGATTGAAGATTGTTTCTTGCTTAGCCAAGATACTAAACAATTTCCCAAGAAGAATGCTCCTCCACTTGTGCTCTTCTTGTCATTAACACTGCCTGCCCAATCTGCATCAGTATATACTGTTAGAGTAAACTCCAAAGTACCCTTTAAATATCTAAATATTCGTTTGACAACCTATACATGTGTTTCCTTGGGTGCAACTTGAAATCTTCCAACTAGCCCTACTTCCTGCATTATGTCTGGCCTTGAAGTTGTCACTCACATAAAGTAGGTTGCCTATCATTGACCTGTACATAGATTGATCGGTTTCCTTAGATTCATCCTCCTTGCTGAGGTTACAACCAGTGACCATGGGTGTGTTGATAGGTTTACAATATTCCATCTCAAACTTATTCAACATCTCTTTGATGTAGTTGTTCTGAGTAATGAATATACCTTTGCTGGTTTAAGTGATCTGCAGTCCCAAAAAGAATGACAATTCTCCAAGCATGGACATATCAAATTCCCTTTGCAAACTTTTGGCTCATCTCATCATCATTACTTCCAAAGATAATATCATCTACATACACTAGAATGATCAACATTTATGCATTATCTATTTTGATGTAGATATTGATGTCTATTGTTCCCCTTTTGAAGCCTTGATGCTGCAAGTACTTCTCAAGTCTTGAGTACCATGCTCTGGGAGCTTGCTTTAGGCCATATAATGCTTTCTTCAATTTGCAAACATAGTCTTCATTTCCTGACAATAGAAACCCTTCAGGTTGTTCTATGTACACTTCTTCCTCTAGATCTCCATTCATGAATGCCGACTTGACATCCATTTGATATACTTTGAAATTCTTAAAGCTTGCAAATTCCAAAAAAAATTTAATGGCTTCTAACCTTGCAACAGGTGTGTTGCCATCCTTATACACACCTACAAGCATGGAGAAGTCTCCAACCCACTTGGTGTGTCCTTGGAGGCACAAGCCTAAGTCCAAAACTATTGTCACCTCGACTTGGACTTCTTCCGTCTAGGCTCACTCCTAGGGAAGCCAAGGGGGGTAGACCCGACTTAACTAAGTTAAGTTAAATTAATGTGATCTAGGAGTTATTTTTAATTGTTAAGTTAGGGAGACCTAACCTATATGACAATCAAACAATGCAAATAAAAAAATTTAATGACAAACAAACTTCTTTGCCTACAAACTCAATCAAGACTAGTGCCTAAAGGTTGGGTAAAGGGAGTCAATAGATAGATGTAACAGATATACAAATTATACAAGAAATGAACAATGCAATAGATCAACCATAAAGAATAAAGAATAAGCTTTACACTTTAAACAATTATGAATGAAATGAAAAAGATATACAATAAACTAGACAACTTAGATGATTCTACAACTATACAAGAGATCAACCCAATATACAATGAATGATTAAAGCATTGAGATATTCACAAATAAAAGATATATTGACAATTAACTTGGAAAGCAAAGTGCCTAAGAGAGATGCGCAACTTAGGAAGTAGATAGCCTTGAAGTAAATGCGCCCAACTTGAAAGTAAAATTACTTGGAAAGTAAAGATGATAGTAAAGTAAAGTACATGAAATGTAAATTTCCTTGGACATAAAACTCGCACAACCAAAGATAACTGAAAATGTAAGCACAAGTGTTGTTAAAGTGTTGTAGGTAAATTTTAGAAGGATTTTAGAGTCTCTCTTTAGTTAAGGGGATTAAGGTTCGAAGATGCAAGCCTAGACTATGTGTCTACCCCTAAAATCTTTCAGCTTTAACCAAAAGGACTATTGGGTGCTCAAGAAGGAGGACAATCAAGGTCCTTCCCT
This sequence comes from Picea engelmannii, assembly GCA_009831015.1. Classification (NCBI taxonomy): domain Eukaryota; kingdom Viridiplantae; phylum Streptophyta; class Pinopsida; order Pinales; family Pinaceae; genus Picea; species Picea engelmannii. The sequence continues at coordinate 1,554,368 of ML777027.1, forward strand.
AGCTCCATAGGTCAATCCAGAATGCCTGGGTTCTCAAGTAGGGAGGACACTTAGTTCTGTGAATTTGTTCCTGACTTACACCCCCTGTAGCTTCCACAAGTCACCCTTTTTTATGGAGAAAGTTGTACTAAGTTTGGGTGCCTAATTACTAGATATGATTACTTCCCAACAACAAATGAATTACTCCCCTACTTAGTCTAGATGTGGCTACTTTGCTAATGAATCCAAAAAATATAGCAATAAGCAAATCTAAATCCTAGCCTCACGATTTTGCATGGATGGCTAAGCCAATCTCTTTGCAAGGTGTGGGCACAATATTAAAACAAATTGAAATGACTTGGGAAGGAAAAAGAAAAATACTAGCCACACAATCTTGCCTTAAGGACAAGTGGGGCAAAGAATTAAAACAATACTTAGCAACCTCAACAAAGACATAAGGAGGAGGACAAGCCAATTGATTTTGTGCCAAAGTGGGTGTGAAAAATTGAACATTAATTTAAAACAATGAAGCAAAAAATCCTAGCCACACAACCTTGATTTATGAACAAGTGGGGCAAAACCATTAGATGCATAAAACATAAAACAAACTATCTAGCCTTACGATCTTGCATGGGTTGGCTAATCCAAACCAATTGAGTTATTCACAAAGCAAAAAATTAACTTTTAGAGAAGAAGGCAAGCCCAAGAGACTCTCTTGGGCTGCTTACAATACTTGAAAGAGATATAGAAGAAGATGGTTTTGAAACCCCAACTTGGGATTCTCTTTTGGAGTGTTTTGAGACCCAAAATGGGCAGCACCTCCCTTTGTTCTGGCGAGAACCTGCAAAAAACAACAAACTAATGCTTGCTGTAAATGTTGCCAAAACACTTGAAAATATTTAGAAATTTATGTTAGTACGAAACATAATTTTTATATGTAAAAATATGAACAAAAAAGTATATTTTTAAAGCCTATTTCAGAACAGAAAATGCCTCAAATCAATAGGAAATGATGAAGAAAAAGAACAATTTTTTTTGGATGCTTATGTAGGCTAGACAAGTAAATTTCCAGATCTGAAATCTACTTGTTCCAACACTTTGGTGACCTGTAAATGGTGCCAAAATTGGTACAAAACTAGTCAAGAGGTGAGTAGATCTAATAAACAAGTAAAATACTTTACTATTTCTATTAAAAATACTTCACTAAAACAAATATAAATACTTCTATTTATTTTACTAAGCAAAATACTTTGCTTTAGATCTCTTAATCTAGGCTAAGTAAACAAGAAAAAAACTAGAAAAATAACAATATCACCTCAATAAAATTGTGTATAGCATCAAGAAGACTCCCAATGCCAAGATGGTATTCCTCTTCCTTTATTCAAAAAAATATTTGCATGCAAATACTTGCAACAAAACTCACAAGAAGAAATGAGAAAGAGAAAGAGAGAGGAGTGGGAGAGATTTGGGCATAATGGAGATGCTTTGAGAATATATTTGAAATGAGGAGGGGTAGGCATTCTTTTATACTTGGGAGAGAGGAGAAACCCCTCTTGGATGTGCTCCAAGTGTCACACATCAATAGAAAGTGACTAAATCAACTAGGGCTCACTTTTAGGGTTTTGGTAGTGTTAGGGTTTGAGGGTTGAGTGAGGAAAGGGTGGAAAAACCTTTTCACTCACCCAATGGATGAGCTAGAGGCTTAGGAGGGCACACTTAGGGTTTAGGCTAGCCTCTTGGTTTAATTTTTGACTTTTGGCCAAGATCTAGAGTAAGGGGGGCACACTTTTCCTAAGGAGATGGTCACTTTAAGTTGTGGAAAAGCAAGGGGGGGTTGGTTAAGTTGGAGAATTGCTTTTCCAACTTAGGAAAAAGGGTAGGAAACCTTTCCCACTCTCTCTCATGTCTTTAATCCCTTTTTACAATTTTTGGCATTTTTACTTAGCCAAATTAAAGCAATTAATTGCTGACTCTAAATTGACTTTGACTCCTCATGGACAAAGACCTAGCAAAACTTGTCCAATTGAGATGAAACTTGGTCCAAGGGTGTAGGGGGTATATTTCCATTTTTTTTTATTACTCACACCCCTATCAAAATCCACTAGGAATTTTTTTTTACATCTTTACATCAAATTTAATTAAAATTATCATTAAATTGACAATTTTAATAAATTAAAAAAAAACTATTAAAACTCGAAGAAATTCCACAAGATTCTAGAAGATGTCTAGCATGATCATTTATAATATTCCTAGACCTTATTCACCCATTGGGATCGATCATTAGAACGCCTTTCACCACTTTGGAGGATTATTGCGAGTGAAAAACTCAAGGGTAATTAAAAAGTACCCGAGGATAAAAAACACTTGATGAAAGGACTTCCCTAATGATAAAGTCCTAGGAAACTAACTAAAATATGACTCACGTTGACCTATTACACTATTATCTCACGCATGGGAGCAGACATTCTAATTACAAAACGACGTACCGGGGGCAAAAATTGTCTTGTAGAACCATAAGTCTTCAAAAAAAGTTGTACCCTAAGGTACACAGTTTCATGGTACATGGAGTTGACCCCTAGTCGAAATAGGTGGTCAACAAGGTGCAAATGTTTCTTCAAAATCAATGCCTTCTACTTGAGCATACCCTTTACAGACCAGTCTTGCTTTATTTCTTACTACTTTTCCATATTCATTCAATTGTTCTTGAATACCCTTTTAGTTCCAATCACATTTTTATCCTTGGGTCTTTGGACAAGCTCCCAAGTATCATTTTTCTCAATCTGATTTAACTCTTCTTCCATAGAATTCACCCAATTTTGATTATTTCAAGATTTTATAAATCATTTAGGTTCTACTTGGGACAATAGGGAAAGATTCGTCTACTCAGAGCTGTTTCCCAATTTCCTCCTTGTCTGAGTTCTATCATTTTTGTCACCAAGAATCAAATTTTTTGGGTGATTCTTTTGTACAAACCTTGATGGTGTTTTTGTATCTTGGCATTCTGCTTCTTCTGTCATGTCTTCATTTTCTTTTTCTTTTTCCTCCCTTTCTTCTTCATTTGCTTGTTCTTCTTCTTCATGTTCATCTTCTTCTTCTTTAGTGTACTTGATTTCTTCATCTATTCTGACATTAATACTTTCAACAATCTTCTGTAGCCTTTTATTGTAACTTTGCTTCTTGATGAGTATCCAAGAAAGATTCCTTCATCTGATCTGGAGTCAAATTTGCCTAAGTCCTCATCATCTCGTTTGATGTAACACTTGCTCCCAGAAATTCTGAAGTGTTTGACAAATGTTGATCGCCCTTTTCATAGTTCGTAGGGTGTCTTGTCACTGTTGATTTTGATTTGTCCTCTATTTAGAATATATACAATTGTATAAACTACTTCTCTCCAAAAACTATCTGATAGACCTGCTTAATTTATCATCGTTCTAGCAATTTCTTGTACATGTCTTTTTTTCCTTTCAACAACCCCATTTTGTTGAGGAGTTTTTGCTGCTACATGTTGTCTTTTTATTCCATGTGCTTCACATAATTCCACAAACTAATTGTATGTGAATTCACCTCCATTGTTTGACCTTAAACATTTGATTTTCATCTTTGTCTCGTTCTCAACTAGAGCTTTGAATGCCTTGAATTTGTCAAATGCTTCAAATTTGTTTTTGAGGAAAGTAACCCAATTCATTCGTGTATAGTCATTAATGAGTAACATGAAGTACCTTTCTCCTTGCAAGCTTTTAGTCCTTGATGGTTCACAAAGATCTGTATGTACAAGTTCCAAAGGCTTGGAAGTTGCATATTCCTTTGTTTTGAATTTCACCCTTGACTGTTCTCCATGCTTACATTACTTACAAATGGTGCTTGATGGTTTTATGATTCTTGGCATGTCTTTTACTGCTTGTTTGGTACTGATTTTTACCATATTGTCAAAGTTCATTTGGCCCATTATTTTATGCCACATCCAACTTTCATCGGTTTGTCCTATAAAGCACTTTTGTCCATTGATTTCATTAAGAACATAGACATTACTTGGGGTTCTAATTCCTTTTTCTATTAGCTTTCCAGTGTCTTCTTTTCTGATCTCACATTCTCGAGAATTAAACATGAGATTGTGTCCCTGATCACACATCTGGCTTACACCGAGAATATTATGTTTTATATCGTTAACACATAGAACCTTTTCTATTTTATATTTTCCATTGTTAAGACCAAGAGTGGCTTTTTCAACTATCTTCGATCTACCATTGTCTCCAAAGGTAACGTTTCCCTCATTTTACTTCAAGGTGATGAAATTTATTCTATCTCTTGTAATATGACTAGAGCATCCACTATCAACAACCCACTTATCCTTATTTTTCTGAGCACAAAAATCTGCTTCAACAAGCAAATAATTTTCATTCTTTTGTTCCCAACTTCTTTTCATTACAGGTGAAACTTGCTTGAGATTACTTATGCGGTACTTTTCTACATGTCCAAAATTATTGTAGTTATAACATATGATGTTGTAATTCATCAAGGGAGAAAATGAATTGTAATTTCTCTTTGAGAATCCTTGAGTATCATGGTAGCTATTCCTCATGCAATCTCTTCTTATACTTGTTCTACAGTCTATTGCTTTATGGCCAAATCCATTACAAGAATAACAATATCCATATAAAGAGTTTTGATACCTGGTTGAGTGATTCCATCTTGATGGGATAGTTTTCCAGATTCGGTCTTTGTGAGTAGAATTTGTCTCTTATGGATCATACTGTTCTTCCCTTCTGTGGTCTTCAACTTTGATTGGATTTTTTAGAGTGTCAACATAGTTCTTGGTTCATTCTTCTCTTGATTGTTTTGAAGATGTTGATGCTTCTTCATTGCCAACTTCCTTCCTATTACTGTAGAAAAGACCCATTCTGTTAGATGGTGCTCTCTGATGATTTAGGATTTCATCTAAAGTTATAGATCTTCTTGTTGATTTCTCCAACTTCTTTCTCAGGTGGACTATTTCAGATTCAAGAGTGCTGTAGATATCTTTTTTTTCTTTCAGTTGGACCTTTAGAACTTCTTCAATCTTATTTTCTTCTTCTACTTGAACCTTTAAGTTAATTATTGTCTTCTCTGTTTCCTTATCATCATATTCCTTCTCTTTGTATTTCTGTATTTCCTTCTTTTGCTTTCTATTCTTGTCCTTAAGTCTATAATTTTCTTCTAGGGCACTAATGAGTTCTGCTTCAAGATTTACTTCTGCAGAATTTTTTCTTCTATCGAATATGTATCTTCATCTATTTGTGTTTCTAGACCCATAAAAAGAATCCCGTCTGCTTCAATATTACTATCATTGATCTAGATGGATGTCGGTGGCCTCCCACCTATTCCAACTAGCTCATTTTGGTAGTTTTTCCAGTTTCACAGTTTTTTCCTAGTTTTCGGTTCCCTGACTTCTGGGGCTGTTTTGAGGCCCTAAACAACGTTTTTAGGGATTGCCAAAATCAAAATAATGATTGAGTTTAATTTTGATGGAAATAGGTGTATTCCTCGATTAGACCTTTCCAACGGGCTATCATCCACCTAAAACGAAGATCGTATGCAAAAGTTACGACCCCGGGAAGTTGATGTACTAGCTTACCCCAACAAGGCCCACATGACTTTTGGTGCTTCATCTCCTAGGGTTAGTTTTTTTGGATGTCTAGGGTTTTGAAATTAGTGTTTATTGTAAAAATTCTTGGAGAGCCTCATTGTAACCATCTTATTGCGAATGAGCGCAACCGTCACATCTCTTCTTAGAGATAAGCTACCACCATTCTAACAAGCTTGTTTTCGGCTGTATTTTACAGTTTCAACACATTTTATTATTGAATAGAAACCGATTTTACTGTATCTCTGTTATTCTTGTGTCTATGTGTTAAGGATAATAATAATCTGTATTCATTTCCGTTCTGCTCATAAAATCCGGATCAATCATCTGATGAAAAATTGTCTTCATTGGTATATAGATTCTTCCTTTGTCTGTAAGGCTTTTTCTCCTTTTCAATTCTTTTTTTGTTGGTTTTCTTGAAATTAAATTCTTCTTTCTCATTATTATTTGGGTAAGGACATTTATGAACAAAGTGTCTTATTTTTCCACAATTAAAACATTTGAAAGGGAGCTTACCTTTGTATCTATTTTTGAGCTCCCTAACAAAGTTTGCTTCTTCCTCATCGAGTTCGCTATATGAACAATCACTTATCTTGCACTCTGTCTTTTCTGATGCCTTAAATGTTGCTTCCTTCCTCGATTTTATTGGTGGGTTATCATGTTCTATTCTCATTTCATATGTAGTTAGGGTTCCATTTAGCTCATCCACGATTAGATTATCCCTATCCTCCATTTCTTCAATAACTGAAATCTTGGGATTAAATCTCGAGGGAAGTGATTTGAGCACCTCGTGGACAATACTATTTTCTTCAACATCTTATCCTAATCCTTTGATGGAGTTGACAACCTCATCCACACAAATAAGATAGGATGCAATGTTCTCTTCTTCATTCATCTTGACAGTGTCAAATTGTCCTTTATAGATTTGTAACTTTTATCACTTAACCTTATCATATCCTGCATAAATCATTTGTAGTTTGTCCCACATCTCTTTAGCTGATTCACAATGCATGACTTTGATGTATACTGATTTTTTTAATATGCAAAGAATAACATTTCTGGACCACAAACTATTTTTACTGAGCCTAATTTCAGTCGTATCAATTGGAGGAGTGGCTAGAGCTTTGTAACCACTTACTACTGGAGCCTACACATCATATCCAAGTGACATAAAAAGGCTTGCATTCTTATTTTCCAGAAGATATATTCTGATCCATCAAATCTTGGAAAACCCTTCCCGTCCCTCCTTTGTGAGGATTCACCTTCCAGCAGTGTTGGAGAGGCATTTTGGATAGTGCACATTACAGATCTCCCATCGTAGGGGCATGACCCTACATCCTTGTTTTTCGATAAGAAGAATGAGAAAGCTCTCGTTGAGAGCATGAAATAAAAGTTTCAAACCTTTCATGGACTTCGTTGTCTGGATGTCGCTAGCTTATGCAAACCAACGGTAAGGTTTGAAATGCAAGCCTTAGCATGTAAAGTATTAAGGAAATGAAAAAATGATCAAGTGCCAACAACGGTTATAGCGGCTGTAGAACAATATGTAGAGGGTGTCTAGATGAACTAGGAAACATTTTTGTTGAACCAATTCTTGATTGAATGCGAGGAAGCACAAGACAAGGGGACAAAGTTTCACTACTCTTAGTTATTGATCCTAATCACACTATCAGCATGGAGAGAGCTGAACGATAGTAAGTTTTTGGGAATCAAGGAGAAGCCTTGCTTAGCTGTGTGCTATCATAACCTTTGGTACACCACACATAAGGCATGCCATATGGACACTAATGCCACATTCTACATCTACAAGAAAATTATCAAAGACAACATAGAGTGGACCCCATGCATACTACCACAGGTGGTCGAGGCATATAAGGCCATGGTATGTTTTAAGGCAGGGTGCCACCACATGTACACAATCAACAATGGTTTCCAATACAATACAAACTGATGAAAGAGGAGATGGTAAATATTATGGACGATTGGGACAATGAGTGGAAGATTCCACCCACAAAGACATAACCATCAGTGTAGGCAAACCTGAATGTATACAAAGTCGATGAGGAGGAAGAATAAGAAGAAGAGGACTAAGACAAAGGGAAGGGCCCATAGGATCCAACGCCATCGCAAACATCATGCAATGACCAAAAGAGAAAAGAACCAGAGACAGAAAGACCCAGACATCAACGGACCAAGCACAAAGTCATTAAGGAAGTCATTATTCAGGCACTAACAAAAGAAGATTTGGAGAAGATAGGTGATCAAGTCAAAGAATCCACTGACGACGCATTTTAGCATGCCACAGAACAAAACGAAGAGATGAACAAACATATGTAGGCACAAATGGTAGAATTGCGAAAACTACTAGAAGCTGCAAACATCATACTAGGGCGACAGATGGAGGAATAAACAACAACCAGTACTACCAATATTGGAGAGGTAGGACCAAAAATATCCCAGTCCTTGGGAGTCACAGGTGAGAGAAGGATGATTAATCTAGTAACAGGGCAGTCGATTTCCCCACGACAAAAATGCAAGAACATGCCAGGGCACTAGGTCACATAGACCTAGTGCTCTCACAACTACCAATGGGTGTATTGCATGAGATATAGATGAGAACAACCAAAGAATTGAACATGCATGCCGAGAATACAACCAATGAGCTAGTAAAGATTATAGCTGAGAATGTTACATTAGAGACAAAGTACAACAAAGTGAAACAAGAGTGCGATGAGGCCCCGTAGAAAGTAGAACAAATCCAGTAAGCCTTTGAGAGAGTATATCATGAACTCCCAAAGGTGCATGCAGAGAAGGAGGCTCCAGTGGAAGATTAGGTCACAAAGATAAGTGAAGCCATCCAGGGCTTCCGCGTAGGCATAGTTTATCTAGAAGCACGCGTGACACCAAGTACTCCACTTGAAGAGAGGGAGATGAGAAAGAAAAATGCGACAACAACAATAGTAAATATAAAGACTCTAGAAGTAGTGTATGCACAACTATATACATAAACTCTGGGTATTTGGACACAACCGAATGAATATGATGTACATCAAGAGATAAGTCAGAAGATTCAGACTGCGTAGGGAACGATGCATAAATTACAAGCAACAATGGGACATTAACACCAAAAGAGGTGGTCGCTGCAATGAATGAGAACCGTAAGATGTATTTATAAATGAATTAGCTAAGGGAGGAGGAGTAGGCTCACACACAATAGATAGAAGTATTACAAGAAGAAGCATACAGAGTGACAATGACCCTAATAGAAACTCAAGGAATCATCAAACATGTCGTTGAGGAAGGTGTCAAGAAGGTACATGCTCATGTTAATGTTGAAACAATAGATCAAATTTTGCAGAAGGAACTAGAGGTCAAGGAAAAGGCCGCGACAATGAAGGTGAGCTTCGAAGCATTCACGACACACTGGAAGAAGGTCGGAGTGGCTCAGGATGAGCCATAGGTGAGTATTGGGGGCCTGTTGGAGAGGCATTTTGGATAAGTTTTGGGGAATTGTGCGAGAAGAAGTTAAAGAACAAAATGTAGATAGAATATGGACCAAAGTGTGCGATAGGAGTGGACTTCAAGGAGTCAAATAACGTGATAGAAGGATGCACGACGTGGAAGTGCGTAAAAGGCATAAAACAATTATAAACCGTTGGGTTTTGGGGGACATTTTGTCCTCTTTTATAACGAGCTTAGCCTATTTTTATGTATAAATATGTAAAGGGTTTTTTGGGTAAAGTATAGAAAAATGAGAAGTTCCTAGTGATTTTTGGGTAAAAGAGTCGAGCGAAGGAAGATGTATGAGGTATGATTGAGGAGTGAACTCGCACTATGATAGAACAACTAGGCAGATTTGAGTGATGTTACTTTTTCATATTTTGTAGTGCAGTGTGCAATTGTAAGAAAACTATGAATGCATAGTATAAGAAGCCAGTTATTGTGGACGTAGCCCAAGTTGGGTGAACCACACAAATATGTGTGTTGTAATGTGTTTGCAATGTATGGTGTTTTATGATATATGTTGAATGTATGGCTCCCATATGATGTTGCAAAGTCGTGCTTAGACTGCGTTCACTAATAAATTTATTGCTAAGTAATCGAACTATGCACATGAGTAAAAGACATGAAAAAGGCCTCACTTCCCCTCATCACTGTAGAACCTTGGTTTGTGCAACCCCTCTAGATGCCTTGGGTGAGACTTCATGATCCAGAATCGGATCCAAAAGCCTGACAGGGGTTAAAAAATGCTCAAAAATGAAAGTGCTCGGAATTCAACGAAACTAGTGCCATTGTGTCCATCTCGTCTTCCTGATTCTGGCGGTATATTTACTTCATCAAACGGGCTCCGTATGCGCAAGATATTGCGTTCTGTCTGAAAACACAAACAAACAAAAAAAGGGGGATGACTGTACAATGCCACGTGGCATGCTAACTGTACAGGCCGTACAACCATACAACTGACATGGAAGCTCCAGGAGGTGACACGTGGCAGGATGATTTGGCATATGGGCAGACAGTTGGACCAATCCAGGGGTGACACATGTCACCACTGTAAGGGTGACACGTGGCATGGGATGACGTCAGCAGGTATGGTGGCAGACACGTGGTAGGGCAGACACGTGGCAGACGCACAGGTTGATAGGTGGCAGATGACGTGGACCATTCAACGATCGACATTTGGCAAGTTGTGGTTGGTTGTTGAGGTGCCACGTGGCCCAGTCATGGGCTGCCACATGGCACCCTGTGGTTGGTTTATGGCTTTGTTTAAAATTTATATGGCTCGGTCGGGGTCGAACGCGCGGCCTATTCACCAAGAAATGGACTAGCAGGACCGGGCTAACCGCCCGGCCCATGGGTATGACTTAATAGTCATACGACATAAAATTTATTTATGTTTGTATTAAAGGTTCGTCGGCGGGGAAAAGGGTCGGGGCTTAGCCCCAGCCCATAGTCCGATACATATACACACGACCACGGCTCACATATGCGGGGTTTAAAACTTGCGCAGAGTGGATAGGGACCAGCCCTTGGTCCACGGGTAGGTCACATATGACCTAGATCTGATCCAACAAGAGTGCGCGGGTAAATTTGTTTAGCCGAGGTTCTATGCACATGCCGAACGACCAAGAGCCAGCCCGGCCAAGGGGGGCCAGCGCATGGGCGCGTGGCCACATGGAATGGCCCATATGACCGTGAAAAGGGGGCACGCGCCCAGGCATCAGGGGCTTATCCCCTAAATTTAAAAAAAAGTGGGTTTTATTATAAATTTTTTGATTTTTCAATGATATTATGCCTGTTATTATTGGATTTTCTCCATTTTTGGGAGATATTGGGCATTTTTGGAGCCCACATTTTGGGAGGAAGTTGGAGATGAACAACCAACTTCAGATCTATATAAACCAAGCCTGTTTGAGGCCATGGAAGACAGTCAAGGACAGTCAGAGAAGAGTTATGCTGAAGGGAAGCCAAGCCAAAGTCATTTTGATGCAAGGAAGCTATTGAGGAGCAGACGCTGTTGGACCATTTTTGGGAGCTCCGGACGTCTGTTTTGTGTGCCGTTTTCTTTGCAGGGTTCTTGAGATCTGGAAGAACATGGCCAGATTAGTCTTGTAGCCAATTGGCACTACAATGATGTACTTTTGAGCTTTTGAACAGAAATAAAGAAGCCTCCCCCATAGAGACAAAGGCCCGGAGACGTAGGCAAAGTTGTGCCGAACTCCGTTATCAATCTGCGTGTTATGGTTTGCTGTCTATTATTTCATTTCAGATCTGCAAATGTGTATATGGTTGTCATAATTCCTCTTCTTTCCTCATTCTTTCACTAAGTTTCTCAAATGGTTAATTAACGCATGCAAAATTAAAACTCAACCATAGTCATTAAAAGATCCTACAGATCACTTCACTTGCTATGTAGGTGATGCTGAAAAGGCCAGTATTTAAGGGATTTGTTAGTATTTGAATGCTTAACCCTAGGTCTGCCCCATATGTGCCAAAAAGCGGTTAGGTTGTTCATGAAGGAACCTTCTCTAATACCAATTGTTAGAATACTAAAAGGGGGGCGAATCAATATTACACAATAATTTTTACCACAACTTTATTTTAATCAGAATTTGTTATTTACCAGTAGTTAATAATGAACAATTAAATCATACAATACACAATACACAATACACAAAGATTTACCGTGGAAACCCAACTGAGAAAAAACCACAAAACTTTGTTGATAAAATTTGTAAGCACCAACTTACAACAAACACCAATCTACAATAATCTTTGTAGGAACCAACCTACAGGGGACACTAATTGCCTTTTTGAGCACCAACTTGGCCAATGGGAACCAACCCACAAAATTATTGTTCATAGGCACTAACTTGTAGGAGACACCAATCCCCTTCCTTGCTCCACCCTACCACCCTGAAAAGATTTGTAATTAGTAGTTTGCTTCATAATACCTCTCCAGCATGCTTCATCCTCTATGTCATCAAAAATTAGATCATATTCATTGCTTCCACGTTATCATATGGACCTCAGAGTCTCTATTCTCCTAACAACTCTTCACACCACATCCATCGCACACATACTCACTAGGTCGATCAAGGGATCAATATTTATAGAGCTCGTGTACACAACCATTTTTCGACATGCGAAGTCGTGCTGATCAAGTTGGCTCTGAGTCCCTTTGTCTCTTCCTCAAAATTGGGCCCTAACACTTCTCATTTCATGTGATCTGCACATAGACCACACAACTCAATTTCAACACTCAACGACCGTCATATCTCATTCTGTATTCAATCTTGTCCGTTGATTTTCAATCACGTTCATCGGGGTACCAATACACTCTACAACACTTCAATATACAACCGTCATCCAATCTGTCCTTCATTTGATCACAACCTTTTATTTATTCTTTCATATTGGGACCACGGGGGTGCCGAAACACTCAATGCCATCTTGACGCACAACAATTGTTCGATCATTTCTTCATTCGATCTCGTTCATCTATTTATTGGGACCACGAGTTCTATCGAACCCCCTGGACCTCAAAAATCATGCACTATTAGATTGAAATTTCAATTGAATCATCACCGTCAATGGTTGGGTTGACACTTAACTCCCCATAGAACCTCAACTATGAATGAGTGCTTCTTGTCGGAGTTTATCTCCCCGTGAGACTATCGGACTCCCTGAACAGTACCATGTGCCTTCTCCAGAATCGTTGATATATTCAACTCTAAATAGATCTCCACCGTTAGTTGGAGTTGTTATATCAAATTTCTTCTAGTTAGTGTAATCCGATGACTTCATTCCAATAACCAATAAGATGCCACCACACATCGTAGCCTCGATCTACATTACTTCAAACAAATAATCTAGTCCAATATGATGTGGTTGCTTAGACAAATTCCATGTGGGTATGACATGGTACTAACATGATGATGGCGTGGTTACTTATGATGACATGGCTACTTAGGTTGATGTGGATACCGACGTGGATACTTATCCTAATGTGGCACTGCCATCATCACTTACTTCATCTCTTCTTCATACACTTTGCTGACTTGGCACTCTGATATGTGGCCACCAATGAATGAAGCCTGTTCCAACACTCCACTGCAAAAGCATTGAAGAATATTCCTTTTTCGATATTGTTGGAGCTTATCAATAGACATTCAGAATATTGAGAAAGTTTCACAACTCCAATAAGAGGGATATCGAAGAATATTCCATCACAACCATGATTTACATGCTGACACTTTTGAGCCTTAACTCCGATCATCAAGCTGTCACCATGTTCCCTATCTCAACCAATGGTCTAGGCTACTTCGAATTAATCTCGACCGTTGTTCAGGATCTATCGTCTACAGAGTATTCCAACTATCTATACTTTCGAACAGTCACTTCGATAAGCTATGGTCAATGGGACACCTCCACATGTCTCTCCTAGATCTCGATCTTGTGCCATTCCGAGTAGATCATAGTTGTTGGTCAAGGTCTATCTTCTAATGAGTATTTTGACTATTCATAACTCCAATGGTCTTGGACTTCATGTTACATTTGTACGTGGCCAAATATGCTTATGACATGTGGTCTAGTCACTGGGTTACACTTACCTACTTTCGTCGCACTCACTTGGTGTTTTCATGGCACTATATGAAGTCTGATATGTGGTATATGATGTGACATTTATTACCTTTAACTTTGTCTCACGTGTCCTTCATGTGGCCCCTTCTATGGGTGTTGGGTGTCGTGGAACTGACGTGGACATAACGTGGCATCTAAGCTAGCTCATAATTATTTGAAGTCCTTCCCATCCAATCATCGATTCATATTTTTTCACTGTTGCTCCAATAGATCAACGATCCTTGTTAATTCAGAGCTTCTTCTATTGAAGTGTTTCAAGATGGCCTAAGATAAATACTCTGAAAACTTAAACTTTGAAAGCCTTTCACTATTACATCGGATTCCAAATTCAAGACTGCTTCTGGCCGTGAATCTGGTTAGATCTGGATCTAATATTTAATCTCAACTGTCCATTATTAACATAAAAACAAAAATTATGGTACTAAAAGTTAACTCCTTTCGCACGATTCCATGTCTCTTCCATTTACAATCAAGCTAAGAGCTTTCACTTGTTCATTATAATCCCATCGAGGTCTATTTCCCTTATGCATGTGGGATATTTTCTTTTGCATTTGTTTCATTATCTTCACGTCTCGATCATTGATCTTATTGAATGCTCAACGATCAATGAATTGCGCTTTCTCTACTGACAGAACCTTCACTAGAATTTAATGAATGAAAGCCAGAGATTCCTTTGATCCTATGCAACCTGGTCGTTGAGTACCATAGCAGAGATCTCGTTGAAATTTAATCAACACACAAAGATATATAGATGCAAAGGGACCTTCTCGATTTGCTCTGTTTGGTTTAATTTTGTTTACAGGTTTCGATCCTTGGACCTGTCATCACAGTCTGTCTGCCTTCATCTTCACATGGATTCACTATCAATGACCTCCATGACTACGTTTGACATCAATGACAACACAATTTCCAACACACCATCTTTGCACAAAACAAAAGGAATACTAGTCACCATCTATTTATTACATAGTTGCTGCAATGAGTGGTAGTTTAGATGACCAAATTTCTCATGCCAAAGTTTGCTCAAGTCATCGCCATGAACAACAAAAACTGATGGAAAATATGACGACTCAATTGTCAAACTTGTACAACCTGGTAATATCATTATCAATTCCAGTTGCAAGAACATCAATTCCACCTGCAAGAACATGCTGTGGATCTTTTAGCTCCTTGATTACAACTTGGTGAGGTGAAAACTCTATGGTTTTACCTTCATCAGAATGAGTGATTTGATATACTGATAGAAGGTTGCAGGAAAGACTTGGAACACATGATACATCAATAAAATGACCATTATCTACTCGAATTCTGCCAAACCCTACAAAACTAAGAGATCTATCATCACCAACAAATATTTTCTTGTTGTTACATTCATTTAGAGCATAAAATATGGCTTTATCTTGAAGCATATGATAAGATGCTCCAGAATCAATAAGACACTCATTAGAAGAAGAAGTAGAAGTTTCATTGAAGGAGAAACCATAAGAAGAATGTGCATGTTCATGAGAAGAAGAATAAGTAGTAGAATCAATAGTGATGTTGTGCTTCTTCATCACTGCTTCTAATTCTGCCATCTTCTTAAAACATTCAGACTCATCATGACCATCTTTCCCACAAAATTTTCTATGTCTGTCAGTCTTCTTACTTTTAGATTTTTCTCCTTTTTCACCATTAAGAGCGGAAGGTAAAGCTGGTTGATAGGGTTTGGGACCCTTGTTTTGCTTATTATTAGGGCATGAATTTTTCTTCTTGGGATTCTTGGATATATCTTTCTGCTGGGCTACTAAGGATGTTGGAATACTGAGAGGTGGGGGGGGTGTGAATCAGTATGAGCACTTTTACCACTTTTAACCATAATATATAAAATTCAACTTAATCAACAATATATCATCAATGTATCATCTATGATTGCATCCAATATATCATGAGCATGTAAACATAATTAACATCACATCAAATACATAATACACTAGAATTTACGTGGAAATCCAAATGGGAGAAAACCATGAAATGATTTCTTATATATTGTCAAGAATACATTCATTGGAAGCACCGACTTCCCAATTCTCCAGCTACAACTGGAAGGAGGATACAACCCCCTATTTACAGGATCCAACCTGAAGGAAGATACAACTCCCTGAATTCTCTGGCTCCAACTGGAAGGAGACTACAACCCCCTGATTCTCAAGCTTGAACCTGAAGGAAGCTCCAACTCCCTATGTTCTCTGGCTCCAACCAGAAGGAGGATACAAATCCCTGATTCTCAGGCTCCAACTTGAAGGAAGCTCCAACACTTTGTGTTATCCAACACCAACTGGAAGGAAGCTACAACCCCCTTTCCTTGGCCCGTCCTACCACCCTGAAATATAAGTGTAGACAAACTATCACTACCACAATCATTGCTACTACCACTATCACTGTCACATCAACTTGTAACTTGTCAACCTGTCACTATATCGTACCTGTCATTGTCACCGTCACATCAACTAAACTATCACTGTATCCAGCCTATCACTGTCACTGTCACTATCAATGTCATCGTCATCGATATACCATCATTAACTAGATCCAACAACCATCACCAAACCATGTACATCAACCATGTATATAAACTTGTACCAAACCATGCACCGACACCTATACCAAACCGTGCATCAACAATTCACCAACAACTATACCAAAACATGCATCAACCATGCACTGAAACCTATACCAAACTGTGTATCAACAATGCACCAATACCTGTACCATACCATGTATAAACCATGTACCATATCATGCATCAAACCTGTTCCATACTATCAACCATGTACAAACATTTACCATAAGATGTGCCTCAAACATATACCATATCACTCGTGATATGTCTCAATCATCCCATGCACCATGTACCATAATATATCAACAATGAAGTGCCTCAATAAGGTACCTAGGCATGTACCAAGATCACCGACATGTGTCTCTAACCATGCACCATATCATCAACCATATACTTCAAACAACATGCCATTCATCCATAGACCATGTACCTCAACCATGTACCATATCAAGAAGTACCTCAAACATATGATAACATTACCATACCAAATGAGATATCAAGATAGCTAATAGTGCACTTACAACAATGTATCACATCATCATCAAGTTGTACCATATCACATACCATCACCACCATGCCTTAAGCATGTACCTTACCATAACTAAGCATAAGCGATATTCACATAAGCATACCTGTAACTTGTAGCTGGCCTGTTGTAATGTAATACTAACATGTAACTCTTCCACAACCTTTAGCAACCTGGTACCAAAATCTATACCAAATTTTCCTTAGCCTCGCGAGACTAAGACTCCCTGTCATGCGAGGCCTCGTGTGACATGTCCTAGGAAACCCGCGGGGGTGCCTTGCGAGACACCATCAAGCTGACCCACGAGGGCCTGCTTAATTAGGGTTTCTTCAGATATTCCCACTCTCCTCTGTAATCTCGAGATTTTCTCACTTCTCCCTCTTCACTATCTCAGAATTCACCCTCACAACCTTACCAAAAGATAACTTGTTCACTAGAAGATATTCAATAGAGTATGTGAGTGAATATACATATGAATGACTCCTTGCAGTGTTTTTATACTTTTTCCCGTAAATTCTCTCCTTAATCTTAGGGGCTTCTATACTTTCTTGTTACAACCACTTTACCCTTTCATTAATGACTTGTAACCAATTTAGGGGCTTCTTAACCATTCTTTAGGGCTTTTAACTTCATGAGGGCATATCTCCCTCACCGTAAGGAACCAGGTGGCATAACACCCATCACTGAAAATGGAACGATGAGGACTATCCATCTATGAGTGTGTTACCTGCATTTGTAGTGTCCTACATGTACTTATTCCTCAAACAACTTTGGGTCTCATGACCACACCTCCGGGGCTTTGTGTAGACTTCATCAAATGCACCCATCACATTTGAAGACATCAACCACTCTTGTTGACATCAATGAAAACCGACTCACCATCAATCTCGATCACAACTCTAGGGTATCTTGAATGCTCTAAGGGTTGACATCAATGACAATCATCTGTCCAACAATCTACCCCTTTGGCATTGATGGCAACACTCATACTCCAATACTCATGCTCCCTTGTGCCCATTTCTCCTCATCAATGTTTCTCTCTCTCCCCGGGTATCTCTCCTTGGGGCTGATCCCGTTCTCTTCATGTGTCTGTTCTTTCTCTTCACATGTTTCTGTCTTCATGTTTCTTTCCAAGTTCTCTTCTATTTTGACATCAAAGAGTGACTTCCCCTGAAATTATACCTTCTCTGATTTCAAGTGCTCAACTCTTTCTCTCCCTTTAACATCATGGGCAAAAGGATAACTCCCACTGTTGGTATGTCTCCCCCTGTCTTCATTCTTCTAATATTTCTTTCCCGATTTCTTTCCTATTTACTTTTCTAGAAGATGTAGAACAATATGGGACTTCCTAAATACTCTTCCTTTCCTCTCTTCCCGCTTCTTGTCCATTGGTGCTTCCTCTTGTAATTCTTTAACACATATAAAAAACATTCAAAATTTCTTGTCTTCAAAATCTTCATGGCATGTCATGTTCACTTGTTTAGACATCAATGACCGTACTGTTAAAAATGTCCCTCTGATGATATAGCTTCTGCTAAAGGTTTCTCTTTCCCTGTTTTGCTATGCCTTTCACTGCTTGTCTTCTTGTGGTCAATTGATTCCACTTGTCCAATTGTAAATATGTTCTCTGTCATATATCTGTCTAGACCTGCCAATGATTTCATAAATCCATCTCTGTCCATATGTAATAAGTTGTCCATAACTATGTTACTCAACTGTCCATAATGCTGACCCATCTATCACTGTACTTATTATGAAGTCTTCTTTGCTGTAACTGATGTTCACATATTCTTGTTTCTCAGTCTGAATCAAATATGTCCACTGATCTGCAATACATCCTTGAACCTATAAATTGTAATGAATATATCCCTTCATGGAAAGTGTGTCAATGACATTCCTCTGATGGCTACATGGGAACACTGCTTCTCAATCGATCAATCTGTCATTCTGTACTTCTGCTATCTAACTACTCTGAATCTATCTCTACAAACACTTCAAACTGCTTGAAGGATGGTTATTTGATCTGTAGTAGCTACTGCATAGACTCCCCCTGTTCAACATTCATATTTACTGGGAGTATCTGAGCCGGATGGCTCAGAACAATGGGGGAATCTGCCCTAATGCCGAGTAATCTTCCTCTTCATGTGTAGACTCATTATCTCTCTGAACTATGACTTCTTCCTTTTTGCCTTTGGATTCATTATGATCTTGCACTACAATTCCTGAGAATACAATCTCTTGGATAATTTCTTTATTCACCTGCTCTTCTTTTCTTTCTTGCACTACTTCAAATATTGCGATCTCTAGGACCTATTCTGTATTCCCCTGCTCTTTTTGTTTTTATTTTCTTTTCCAAACCTTTGTGTATTTGACATCGATGTTCTCTTTCATGGAAGACTCTATTATGCTTCTATAATTCCAAGCTATGTGACCATAATTGTGGCATTTGTAACATTCAATGTTATGTGGTGCCACATAAGAATTTCTTGCTTGAAAATTTCTTCCATAAGCCCTGCAATCTACAACTTTATGTCCAAAGTTAGTACAATTAAAACAATGACCATAAAATAAATTTACATACTTGGGAGTGAATGCTCTTCTTTGTGGTGTAGTCCTTATGAATTCCTTCCTTGGATGATCACGATCTTCTCTTCTGTTGATCCCTTCAATATGATTGAATCTTCTTTGCTTCTTGAATGTGGAAGGTCTTGTTGAAGATGTATCTCGATTCTTCTTTGATTCTTGCTGACCATGGTTCCTTTCTTTGAGAACTTCTGCATAACTCTTACCTTTTTCTTCATTCTTCCTTTCTGGCAACCGGGAGTGTTTCTCTTCAACTTTCTTTACTGATGATGTGGATTTTTCTCTCTCTTCACTGTTCTTGCTGAGCTTGATGATTTTAACTCTCAATGTGACAACTTCTTCTTCAAGATTCTCAACCTCTTCTTCTTTCTTCATCATCTGAATCTTCATGACTTCTTTTGTTCTCTTTGATTCTTCAAGTTGAATTTTCAAGGAGATTATTTCTTCTTCAAGTCCTTTTTCTTGTTGACTGAATTCTGCTTCAAGCTAGTTTAAATCTTCATATCTTTCCTTGAGATGATTTGTCAAAATCTTCTCTCTTTTCTCTGCTCCCTTTCTTTGTGCTACTATTTTGGCTTCCAAATACTGCTTCTCTTTCATCTGAATTTTGTATGTTTCTTGAATCCTTCTGGCTTCTTCCTGTTGAGCTTTTGGATTCACAATGACTTGTTGGGATTCTTCGGAAATTTCTTGAGAATTCTTCTTGAATAAATGTTCCTCAAGAGACTTGTTTTTCTTCCTTTCTTTCATCAATTTGTCTAAAGAACTGATTAATTATGCTTCAAGATCTACTATGCCTTCTTCACAATCTTCTTCTTCTAAATCTATCTGACATGATGAACATCTTTCTTCTTGTTCTGCACTTTCTTTAATAGGATCTGACTCTCTGATGGGATATTCCTTGGAATAGAGATTATGTAGCTTATCCAAAAGTTCTTTAGCCGATGAACATTGTCCCACTATGTCTTTTACTGAATCACATAATCCATCCAAGATGAATTCCATTTCCATTTTGTTGTTTCTTTTCAATTCCTTCTTGGTTGCGGACTTTGGTTTATTTGGAATGGTGTATCCTATAACAACTAAATACCATACATCATACCCCTGTGCTCCTAATTTTTTTTTCATTTTATTGTTCCACATATCATACTTCATACCAATCTGACCATCAAACCACTGCATTCCATTAACTCTTTATCCATTAGCCATGAAATCCATGATCTACCTGTTGGCAGCCAATAATTATTTTTTTATTGCTCTTATAAAATGCTACCTACACCCCTTGTCTCATTGAAGACAAAGTACCATCGCATTGCGCTTCTAGACTTTGTCTAATTTTTTTTACGACAATTGCAATTTGTTCTCGATTTGATTTTCACAACTGTAAGTGTGAAAATACCTCTCTCATCGTTTGGACTGTAGTTGTCTTTTATCAATTTCTCCAAAAGACACCCGACCACTGGTTTATTACATGATTGCTAAAGGTGTTATCCAACTTATATCCTTAAGTATTATCTTACCTTGATTGCGCATTTGAATTTGTTTGATTGCTAAGCTTTTTGGGCATAAAATTTATTGGTTTCATTCTGATCTTATGAAAGTTGTAATGGATTTGGTCTTATTGCTTTCATCTTTATTGCTATGGACTTTTCACTCAATTATTATATGAAAAATTTTGGATCATAATGCTCTCAAGACTTTGGGATATAAACACTTCAATGTGCAGTGAATACATTCGTAAGTTTATGAAGTCAATTCAAACAATGGTTTGGAGGCGCATAAATTAATCATATTGGATTAATGCTTGGTAAGTTGATAATACGTTGAATGATTCGTAGTTCCAAATCATGTATTAGCATTGATTGATTTTAAATCTTGTGGTTGAACAATTGATTGACACGATGGATATGGTGTTTGGATCGAACTGTACACTTGGCTTGAGTATAACACATGGTATTGATCCTGATCCGGTTGACTGGCACGTTAATATGATTACACACTTAGTTGCTGGCCGTAGCGCATGGCATAAAAGATTATGGTTTTAACAACACAGTACTCAGTCAATTAATACAGTGCGTGGCGGTGGTAATCCCACCACCTTCGCACGCATGCAGTTAATTCTGGTCTTTTCGAGCTTTGAAACCCTCAAACCTATCG
>ML777027.1:1590368-1625256 GCA_009831015.1 Picea engelmannii
AGCTTAAGAAGACATCTTGCACAGGGCAGACTTGGAGCGTTTCCAGGTCCATTAGTTAGGTGTTTATTGCTTTGATTAATCAGTATAATATAAACGATAGTTTAGTTAGATTTATATTACATTGTTTAATTTCAGAAATAATATTAGATTGTTTAATTTCAGTTAGCTTTATTTCTTTTTCATAAATACAAAAAATCAAAAAAGAGACTCTTGGTTGTCTCGGGGCAGCAATCACTTGAGTTTTGCAGGTTTTAATCAAATCTGTAGTTTTTCCATATTGTATATTTGTGAATAAGGAATACCTTAACTTGATAATTAGGTAGTTGATTTGAGTTATTATAATCATAGTTAGTATTTTGTATATATAAGTAGTTAGCAATTTCTAGTTAGATTAGTGTAGTTCGTTTATATTGTATTACTAGTTTCTAGTTAGTTTAGTTCTTTGTATTTGTTTTATTAGTTTCTAGTTTCCCTTTAGATTTCTTAGCTCAAATCATTTCTCTTTGGTTTCCATACGAGACCTTAGGGCGGCCAACAGAGCTGTTAAACTCGTCAGGGTGGTCCATTCCAAACGACTTGGGTTATTAGACAACCCTGGACCAGTTCCACTCTCCCAGTTGACGGATGGACTGTTTCGCCCGTCAACACTACCTTCCAGTGGTTAAACTGATTTCTTGAAGGACTTGCTCTTATACCAATTGATGGAATACTGAGAGGGGTGGGGGGATCGATATGATCACTTTTACCACTTTTAACCACAATATATAAACTTCAACTTAATTAGTAGTATATCATCAATGTATCATCTATGATTCCATCCAATATAACATGAGATTATAAACATAAGCAACATCACATAAAATACATAGTACACCAGAATTTACGTGGAAACCCAAATGGGAGAAAACCACATAATTCTTACCACATAATCTTAGGCTCCAACCTAAAGGAAGCTCCAACTCCCTATGTTCTCTGACACCAACCGAAAGGAGGCTACAACTCCCTTTCCTTGCCCCATCCTACCGCCCTAAAATATAAGTGTAGACCAACTCCACTACTATAATCACTACCACTTCCATTGTCACTGTCACTGTCACATCAACCTGTAACCTGTCAACCTGTCACCATATCCAACCTGTCACTTTCACTGTCACATCAACCTATCACTGTCACTGTATCCAACCTGTCACTTTGATCATCATTGGTATACCATCATCAACCTGATCCAACAACCATTACCAAGCAATGTACATCAACCATGTATATCAACATGTACCAAACCGTGCATCAACCATGCACCGACACATGTACAAAACCATGCATCATCAATGCACCAACACCTATACAAAACCATGCATCAACCATGCACCAAAACTTGTACCAAACGGTGCATCAACAATGCACCAATACTTGTACCATACCATGTATCAACCATGTACCATATCATGCATCAAACCTGTACCATACCATTTGTTAGCACCATGATTTTCATAGCTAAGGTTATAGGTTTGTCAACAATTTGCAAAGTCATGCATGTTAGCACCCATATTGTTTTTATCACTGGCAACATCTAACATCTCCAAGGGTCATTTTCAAAAGGAAGCTTTAATTTATTTATTCCCTTTTCCATTTGCAACTGTGCGCTGCAAAATTCACTGCGCACTGCAAAATTCACTACGCACCACACAAAGGATGCTGTCGTGAGGAGGATGTTGTCGCACAGAGAGTGTCGTCGCGCAGAGGATGCCATCGTGCAGAGGATGTTGTCACGCAGAGAAGGTTTTCACACATAGGATGTTGTCACGCAGTGGATTTTGTCTCACAGTGGGCTGTTGCGCATAGGATGCTGTTGCACAGTGGATTTTCCCGTGCACATGCCACGGGTCGCACTGCGCAAATTATTGGTTTAGTCATCAACTTCAAGATCAAGTTATGACTAACTGGAGAGGAATTTTGAAAATACTTAAGAGGTTTTTGTCTAGGACAAAACAAATAAAAAAAACCTCTCTCATATTTGAAAAATGTGTCACGGATTGGGAGATTTGAAGGAATATTTGAGCCCTATTTTTCAGTTTTCATGATTTCCTGTCCGAGAGATTTTTTTGCAACACGTATGCCGGCCAGATGGAGATGAATTTCAAGAAACCAATAGAGTTTTTTCTTTATAACGTGTTTAAATACAAAACCCTCTCTCAGTTTCTAAAAATAGTGTTTTATCAGTGAGATACAGTGCCATCTTTAACGCCCATTTTCCTAGTTTGCTGCGCATTTCGCTGCGTTTTTGCTGTATGTTACTGTTGTGTAGAAGACTTGATGTGCAAGGATGACAGAGTGTCCAAAATGCATATGATGACTCATGAAAACCATATGGCTGAATTTTGATCACGATCAATGACTGTAAATAATATTTTGGTTACGATTATGATTTGGCAAAGTTGGGTTTTCTATTTTTAGTGAATCCGTTGAATTTATTGTTCTCTTTCAAAGAAAACAGATCCATGATTCTAGGAGGGAGTAGTTCGACCCTAGAAGCCAAGGGTGACATTATATTTATATATATCGGGATCATTTTCATGTAAGCAGGGTTGGTTGGAAAAATTGGTAGATGACAACTATTGTATGTAATATGAGTTTTGATCGGAATTTAATGCAAAGGTCCTGTAGCTTGACGATAAGATTCTAGTTGTAACAGTTAGATGTATTGTGATTCTTTCTTTGTGTATGTGATTTCCTATTATCTTTATTTCATATCTCTTTCTGTCTATTTTGGAACGAATTATTGAACCTGAAGATTCGCTGTACAACTCCCCTTGTTCGTGCCACTTAGACAAAACATTTTCCTCTAAAGTTAACTCTGAATTCACCCGCAGCGGTGCTCCGAGTTACTTCATATGTTTTTCTCTTGCCTCACATTATGATTTTACACTGAAGACTATTGCTCACCTAGCCTTATCCTCTCAAGTTCAGTCACTGAGTCATTTGTCCCCGTCTTTTCCTCAAATCGACTCCATAGCCCAAGTCTTACTTTATTGTGCCAATATAACCAGAACCCATTATATCATAGGTGTTAAATCTAGCCATTGTTTTCAAAGTCATATCCTGCACGGAGACCACACTATTTTTGAGAGATCCCTCTCCAGATCTGAAAGGCTAGTTTCGGGTCTCAAAGTTGGTTGAAAAAGTTACCTTCATCATTTGTTTATCAGCTGAGTAGATTTATGGAGTGCTAACATTCTGGCGCCATTGCCAAGGACGGAATTGAATAAATTTTCCCTGGGAAGAACGACATTGTTTTAGTTCTAAGGTCTGAGAGAAACAAACACTTAGGCACATATTGGCTGTATTTAATCTCTGGCAACTCCACACATTAGAAAATCAGTTTGAAGGTGATTCCATTGGCAGAAGAATCCAGAGCTAAAGTTTTCATGGTGATTCCAATCAAGCTTCGAGTGTGATTCAAAGACTCCACTGGAAAATGAGATCCGTGGACAGAGATATGGAAGAGCAATATGGAAAAATTAGGTACTCGAGCTTAAGTTCAGTCCAAGAAGCACTTTTTTGTTTTATCAATATCTTCTTGTCCTTTCTTGAGTTTTTCAAAAGAATATTTATTCACTTACTGCATTCGAATGAAGCCCAGAGATCTACCCTTGTATATCCTTCATTGCAAACTGTAGGTATACCTCCTTCTTGTATAGTTGATATTCACCAAGCTCGTTCCTCTGAACCATATGATGTTCATGATCATTATCATGAGCTTAATGAGACCAAAGCTGATCTTTTACCTTCTGTTCTTAATCCTGTACTCTCCAAGATTCAAAAAAGATACAGTCCTCTTAAATTTCCTTCCATCCTTCATGTTTTTCCTTTGAATCATTATAAGTACGTTCCTCGGTTCGATGGAGAGCTTGATGGACAGTTAGCTGAAAAACATATTCAGGTCTTTGAGAATTTCATAGACCTTTTTGAAATCGAACATGATGATGTGTCTATGAGGGCCTTTTCTCAATCCTTACAAGGAGATGCCAAAGCATGGTTCATACATTTGCTGCCTCAGTCGATTAGCTCGTGGGATGAACTGAGGGAAAATTTTAGTAGATTTTGGGGTGAGAGAAAGTCATGGGATCTACTCCTTTCAGAGTTTTATGCCATGATAAGAATGAAAGATGAAACCATCTCAAATTTCAGTAGGAGGTTTGCTAGTCTTTATTATAAACTACCTAAAGAAGTCCAACCTCTTGAAGTTGCTGCCATGCTCCATTATGTAACAACCTTTCAATAAGACTTATATTTTATTTTGATGGAGAGGAAGTCTATGTCTTTGCAACAGATGTTCAACAATGCTCAAAAAGTTGAAGACAATATTCAAGCATGTAAACAGATTCAAAATGAGAATTTGGATACTAAATAACATGACAATGAATATGAACAAAGAACAATTGATTTGAATCTTGAGAAGAGGGTTAATAATATCATATGTCCCCTTGAAGCTTTAAATGCTGATGATTTTGCAAAGGATTATATTCCACTTATTGAAAAATAAGGTGTTAATTTAGCTTATGATCCATCCCATGATAAGCACGGGGTCGATTGTTTTATGTATTCATTTGTAGACAATCAAGAAAATGAATTTGCAAATCCGCTTGTTGAAGAGCAGGTTGATGTCCCAAGTTTTTTCTTGTTAGATGACATTGCAAATGTTTCTAATTTGTCTTTATATGATGAATATGATGATGATTATGATGTTGACTTCCTAGAACAACTAATTGCATGTTCTCTATCAGAAAATGTTCATTTTCAGCAGTGTAATGCAAGCAATCAGCCTACATATCACAGTTACAAAGAAGAATATGAAGAAAGTACTGAATCAACTGAAGGAGATTCTTTACCTTTATGATTTTCTTCATTTAAATTGTTGAAAGAAAATTTAAATATCATCACAGAGGCAAAGGAATGTGTGCTGATGCAAAATCACACTGATTCATGGGAAACAATTGACAAGAAATTGCAGCGATCTTCTCATGTGTTTAATAACCCCGTTGCTTGTTATATGGAAGGTTTTATCAGTTCAAAATTACAACCATTGGTTGAAGATGAATATGAAAATGAGTGTGTTCAGAAATCCAAAGAAATTGAGAAATGTTCATATGACAACAGTGAAGAAAATGAAGAAAGTTTTGAATTAGATGAAAGAACTTTTCCATTGTGTTTTGCATCTTTCGAATTGCTGAAGCAAAATGTTTATAATGTTTCAAATTAGAAATCCTACATGCATGATGTTGAATATGAAGAAAACCGTGGAATTGCAAATGAAAACTGTCTTCCATTATGTTTTTCCTCCTTTGAATTGTTGAAAGTAAATCATGAGATAATAGAGGAAGCAGTGAAGTCTGATTGCATTCACAGTGACATTGTTTTACATGAGAAAATTGTTATCAGTGAAGAGGACCAACAACCTTCTCATACCTTTAATGACCCTGTTGTTGATTACATGGAAGGGTATTTCAGTTCATATTTGTAGCCTGTGATAAACTATCAGCTTGGAAATAAATATGATGGTCAATCAACGTCAGTGTTAGATATGGATTGATTTCTGCTAGGGGTTTCATTTCAGCCAACACTGTCTTCGTATTTAGAAGATTGTTATTTCCAACAGTCTCAACATATTTTTCAGCCTTTTTGTGGTAATCAACAGGTTGAATTACATGAAAACAAGGATGTAGTGGAAGGGGTGAAACATGATTGTTGTTTTATTCAAGTTCTGGAGGATCCATTTGCAGTTTTGTTGGAGGCAACAAATAGTCTCAATGTTTTTGATTTTTTGAGATTTGAATTTATAGATAAATTTTTGAATGACTTATCAGTAAATAGGCTTTGGAACAAGCATGTGCAAAGAAAGCAAAAAGTGGATAAAGTGCTTTCATGGTTGCATTGGCATTTTGATTTCACTTGATTGAAATCTTTTTCAGTAGTTAGGGTAGGTAGGAGTGCGAATAAGCTCGATACTACGAGCATTTATTTTAGCAATCTGTAGTTTTCATTTTCAGCTTAATTTCAGATTTCAGTTTGGAGCATACACAGTTTTGGGTTTTCAACGGATGCAGGTTACAAGTTACAGTTGGAAAGTTGAGTTTGGGAGAAGCCCAATGGATTCCTCGTTGGAGCCAACTGTTAGCACCATGATTTTCATAACTAAGGTTATAGGTTTGTCAACAATTTGCAAAGTCATGCATATCAACACCCATATTGTTTTTATGACTGGCAACATCTAACATCTCTAAGGGTCATTTTCAAAAGGAATCTTTAATTTATTTATTCCCTTTTCCATTTGAAACTGCACACTGCAAAATTCATCGCGCACTACAAAATTCACTGCGCACCATGCAGAGGATGTTGTCGCGCAGAGAATGTTGTCGCGCAGAGAATGTCGTTGCATAGAGGATGATGTCGCGCAAAGGATGTTGTCTCGAAAATAATCTTGTCATGCATAGGATGTTGTTGTACAGTGGATTTCATCGTGCAGTGGGCTATCACGCATAAGATGCTGTTGCATAGTGGATTTTCCTATGCACAGGCTACAGGTCACACTGCACAAATTACTGGTTTAGTGGTCAACTTCAAGATCAATTTCTGACCAACTGGAGAGAAATTTTGAAAACCCCCAAGTGGTTTTTGTTGAGGACAAACCAAATAATAAAAACCTCTCTCATATTTGAAAAATGTGTCATGGATTGGGAGATTAGAAGGAATATTTGAGCCCCATTTTTTAGTTTTCATGATTTCCTGTTTGAGACATGTTTTTGTGACACGTATTTTGGATAGCTGAAGATGAATTTAAATAAACTGAGAGAGGTTTTTATTTATAATGAGCTTAAATATAAAAAACTCTCTCAGTTTCTAAAAATAATGTGTTTATTAGTGATATACGGTGCCATATTTAACGCCCATTTTCCCAGTTTGCTGCGCATTCTGTTGCGTTTTTGATGTAGGTTATTGTTGCGTAGAAGACTTGCTGTGCAAGGATGATAGAGTGTCCAAAATGCACATGATGACTCATCACAACCATATGGTCAAATTTTGATCATGATCAATGGTTGTAAAGAATATTTCGGTTTCGATTATGATTTGGCAAAGTCGGGTTTTCTATTTTTAGTGAATCCGTTGAAGTTATTGTTCTCTTTCAAAGAAAACCGATCCATGATTCTAGGAGGGATTAGTTTGACCCTAGAAGCCAAGGGTGACATTAGATTTCTATATATGGGGATCATTTTCATGTAAACAGGTTTGGTTGGCAAAATTGGTAGACGACAACTATTGTATGTAATCTGAGTTTTGATCGGAATTTAATGCAAAGGTCTTGTAGCTTGATGATAATATTCTAGTTGTAACAATTGGATGTATTGTGATTCTTTCTTTGCATATGTTCTTTCCTATTATCTTCATTTCATATCTCTTTCTGTCTATTTTGGAATGAATTATCGAACCTGCGGATTCACAGTACAACGCCCCTTGTTCGCGCCACTTAGAAAAAACATTTTCCTCTAAAGTTAACTCCGAATTCACCCGCAGTGGTGCTCCGAGTTACTTCCTGTGTTTTTCTCCCGCCTCACATTATGGTTTTACACTGAAGGCTGTTGCTCACCTAGCCTTATCCTCTCAAGTTCAGTCACTGAGTCATTTGTCCCCGTATTTTCCTCAGATCGACTCCATAGCCCAAGTCTTACTTTCTTGCGCCAATATAACCAGAACCCATTATATCATAGGTGTTAAATATAGCCATTGTTTTCAAAGTCATATCCTGCACGGAGACTGTGCCATTTTCGATAGATCCCTCTCCAGATCTGAAAGGCTAGTTTTGGGTCTCAAAGTTGGTTGAAAAATTTACCTTCTTCGTCTGTTTATCAGCCGAACAGATTTACAGAGTGCTAACACCATCAACCATATAAAAACATGTACCATAATATGTGCCTCAAACATATACCATATCACTCATGATATGTATCAATCATCCCATGCACCATGTACCATAAGATATCAACAATGAAGTACCTCAATAAGGTACCTAAGCATGTACCAATATCACCAACATGTGCCTCTAACCATGCACCATATCATAAACCATATACCTCAAACAACATGCCAGTCATCTATAGACCATGTACCATACCAAGAAGTACCTCAAACATGTGATAACATTACCATACTGTTGACGAGTATGAATTTGCCCAACAATAGCAAGGGGTATTCCCTGATATATGGTCCCAACTAGACTATACACCGTTTGAATTAGGAGTCCCATTCAGAATTTGGCCCAACTGCCATTTGTTTCTGTCTTTTGGTTTTCTTACCAGTTACGGTCTAGTGTACTGGTGGGGGTGGATCGATGGTGAGAATGGAATGCAAATGTGTAGATAAAGACTATGTATTTAAAGACAACTAATCTATTGCTAATCTATGCTAACCTATCCTATCTAGGAGCACACTAGAGTAATCGGTGAGTTATAATGAAACCAAAATCTTACACAACTTTTATATAGTTAGTGATCTAGGTGGATATTGGTGGCCACCCACCTATTCCAACTGGCTCCTCTTGACATTTTTTAGTTCAACACACTCTTCTATACTTCTTTGTAATTGTGGGTTCTACATTTTCAGGGTTGTCTGAATCCCTACACATCTTCCAGGAGGATACTGGTGGCCTCCCACCTAATCCAAATGACTTATTTTGGATGTTTTCATGTCAACACATCTTTTTGTATTTCCAGGGCCGTTTTGGGGCCCTAAAATGTGTTTTTTTGGCTTGCCATAGTAAAACTGTAGACATGGTTAGAGTTTGACGGTGTAATGTGTAGTTCTCGAAAAGTCCTTTCCAATAGGCTATCATGCGCCTAAAACAAAGGTCATATGCAAAATTTATGACCACGTGAAGTTGATGTACCAACTTACCCATAGGGGCCCACATGAATTTTGGCGTTTCACCTCCTAAGGTTAGGTTTTTGAATGTATAGGGTTTTGGAATTCATGAGTAATATTAAAAATGCCTCTGGAGTCTCATTGTAATAATTCTTCGCAGACGAATGCGAGTAGCAGCCACATCTCTTCTCAGAGATAGCTACCACCATTCGAGCAAGTTGTTTTAGTTCTACAGTTTCAACCTATTTCATTTAATCAATAGAAGATATTGTTCATTGGATATCTACTTTATTCTCCATATCTCTGTGTTTATTGTATTTAGTTTGTTTATCAGTTTGTTCCGCTCCTAAATCCCGATCAGTGGTATCAGAGCAATTTTCTCTTCATTTTTTTTCTTCGTGCATGTCCCTAAAAAGATCTAGGTACAAGAAGTTGGGACTCGAACCAATCGATCCTTTGCAAGATCGGCTGAGCCGCACTCGACAACAACCCATGGGGGATGAAAATAAATATGATGGAGCAGGAGATCCTTTTAAAATGTTGCTCAAGGAATCCCTTACGCGACAAAGGAACGAAATGATGGACAACTTTGGAAGCTACGAGGACCAGTACACCAGATGGACCACCCGCGTCAGGAAAGGGACTAGATAGTACCAGATTTCACCAATATTTTCCATACCCTGCGCACCAAATTGGGTAGAAAATACTCTGAGCGAGATCTGGTCTCAAATAACACGATCATTTTCATAGATACATTCAAACATAAATGGAGTTTCTGGACATCGCCTCATTGGGTACGACTTATAGATATGTTGTCAAGTTTGAGCATAAATTTAAGCAGAAGAGGTGAGAGTTTGGATCTACAAACTCCTCATAGCCGAAGTAGGGAAAAGGTAGCCCCAACCCACACAACAAGGGGTAGAGAAAAGATGGCAACTCTCAGGACAACCAGTCTAAGCCACAACACAAGAAGGGAAATGAGAAGAGGAATAAGGACATGGGAAAATGGTGTGAATACCATAAAATCCCTTGGCACAACACCGAAGAATGTTGCTCCAAGAAGTTACTCATGGCTGAGCTGAAGGATTTTGAGTCAAAATATGATTTCGACTCCGAACCAAATCTAGAAGGAGGGAAGTGGATTATCAATGCTGAACCCAATGCCACTGTCGCTACCACCAAAGTCTAGCCAAGTGAACTAGAAGAACCAGAGGAAGGGGAATGCCTCTTTCACTCACAGATGTGGGTAAAGGGGGCTCCGCTTCATTTCATTGTCGATAATGGCAGTTAGAAGAACTTGATCTCAACATAGGTCATCAAGTGGATGGACCTGCTGACGACACCGCACCCATAGCCCTACACCATCACTGGCTTCACCAAGGAAGAGATCTCCGTGTCAGCCAATGATGCCATCTACCCTACGACATCAAGCCTTTCAAAGATGAGGTATTGTGTGATATTGCTCCCATTGAAGTTTGTGGTGTTATTTTAGGACAACCATATTTATGGAAGTGTCATGATGTGTATGAGTCTAGAACTTGCAGTGTTATTATTACTTGGGGTAGACAATTGTACAAGATACCAGAGGTAGCGCCACCTACCGCTATTTCTTTAATCTCTACTTAACAATGCAGTAAGGTCATTTCACAGACCAACAAGTTTGTCTTCTTTGTGATCCGTGCTCACAGTAAGAAGAAGGAAACCGCCACATCTGTGGCCTCTACAAAGAGCCTCTCTTTGTAGCAGAAGCAAGTGGACGGGATTGTGGAAGAGTACATAGACATCTTCTCCTCACCCACCAGCGTACCGACACACTGCCAAGCCAAGCATCCAATTGATCTAACCCCCGATCCTCTTCCTAATGGACCAGTCTATCATTGCTCACTGATGGAAAATGAAAAAATCAAGTGTTAGATCCAAGAGATTCTTCAAAAGGGGCACATCAGACCCAGATCCTCCCCTTGCAGAAGACCGATTGTATTGGTGCACAAGAAGGATGGGACCTGGCGACTCTGCATTGTTTACAGAGCATTAAACAAAATCAAAGTAAGGAACCGGTACCCAATCCCCAAAATTTATGACCTTCTGACCAACTCAAGGGGGCAAAGTTCTTCAACAAGATTGACCTAAAGTCTGGCTACCACCAGATTCCAATCAAACCAAATTATGTATGGAAGACAACTTTCAAATCTAAAGAAGGTCTCTTCAACTGGCTGGTCGTGCCCTTCTACTTAACAAATGCACCAACCACTTTCATGAGGTTGATGGATGATGTATTGAGACCCTTCACCAACTATTTTGTGGTGTTAAATTTGGATGACATCCTCATATTCAACAGAACTTGGGAGGAGCACATGTGGCATATTTAATAGTTTTTGATCACTCTGCGGTAGCATAAGCTATATGCCAATTTGGACAAATGATCCTTTGGAATGAACAAGGTCCAATACTTGGGATGAATTGTTGATGAGCATGGGGTACATGTTTATCTAGCCAAGATCTAAGTCATCCGTGATTGGAAAACCCCGACCACACTAACCGAGCTTCAAAGATTCTTGGGACTAGATAACTTTTACCAACGGTTTGTGTTGGGATTCTCCCATATTGCATGGGCCCTTAGCCAAGTGACCAAGGGTGGTGGCACAAAAAATTTTACATGGGGGAAGGAACAACAACGAGCATTTGCGAATATGAAGGATTGCTTGTGCTCAGCTTTAATACTCTCCTTGCCCGATCTGCAACAACCGTTCAAGATTGAGACTGATGCATATGACTATGCTATAGGCGTAGTTCTCACTCAACACGGTCATCCGGTGGCATACCATAATGAGGAACTCTAAGATATTGTCTGGAAATACCCTACCTATGACAAGGAAATGTACTCCATTGTACAAGCCTATCGTCAATGGAAACATTACATTTTGGGAAAGGAGACGATCATTCACACTGATCACAAGCCTCTGCAGTTCATACAAACATAGGGGAAGTTGCAAAATGACCACCATAAGAAGTGGTCCATCTACCTGCAACAATTCCATCTCAAAATCAAGTATAAGATAGGGAGCACAAATCGTGTCGATTACTACCTAAGTCGACATCCCGTGGATGCACTCACCACTGTGCTCCATTCTTGTGGACATGAGGCATCTGAGTGGCCCCAAATTTATCAACAAGATCCATACTTTGCCACCACCTATCAGCTCTTGGGTATAGGCATGAATGTCACCGATTTTCACATTCAGGATAGAATGTTATGCCATTTGGGCCATCTCTGTGTTCCTGCAAGCAAGCGTGCAAAGTTGATTTGGAAAGCCCACTATAGTCGGACGACAGGAAATTTTGGCGTGGAGAAAACTGTGGCCATTCTACAAAAACATTTTTATTGGCCAAAACTTTGACAAGACGTAAAAAAGTATATCAGATCTTTCACTACCTATGCCATTTCCAAGCCAACCATCAAGAAGCAAGGATTATACACCCCTCTTCCTACTCTCGAGAAGCCTTGGGAATCCATCTTGATGGGTTACATGTCTGGACTTCCGTCCACCAAGCAAGGCAATGATTGTGTATTTTTGGTGGTTGATCGGTTTTCGAAGATGGCCATCCTCACAGCCTGCAAGAAGAACATCACAGTGACAGATACTGCCAAGCTATTCTTCGAACAAGTGTGGGTCCATTTTGGGATACCACAGACCATCATATCTGATCAGGACAACAAGTTCCACAACACATTTTGGTCGAGTCTTTGGTCACTGTTGGACAACAAGCTCACTAAATCCACTACTTTCCACCCCCCAAACAGACTACCAAACAGAGGTCGTCAATCAGATGATTGTGCACATCCTGCGCATGTACAACTCTAAGCATCCGGGTACATGGGATGAGAGTCTCCCCTATGTTCAACACCGTTACAAAATATCTCTCCATAGCTCCATCGACCATAGCCCATTCCAGGTGGGGCTGGGATTCCAACCCTTGGGTCTCATTGATGTTGCACCACCTCTTGGAACCACACAGACAAAATATTCCCATGTTCAATCTGAGATTGACAAAGCCATCGGATTCATTGAGTGGATTCAGCACATCCGCCAACATGTCCATGCTATTTTGCAGAAATCCAATGCTAAGTACAAGCAATTCCATGATGAACATAAGGCACCGCACCAGTTTCAGGTTGGAGAAAAGGTTTGGTTACATTTGCAGAAAGAGTGTCTTACATGGCCCCATCAGAAGCTCCGCCCACTTCACTATGGGCCTTACACTATCACCAAGGCTATGGGTAGCAATGCTTTTGAGCTCAACACTTCACCCTTCTTTAGCTTGCATCGAATGTTCAATTTGGACCTCCTTCAACCATATTTTCCACCATTATTGGACACCTCAGAGATCGCAGAACAAATGACACCAACAAAGATAAACCCTGACTGCATGGAACAAGAATCCATTGATCAGATAGTGGACACATAGGTCAAGGGCACTTGCCATCAGAGGATCCAACTTTATCGGGTTGTCAAGGCAAGGCATCTCCTACACCAAGGCAAGTGGCTCACCTGGGGCCAAATTCAACAGAATTTTCCTCACCTGATGGGGGAACTCAATGTAATGGAGACCATTGCTTCTTAAGGGGGGAGGATTGATCAAGGTGGATATTGGTGGCCACACACCTATTCCAACTGAATCCTCTTGACAGTTTTTAGGTCAACACATTCTTCTGTACTTCTTTGTAATTTTGGGTTCTACACTTCTGGGGTTTCCTGAATCCCTACACATCTTCCAGGAGGAGACTGGTGGCCTCCCACCTAATCCAACTGGATTATTTTGGATGTTTTCATGTCAACACATCTTTCTGTACTTCTAGGTTCGTTTTGGGGTGATAAACAATGTTTTTTTGGCTTGCCATAGTCAAACTATAGATAGAGTCAAAGTTTGACGGCGTAATGTGTATTTCTCAAAAACACCTTTACAACGGGCTCTCACGTGTCTAAAACGAAGGTCGTATGCAAAATTTACGACCCCGGGAAGTTGAGGTACCAACTTACCCATAAGGGCCCACATGACTTTTGGCGTTTCACCTCCCAAGGTTAGGTTTTTGGATGTCTAGGGTTTTGACATTCATGGGTAATATTAAAAAGGCCCCTGGAGCCTCATTGTAATCATTCTGCTCAGATGGATGTGCATAGCAACCACATCTCTTCTTAGAGATAGCTACCACCATTCGAGCAAGTTGTTTCAGTTTTGTAGTTTTACGGTTTCAACCTATTTCATTTATTCAATAGAAGATATTGTTCACTAGATATCTATGTTGTTCTCCATATCTCTATGTTTATTGTATTTAGTTTGTAAATCAGTTCATTCCGCTCCTAAATCTGGATCAATTAGCTGAAACAAAAGGGAAATATTGGAGACAAGTGCATACAAATGTATATAATCAGATTAATCTAGATTGCAACAACATATACAATGATAACCCACAAATCTCAAGGCATTCAAATATTCAAATAAACATCAATAATTGTAGACTGACAAAGATTGTATAAGAATTAATCTACATCAAACAAGCATTCTTACAGTACATAGAAACAACAATTATCTTCACTTGAAGTAGCTCAAAGTTCTGATCCATTTCTACACATAATTCCTTCTATAATATACTGGCCCCGAGGGATTCTCAATAATAATTAACAAAGTATATGTTCTCGAAAAAGTTCTTGGGTCTATACAATGCTTGAAAATCCAAAAGTCCTTTTTAAACGAGCTTCTATCCTATTTTATACAAAAATTAGTAACTCCCATGTGTCCTTTCATCTTCTTCTTGAAGAGGTAGTTACAAAATGGTTCATGTTCTCTTCTCTAATGACAAGTGTGCAACAAGGGACAAAATTTAGAGTAGTTAGGAAAAGGATGAAAGAAAGGGCATGTATGATGTCCTTTTCCTATGAACTTGTGCTTCTGAGTTAGGCCGTCCAAACTTCTAACTGGTCATAGAGTGATTTGATCCTCTTGTATGTCAATTGCTCTAATGTTGCAATGTTTAGAGAAATATTGTCATTGAGGGTGCTCATATCCTTCTCTAACTTCGTCACGAAAGCTTGCACAATTGTATGAATTTTTACTGGTTGTAGAAGATGTTGATCAATAAGATCGGTGGAAACAAAGGTAGTTGCTTCAACTATTTGTTTCCTTCGATTTGTGCTATCTTGAATTGCATTTACCATTTCTTGCGCTACTAGGTTCTTTCCAAGCACATCTAACCTTGGGAGGTGGCTGTTTCTAATTAGTTCATGAGCATCCTTGTGGATCCTTGAACATATTGCCATAGATTTGGTTACTTCTCTATTAGTTCTTTGTCCTATTTGATGGAAATTATCCAATGGGTACAAATCGATTTTTCTCCTAGATTTTGATGGCCTATATAACTCAGGAGGTGCATCAAGATTTTCCTCTATCCACTGATCTATATCAACTATACCTTCATGGATAATGTTGTAATGTGCCAGCTTCATTTGCATCTTGTTTTTTTAGTCGATGACTATGGCAGCTGCTTCTTGGAAGAGGGGTAGATGAGTGTACATGTCAATAATGGAACCTTTCAATTTATTTCTAACCTTATCGACATTGAACTTGAAGCTTTGAAGGCTTCTTTCATCCAATTTCATCTGTCAGAGTGTTTCCTCGAGTTCTATGATCTTTAACTCCTTCTCTTCATTTTTTTGCATAACCTCTGCATGTTATCTATATTGGCATCCATGAATGTATAACTGGCTCTATGTGTCGCCACAGGATCCTTTCTAACATATCTCATGATTGGTACTTGAGTGACAATTGATATAAGAGCCCCCTTCATCACCAACATCTCCTTAACTCGTTCTCGCACAATCCTACTAGTTTTATTGTCATATGTGAATATTCTAAGATCTAACACTTCAACTGGTTGGAATGTCTCCAAAAGTCCAGGGCCCAAACCACTGTCTGTTGTATCTGCTTCTGTGCCCGCAGTAGATGTTCCTGGGATATCTACATCCATGGGGTGTGTACCATCCCCTCTGCTTTCCACATTTTTCTTTTTCCTCTCTTCCTCAGCAGCGTTGTTGGCCGCTTCCTTTGCTTCTTTCTCTGCTAGTTCTGCTGCTACTCTTGCTGCTTCTTCTAGTTCTGATGCTACTCTTGCTTCTTATTCTAGCTTCTTTTCTCTTTCTGCAATAGATTTTGCTTCAGCTTCAACTTTGGATTTTTCTTTTTCGGTCTCAACCTTTTGTTTCTTCTTGGGATCATTCTTGTTTTTAACACCTTTTCTTTATCTCTCCTCTTTTTATTTGCTGGCATTTCTCCCTCCTCGACAGATCCTGAATGAGTCGAGATAGAGATGGGAGAAGATCTCCCAGCTTCATCTTGTTTTTCTTCTTTTCTAGTCGCTTCTCTTACTGCTTCTTCATCGACGCTCCTTCCCTTTGGCTGGCCATGTCTGTTGGAAATGACTTCGTCATATGTTCTGGAATTTTGATGCACTTCCTTTTCTTCCTAGATTTCAGTAGTATATTCATAAGGGAGACTGACACTATTGAAGTGTTCCCTTACGATATTTCAATAATCGTTTCTTCTGAATCTCTCTTCTCCAAAGTGATAATAAAGCAATATGTCTATGTTGGAGGTTTCTCATGCTAACCCAGGTTCTAATTTAGGTTTCCAACAAAACCCTACAAACCATTGACCCTTCTGGAGACTAGAAGGCAACACCACGCAAAGAGTGCACAATGCAGTCGCACCCAAGATGGCTTATGGGTGTCTGCAGGACCCAGAGGTCTGCAATATTGGAAGGGAGACTTTTGTGGGGATTATAGACATTATTTCTACCTCAAAACACATCAAATATATTATTCTATTACATCAACACATCACTATATCTCAGATCTAGCAATCAGTCATCATATACATTCGTTAGGGTTTATTCTATAGTAATTATCCTATTTACTCATTACATTTTACTACTAAAAGATTAGTTCACTCATTATAACCAAACAATCATAAGAAATAAGATAAAAATTCCACACAAAGACACAAATTTACTGTGGTTCACCCCCTTGGGCTACATCCACAAAGATCTGGCTTTCTTGTCTCTTTTCTCCTTCTACATCAAGGTTATAGCGCTGGGCGCATTACATTTGAGGCTATCAAGATCGCAATAATATCCACAACTCATGAAGTATGACCTTAACCTTGATTACAATGCATATATTTGTCTATTTGTCTCTATCTCATCATATCTCTATCACCGCTCATACATGTAAGTATCAATCTTTATTAGTCTCTCAAATGATCCTCTCGACTATCTCACAACACATATTTATATTACAAAAGGGGTTAATTAATCATTACAAAAATGACCAAAACCCTAATCCACTAACCATAGGTGGATTATGTTTGTCCACTTTCTAACTCCCTGATCGTGGCTGGTCCAAAATCCAACCGTTTTCCTTGTTGATCCACATCTTTCTTCCTTTCTTTGACTTTCTAGGTTTCCCGACACTGCTTTTCCCTATTTTCCGATGCCCGCTCCTTCTTTGGTCCATTTACTAACTGCCTTTATTAATTACCAATTTTTTCCCCCAAAATGGCCTATGCCAACAGGTCCCCAACACTCACCTGTGGCTCATCCTGAGCCACTCAGGTAGTGTGTGCTTCTTGTACTAACTTCTTGAGTGCTTGAAACATGCTTGAAATTTCTTCAACTTGAGATTTTATCTACGCGCTCTTTTCTACTATAGTCTCCACAATCTGTGCAATAATGTGTTCCATTAACATTTCTCCACTCTCCAAGCCAACTTGTTTAATTTGGCCCTTTGTTGCGTCGATCTCAATGAGCATCTGTTATGCTCCTTCTTTTAGTGGTTCTAACAAAGCTTGCATTTACTGCTTATCTGCTTGTATGGACTTCAACTCTGCCTACAAATTCTTCATCTCTTGTGCACTTTTCAGTCTGCCAGGTATTGTCATAGTTTTCTGCTTCTTCTTTAGTTCTTGCATCAGAGTATTTATCCCTTCTTCTTTTTGATCCAACTTCTGAAGTTTTCCATCCTCCTGAAGGTTTGTCCATAACTATGCGCTCTTATTATAAAGATCTGCAATTTCCTATATTACAAGCACAACACTGTCTGTATGACTTGTAGCCTCTTGATCTCTTTGTATTCTTTTTTTTGGTGGAGAAGTAGGTACTAAGAGGTCTGTCAACTCTATAATTTGGATCCTGTAAGCCTCCATAACTTGTGCCATTTTCTCAATTTTACCCTCTGTGGGTATATTATCTCCTTGTGCACTGTCAAAAATAGTTTTAAATACTTCTTCAACTAGCTGCTCTATTCTTCCAGAGCGATACTTTGTTTCATCCCTCTTGAACTGCACCTGGTTAAGAGTAATATCTAGTGTATTATTTA
This sequence comes from Picea engelmannii, assembly GCA_009831015.1. Lineage (NCBI taxonomy): Eukaryota > Viridiplantae > Streptophyta > Pinopsida > Pinales > Pinaceae > Picea > Picea engelmannii. The sequence continues at coordinate 1,608,710 of ML777027.1, forward strand.
CTTCCTTGGCCAACTGTAAGCTTGTGGCATTTTGATGAGCCCTTAACTAAATTTCCTGCGCGACACTTACTTGAAGTTTGTACAACACTTTATTTGGAATATTTCTAGATGATATATATCCTTTAGTGGCTTCTGCACTATATCTTCATCTACCTACAACATCCCCTGGGTGATACAAAAATTATTCATTCCCCATATCCATGATCTGCACTATCTCCTGTTCTTGAATTGTTCTTTCTTGAGAGGTTTGTTGTTGTTGTGCCTGATATTTTTGTTGCGCTGAAGGAAGTTGCAACCGTTCCAATGCATCCTTGACCTCTGCCAATTTCTTCACTATTTCCTCCCTCTACTTCTCAGCATCATACCATGCCTTCGCCGTGCGATCCTGCACTTTTTCTGCTACTAATTCTGCATCATCCTCTGTAAGTGTAAGATGAGAAATTGTCTTATGTGCCTTCATTTCTTGTGCTGTCCTGCTATCTGCAACACTATTCTTTTCCTTGGAAGTGTCTCTGTCTGCACGATTTGAACTGGTATATCCAAATCTAGGAAATTTCCACCTCATGTTTCCTCTGGCATAGGAATATTAGTATCATTTTGCACTCCTCCATTTGGTTCTTTTGCACGCTCCTTTTCCTGAGATAAAGTCTTTGGGATAGTTTTTTTCTTCCTTGGATTTTTAATTGTTGTGCTAACCTTGTTTCTTTTGCGCGCTCTATCTCTTTCCTTGCATTTGCTGCTGGGCTGGTTGATTGATGTGAAGGTCCAACCTCTACTTTTTGTTTAGATTTTGGTACTTTCTTTGGGATTAATGGAGCCTTCCACTCTTCAGGCCAATCCTTCATAGCCCACTGTACTTCTTCCCCTGTGACACAATATCTCAACTGCAACCATTCCTTTTTAGGATCCCTCTTAGCTTGGATCCATATGCTATGCCTTGAAGCTTAAAAATTAGCTATTCCTTGATTCTCTCTCGGAACTTCTAGTGGTATTCTCCATGTGTTTTCTAGATTCTCCTTCATCTCATGATAGAGCATGGCAAAAATTATAGAATTATCCTTCCTTTTCTTTGGATCTAAAGTATGCCATAAGGTTGTGTATTTTGTTGCGCGACATTTCCCTAGCCTCTGGTAAAATCCACTGTAATTTGGTTCTTCCCATCCAACCAGTGATATCAATATGATTAAATATGCATAATTAAATTCTGAACCCAGGTCCTGCGCATGCTTGCAATCATCCAAAAAAAATAAATAGTAGATATGGAGCCCAACTAAGTAGACTCCCCTTTGCGCACCACGTTACTGCTGCAGGGGCTTCCTCTTTGTGACATTTTCTCAAGAGTTTCAATGCCATCATTTTTGTCACAATATTAGTTTCCGGTTCATTTATTTGTCTAATAATCATTCCCCTAGATCCTTTGTCAGTCCCATATTTGTTCTTATCTCTTCTACCATGGGTTTTTCTTTTGTTTTTTCATCCAAGTACTGCTCCAATTTTGCTCCATCTTTTGGTAATCCTGTGATTTATGTAATTAGATCCACATCTATGGATACAGTCCTATCCATCCATAATATGCCTCCATGTAGTAGTGCCAATAATTATTTGACACATGCATTCACATCGTTTCCTCTCCCAAAGTGAGGAATCTCCAACCGGTTCATAATTCCTGTGTTGTATAGCCCTGCAATCCATTGTTTTGGCTCCAATATGGGAACTTGCGATGAAATTGCTCCTTTACTTTCCATGTAGAATTGTTGCGTGAACTCAAGAAACTTCCCCATGTATGCAAGATCATGGTCATCATATTTCAACTTATTCATAAATCCTAACATGTCATCAATTACTTAACTCCTTCAGGTATATGCGATAGTGACAGTGTGAGCTTCTTCTGCTTGCTCGATGTTCTTAGTGCTGCAAGTTTTGTCCTTGTCTTCTTTTTCCCTGCTGATGGCCCTATTATTTCCACATGGTTCTATTCCTCATCTTCTTTAGTGTTTGATTTTTTTTGGTTCGTAATGTCTTCAACCTGCACTTATTCCTCTGATTACTGCACTAGCTTTGTTGTAAGGTGTTGCCCTTCTTTTGCCTATTTTCTGGACTCATCAGATTCTATCCATTCATCATCTTCCTCATTCAGCTGTTCCTATGGTAATGTTGTTACTAACCTGGTTTGCTGCATGAGGTTTTCCTTTGTGCTAGGGTTTTGTATTTCACTCCATGGGTCGATGTCTATTTCTTCTGTCGTTGGATTTCGCTATTCCTTCTCTTCTACGAAAATTGGTTTGATTATTGGGGTTGGAATGGTGTTAACATCCACCACTACTTCATTCTAGTTTAGGTTTGCTCTATTGGATGTTATGCTTTGTTCAGTCCTCATGGTAATTCATATTTTCCTTGCGACTTGGTTGGGATCTCCAAGGTTCGGGGGCGCCATTCTACTAATTTATGAATAGGTTTCTCTGAATTGTAAGTAAACACCTCAGAATCACTTGCTTGCACTGATTTTTCTTTGTCAACTCTAGTTTTCACAAAGTCACAATGAGTCTTTTCCATTCATGTTTTTTTCTTTTATAGGTCGTGCCATAAATGCCTTGTCACACCACAATTTTCTGATCACTGTTTTTTCCCTTTTTCCAACTGTTTTATGTATCGGTGCGCTACTTTTTTTGCCCGGTGACATTTCTCTGGCACACAGTGTATTCATGTTATTTCATACCAATTACTATCTGTTGTACGTTGTATCATATTAATGCATGTTTAACACTTATCCATCTACTGCATCTTTTTGTATTTTTCTTATTTTTCCAATTTTTTTCTTTCTTTTTATCTTTTTTCTCTTATATACACTATGTACAATTGTAATTTTCTGCGTTGCAACTATTAAGGGTTACTGGGTCGACTGTCCCTACACAGTTTTAGTTGATTGCCATTAACCAATTATTGAATCTATTTGCTTGCTAGATCCTGCAACTGCACAATGCCTCCATCTGTGATAGATTTTATCTCATTTGGCCCTATCCAATACATCCCAAATTTTCTTGGATGCTATAAGTATTTACTATCATAGAGGAGAACCATATATCCTTCCTTAAATTTTTTCTTTTTAATGTGTCTATCATGCTAAGATTTGTCTTTGGATTTCTATACTTCTTGATGGAAACAAGCCATAATCCTGTCCTCTTCTAGTTCCATGAGTTGAGACAATCTTTCTTGAGCCGTGCCTCTTTCTATCATGTTTGTAATGGATGCAATGCATAGACTATGTATCAAATATTTTAAGGGAACTACTGCTTCCTGACCATACATTAATCTGAAAGGTGTATGCCCTGTGAGTTTCTTGCATGTGGCTCTATAATCCCATAATACTGTTGGTATCTTCAAATCCCAATCATCCATGTTTACATTGCATATTTTAGTTAGGGCATTCTCCAATATTTTATTAAATGCTTCAAGTGTTTGATTAGCCTAAGGATGGTATGGGGTGCTCTTCTGATGGTGTATTTCAAATTCTGCAGTCATTGACTGAATGGTATTATTGAGAAAATGAGTTCCCTGATCACTCATCATAATTCTAAGGCATCCAAATCTTATAATTACTTATTCAAATAGAAAGTGTGTTGCAATCTCTACACTGCAATCTTTTACTTCTACTACTTCATCCCATCTGGTTAAATATTCTGTCCCTGTAATGATGTACCTTTCTCCTTATCTTCTAGCTGGTGAGTTGATTGGTCCTACAAAGTCAATTTCCCAATTTTCAAACATTTTGAGGGTTACCTAAGGTTTTAAGGGCATCTCATCCCCCCCAGATGGCTTTCCTACGCTCTGACAAACATCATAAGTCTGGCAATACTCATTTGCATCTTTAGAAACTATTGGCCACCATAATCCTTCGTGTAGTATCTTCTGCGCAAAGGATTTTCCAGCATAGTGTCCTCCAACTATTCCATCATGTGCTTCTTCCAAGATGATAGGTCGTTCATGTTCCATGACACATCTCTTTAGAATATTAGCTGCAACTTATTTATATAAGTGTCCTGCAATAAGTTGGTAACCTGTATCTCTAACCACCAAATTATTCTTCTGCGCAATGTTGTATTCCTTTGGGGAAAATCCTGTACTAAAAAATTCAATGATATAAAAAAAGTGTTCATCAACAATCTGCACTGAAAAGAGTTGTGCATAAGGAAAATTGTCCTCCAAGATGCTTGGTTCCTCTCCATTAATTATCTTGGACAAATGATCTGGCCCTACATTCAGTCTTCCAGGTTTCACTGCTACTTCAAAATCAACTCTTGAAATAACAACAACCATCTACATATTCTCCCCTCCAATACTAGCTTGTTGACCAGGTATTTGAGAGCAGAGTGATCTATGAACATTTTAAAATGTTGGCCTAATAAATAAGGTCTGAACTTTTGCAATGCATACACCATAGCCAAACCTTCTCTTTCTATTTTATTATAATTCTGTTATGAATCTGAGAGTTTCCTACTTGCAAATGCTCTTGGGTGATTGTTGGGCACATGCCTATTTTGAGGAAAGACCTATTTTTGGAAAGGAAGACCTAGTTTTGGAGCACGCGAAACAAGTGGCAAGAAAGCAACATGCAGAAAAAGAAGAAAAAACAACATGCAAGAGGAAAATCCTTATGGCGAGGAGGAAAGCAAGCCTAACCATGATAGGTTTATGGTTTTTGTTAAGGATTGTAATGGATATAAGCCTGTAAAATAATATAAATAAAGACCTAGGAGGTCTAGAGTGGGTGGGTTGTTGATGGTTGATGATAGTGGTCGATAGTTGTTGCACTTTATAAGACTGTCGATTGTAATAAGGCTGTAGAAGAGGTGAATAAGGTAGATTTTGAGGGTTATATCACAACTTGAGGATCCTGGTGTGATCTAGTCCACATCATTGAAAAGGATTTTTTCCCTAATCTTGATTGTATTACTGAGATGTAATGCATGCAACACTAGATTTTGCAGCAGATTAAATAAAAGAGTAAAGAAGCCAGATCTTTGTGGACGTAGCCCCAGGAGGGGGTGAACCATGGAAAAACTTATGTTTTGTGTGATGTTTATTGAGTATTTACCTTATGTTAATGATTAGCTTATCAATGAATGATTGGCTAGTTGTATTATCATGCATGCATAAGGTTAAAGATGAATGAGTCCTAGAAACACTTAAACATTTAACAAGGTTAATGCAAAAATAGGAAAGAACACAATCCCATCTCCCCACCCATTCCTAGACTACAAACACCTGGGTATTGCAGTCACCCATAAATCTATTTCAAGTGAGACTGCACTATGGACCCTGTGCGCAACGTTGCCTTCTGGGTTACCAGGAGGGCCAATAGTTTTAAAGGGTTTTGTTGTAAACCTGTTGAGATCCAAACCTGGTTCAACCCAAGAAGAAGTAAGAAGTCATAGATCTAACCAACAAATGGTTCTGTTGCCGGCTGGAACTGCAAGGCATTGAGTGGACGAGATATGTGGAAGAAACGCATGAAGGATAAAAGTGTAGAAGGGAATCTTTAGGCCATGGAATCCAACAAAGGCATAGATCAAAAGATGGTTGAAAATGAAGGAACTTGAGTTTGCGCAGAAGGACAACAAAAAACCTAAGCTAACATCACACAAATATCTCAACAAATACGTGTTTAGCGACTTGGATGAGGTATTTTTTTGTGTTTTCCTGCATTTGTTGCAGGAGTGTCTATTGAGGCTAAAAGACAACCACCCTAAAAATTGAATTAGACAACATGAGTGGAATTCTTTGGAGATCGTGCAGTTACAACAAGTTAATAAAAAATTTACGCACGTAGTAGATTTCTGGTTAGACAATATTGTTGCAGGGTTAATCACCAAATTTGTAGTAGATACTGCGAAGTGTTACACTGTAATAAAGCATGATTTTCTTAAGGGACCCAAAGGTAGGTACATCAGATCGTTGTATACTTCAATCAAGAGTTTATTGTATGGAAATGATGTGATTACTATGGAATCGGAAAACTAAACTTCCCTGCGTGCATGGGGGAAGGGGGGAAGCATTGATATGAAGCCGAGAAATGGAGGAAGACATGGATAATGGAAAGAAGAAGGAGGTTGTGGAACCAATCATGATGGAGGAATACCATATAAAGTAGATAATGGCAAAAACTGGAAAGGCATGCAGTGGAGTACCCTACCAATATAAGATGAATAACAAGAAGAGAGCCATAGATGATAGAGAGGGATTGGAAAGTGATGAAGAAGAGGTAGAGGATCTATGAGCTATGAAGTAGATTGAGGAAATCCTGAGAGAAACATATGAAAGGAAAATAAGAGGTCCAAGGGTAGGGACAAAAGGAAAAACTCTAATCCATATCACCGTTAGTGTGGAGCCTACAACCCCATGTGCAACTAACATACCAAAAAGAACACCAACATTTACATAACCGGATTTTAGTGGGAAAAAGACAACAAGACACACATCCAATTAAGGAACATCAACTGGAGGATCTAGTTTAGGAAGTAACAATCAATTATCTACACTGCACGGAGGTAGTAGTTCAACACAATTTAAAATGGCAGGACATGATCCCATGATCAGGTTACCAAAATTTTGGGGAGAGGCATCAGAGGACCCTGAAAAGTACTTAATAATATGTGAGAAGATCTAGGAAGCAAAGCAGATCGCTGATGAGTATACAAAGCTCACACAATTAGAAATCATACCGAGAGACCACGCACTAGACTGGTACATGAGTCTAGATGTAAACAGTCCACCTTGAGTAACAAAGACTATTGTAGATGTGAAAAAAATACTGATAAACGAATTTCAGAAGCCCATCTCAGAAGACCAGTATATGAATGAAATGATTGAAATCAAGAAAAAACTAGGTGAGTATGTTTGGGATATTGATCAGAGGTTTAAGCATCTAAAAGGTAAGTTGAAATATGCAATGACAAACATGCAACATAGGCATTTATTTGTGAACTCACTATTACCACACTTTAAATATCTATTAAGACAACATAAGTTCCAAACTCAGGCAGAGGCTCTGCAGGTAGCCTTACAACTAGAAGAGAAATAGTATCAACAGAAAGATCCAACAATATAGGAGCCGAAGGAGGATTTGAAGAATCTAACATTTCAACTTAACCATAATAATGGTAAAGAGAAAACAAAAGTTGTTCGGTGTACCTTATGCAGGACATAAGGACACCATAGAATGAATGTCCAAATTTCACGTAGTATATGGCGACAGGGGTGCCAAACCCATTTCCAACAGGAGGACCATGGTGCGATATTTGTAAGACACATGGGCATGACCCATATCATTGTCCAATGATGCAAAAATATAAGACAATGCCAAAAATTTCATACTGCAATTTTTGCAATTCATAGGGTCATGATGATAAGGATTGTAGGACAATGGAGTTGACAAGAAAAAGAACTTTAGTTAAATATACGGTGCAATCAGAAATGATGACAGGACAAGCTGCACCTTAGTTCAACCAAGCACCACCACCATACAATAATGCGCAACAACAATACAATAATGCACAACCATAATATAACCCCACGCAGTATAACCAGGTACCTCAATACAACGCGCCACGAGGAGATCGAGGTGGATATAGAGGTGGAGGACAAGGCCAAGGAGGATTTAGATGAGGTAGAGGACCAATAATGTGCCACAACTGCCAACAACTAGGACATTATGCAAGGGAGTTCCCACTCCCACCAACAACATGTATGTACTGTCACGTAGCAGATCATGACACAGAAGATTGTCTGACACTCTTGGGGAAGATCCAAGAAAAAAGGAACTAGAACAACCAGAATGTCCAATGGATCTCTGCAGAAGCCAGGGATGATGGGAGAAACATCAATATAGTCAGTCGAGGATCAACCAAAATAGGAACTGATTTAGTATAGCGCGGTCTAGATCAACACCAATGGGTTAAGAAGAACATTGAACCACAGAACCAGTTTGACGCGTGAAAAGAAAAGGAAAATTTTAAGGAAGCCAGACAAGAGTGTCTCAAGAATAATGTTACATCTACATTAGTCACGCAACAACTTGAAAATCCACCAATAAATGGGATGCCATTTGCAATGGACCATACTAGTGAAGGACACCCTTTAGAGCAAGTAAGTACCATAAATAATTTTCTACAATCTTGTCTTAAGTTATTCAATGACCCATTATCTGTTAAGGTTTTACAAGATATGCTAGAAATATGTAACATCAATTTGGAAGGAGAGTTAGAACAAAAAACAATCAATCATCTCCACACAAGAAGAAGGACAAGCAAAGAATTCAGACTGAATGCCAACATTAGGGATTTTAATATGGGTGATGTAATACTGGACCTAGTCTTTGAAGTAAATGTCTTACCTAAGAAGACATGGCAGTGTATGGGGGAGCCTACCTTAGGCTATTCACCTATCCAATTGAAATTAGAAAATCAACACAAAGTGATACCAATTGGAAGGCTTAAAGGTGTGACAATAGATTTGGATGGAGTGTGCACTACGACAGATTTTGAAGTAATAGAGATAGTAGATGACACAACACCTTACCCAACATTGTGTGGATTGGATTGGGAATTTGATAACCAAGATATAATCAACTCGAAGAAAGGGAAAATCAATGTTGAATCAGGTGAATATATAGTCATTACACCACTGGTCCTTCATAAGGAGAAAGGTTTGTAGAGGCCACTTGTTTAGATCTGGAAGATATAAACCAGTTGTACAGAACGACCGCACGAGAAGAGGATTATGTTAACCGTATTGTATATGGGGTACTCAGTTGGAGAAGAATCACATCATGTGATTCCAACTCATATATAAGTTTGGAGAATTGTCAACAGAGATTACATGGAGTTTCCACAAGGAGGTGCAAAATAATAGACCCTGTAGTAAGATGGGTTGGTACAAATATAAGAGAACCTCCCAATTTTCATGGGTTAAATGACTTAGAGGAATTTCCGACAAAATATGAAGACTAAGTTTTATAAAATCAGTGGCTCTTAGCCCTAGATATTTCACTCAAGGAAACACTTACAAGATGGTGGGGTGCACACAAAAAAACAATTCAGGATTGGTATCAATGTAAACGATCACTGCACATTAGATTTGGTGCAAAACTAGGGAGATATATAGTCTAGAAGTATGATGGGAAAGGAGCAACAATTGAACACTTGGAGAAGTGCAGAAAATAGTGGAGGATGACACCACTAGAGGAATGGCCTCATCACTTTATCCATACATTGGAAGGAATCCTAGGGAAATGGTATATAGACCAGAAGATGTGTAGAGGCACCACATAATGGACATGATTGCAACAGAATTTTGTAGTAACCTTCTCATTTGAACATGAGAACCCCAACATTGATTCAACGCTAAAGTTGATACGGGGAATGATATTTATTAATGAAACAGAAGTTGAAATCATGACATAATATCAACAACATAATAGACAGACAGTCGAAGAGTTACTTTCATGCTATCATGTGGAAGAAGAAGCACTAGATGAAGATGATCCGCACAACATTAAGATTACATAAATTGAAGGAGAAAGAGGGGTGGAAGGTCCATCTCTAGAATCAAAAGTATTTGCTGCACCAATCAAAGTTAAGAAATTCAACATTGTAACGAATGACGATCCTAAAATGGCGAGTATTGGAGACTATTGGGATGAGAAAACAGTAGAAATAATAACAAAGTTACTGTGCGAATACAATGACCTATTTCCAACAAACTTTACAGAGATGAAAGGCTTAGCAGGGGGACTAAGTGAGATGAAGATACCCCTCAAACCCAAGGCTAGATCTATCAGGTAGAGACCTTGCAGATTGAATTCAGTGTATAAGCATAAAGTGAAAGCATAAATTGACCGAATTTTGGAAGCTGGTATCATAGAACCAATAGAGGAATCTAAATGGATAAGTCCTATGGTAGTCCAAGAAAAGGAGGAAGGGGGAATAAGGATTTTTGTAGATATGAGGAAACTCAATGATGCTTGTTTACATGACCCTTTCCCTACCGCTTTTATAGATGAAGTTTTAGAGAATGTGGGAGGTCAATAAGCCTATTCATTTACAGATGGATTCTCAGGTTACCATCGGATCAAAATAGCCCCAGAAGATAGGTATAAGACTACTTTTGCTACAGAATGGGGATCCTACCAATATACAATCATGCCATTTGGACTGAAGAATGCACTAGCCATATTTTCAAGAGTAGTCATAGATGCTTTTAAGGAATTCATACATCAACTTCTAGAAGTATATTTGGATGACTGTACTATATATAGTATGTTAAAGGACCATGTAGAAGTGTTGAGATTCATGTTGGAAAGATGCAGACAATGTCAGATATCATTGAATATCAAGAAGTGCATTTTTGGTACACCTTTTGGAATATTGTTGGGACTTATAGTGTGTAAACAAGTTTTACCAGTGGACCCTGCTAAGATTGTAGTCATTGTAAATTTACCACCACCAAAGTCAGTGCGCCAGTTAAGAGAAACATTGGGACATACAAGCTATTATAGAAAATTTATAAAGGGGTATGCGCAAATTACTACACCAATGGAAAAAATGTCAAAGAAGGACACTAGATTTCAGTGGAATGAAGACTGTTAGCAAGGATTGGACACCTTAAAATAAAATATGGTAGCAACACCTATATTAGTATTCCCAGATTGGGAAAAAGACATTTCGTGTGCATGTAGAGGCATCAACCATAACACTTGGAGTAATTCTGCCACAACTAGGAGTAGCGGACTTAGACCATCCTATCACCTTTTCAAGCATAAAACTATCATAATCATAGCATAATTACAACACCACAGAAAGATAAGGCCTAGCTGGTATACGTACTTCAAAATATCAGGCACTATTTACTGGGTAAACACATTAAAATGTTTAGAGACCATTCTGCCCTCAAATATCTAGTCAACAAGCCAATGTTGGGGGGGATGATCTGTAGATGGGTATTATTATTTCAAGAATTTGATTTTGAAGTAATAGTCAAACCAGGGAAGATGAATGTAGGACCTGATCACCTGTCAAGGGTAACTAATGGAGAAGAACCCACTAACTTGGAAGACAACTGCCCTGATGGAAAATTATTTTCAGTACATGTAGCTGATGAATACTTCACTGATATTATTGAATACTTAAGCATAGGGGTTGTGCCACAAGACTTTAGCAATGTGCAAAAGAAAAATATGGTATCTAGAGCTACAGACTACCAACTTATCGTGGGACATTTATATAAGATGGGCCCAGATAACATTTTGAGAAGATGTGTATTGGAACATGAAAGTCACATAATTTTAGTAGAAGCTCATGAAGGTATAGCTGGAGGACACTATGCAGGTAAAGCTACCACATAGAAGGTATTATGCGTAGGATTATGGTGCCAACAATCCATAAAGATGCCAAGGAATATTTTCAGAAATGTGATGTCTCAGTGGGTTGGAAAACCCAACAGAAGGGATGAGATGCCTCTAAGATGACAAGTGACTCCACAAGTATTTGAAAAATGGGCAATAGACTTTTTGGGACCGATTAATCCACCAACAAAAAGGTCAGAAGCTAGGTATGTCATTATTGCACTAAATACTTAACAATATGGGTAGAGGCAACACCAGTCGAGGATTGTAGCGCAAAGAATACAACACACTTCTTGTTTGAGGAAGTGATCACTAGATTTGGATGGCCCAGGATTTTGATGAGTGACTAAGGCACTCATTTTTATCAATAATACCATCAAAGATATGATAAAGGAGTTTGAAGTCTATCACCAAAAGAGTACACCATACCATCCTCAGGCAAATGGAATAGTAGAAGCCTTCAATAAGATTTTGGAAAACACTTTGACGAAGATCTGCAATGTCAACATGGATGATTGGGACTTGAAAATACCAACAATATTATGGGCATACAAGACCACATGCAAGAAGTTGACAAGACATACACCATTCAGATTGGTGTATGGGAAGGAAGTATTGGTGCCATTATAATTTCTAGTACCCATTCTACACGTAGCAAAAATTACCAACATGACAAAAAGAGGCATAGTACATGAGAGGCTAAGTCAACTAATGGAAATGTAGGAGGACATGATTCTGGTAGGATTTCACCAGGAAGTATAGAAAGAAAGAGACAAATCCTAACATGAAAAACATATTAAAAAGAAGAGTTTTAAGGAGGGAGACCTAGTTCTACTCTATGACAGTAAATTTTTCCAACACCCTGGTAAGTTTATAATGAATTGGCTAGGGCCATACGAAGTAAATACAATCATAGATGGGGGATCTGTGCAGCTAAAAGACTTGGGAGGAACATAACTGAAAGGCATGATCAACGGTAGTCGACTGAATCTGTATAGGGACAATCAACCTACTAACCTTTAAAAGTTACAATGTAGTAGTAAAGACATGCATAATGTACTATAGTAGAGTTTAGGAAAGAAAATGAAAAAAAAAGTAGAAAAGAAAGAAAATACAAAATTCTGGGAAATATCATGCGCAACAAATAATGGAATCAATGCGATAAAAATAAAAAGTGACTGCGTGCAACATATGGGTGACATGAAGCAAAAACCGTGTGCTAAGGGAAAAGTCACAACAGAAATGTACGGTGCACCGAGAAAAAGGGCAACGATCGAAAAAGAAAAGACCGTCCGTCGGGGTAAAAATGCGTGAATTGGGCATTTATGAAATTGAGCAAAGCATATTCGACAAAATTTAATGCATTAATAACCATCAAAGAAGATTCTCTGGGAAGATTCAAGGCATCTATGATTCCCTATATATAATGAAAATGTGGGATAAATGAGACACATTGTGCATTTGCAAACTCGCGAAGCTAAGGAGCATGAAGACGAGAGGTGAACATGTGAGTGCAGAGATCAAAGAAACCGAAGATCAATTGGGAAAGGAAGAATTACCCAAGATGGCACCTCCAAAGGTCAACACACCTAGCCAAACATCATGAAAAACACTTAGCAGCCATAGGTCACCACAGGAAACCGCAGAGGTAGAACAAGGATTTACACAGAGAGAGGGAATCGTCGATGTCGACGCAATTCCCTTGCTGCAGGTTGAACCAGTGAGTGCCACATTGGTAGAGGAAGAAGAACACACCTTGATGATGGCCATGATGGATATAGACTTGCACAATAGTGCGTAGGGCCATAACTCATCAACCACAGGCAACCCACAACAACTTGTGAGGTTCGAAGAAACCCACAAAATCAATGGCGGTGACAACGAAAGAACAAAGTCTGACAGGCCAAGGCCACAACATATGGTGGGGTCTATGCAACAAGAGGAGATATAGCTTGAAGACATCATGGGGCAACCATATTCAGGTTGGAAAGCACAACCGAAGGCTGGGAAATCTAGCGCGCCAGTACAATGGAAGGGAAAACAACTTATTGTGCGGTCCCCACGCAAGCAACTTGATGTCACAATTATTTTACCATGAAAAGAAGAGGGGGTGTAGGCAACACCAAGTCTACTTGGTTGTGTCGAGAGGATAAGATATGCAGAACACGATGTGTTTGACACCAACAAATTCCCAAAATTCCCACAACAGGTGTATATGGAGAGCCTGGGCATAGAGCCATTAGGAGATACAATATTGTAGCCAAAGCAATGGGCGACAGGCTTGGTGAACACAAGGATTCTGAATTTGCTAGATATCCCTCACTTCGGACGGGGAAAATATGTGAAAAACTATGTCAAGCAGTTGTTGGCAATCCTCCATGGAGGATTTTCGTGGTTGAAATAACCAATATCAATCAACGTGGAGCTCATTGCATTCATCACAGGCCTCCCATCAAATGGAGAGAAGACTGTGCAATACTTGGACGATAAAACCAAGGAGAAGGCTCTCACAGAAGAGATGAAGAATACATATGGTACAGATAGAGGCTCATGCAAAATTATTATAAGGAGAATCAACGACACAACCACCAGGGTGGCCCCGAAATTAATGGAATGCAAATTGATTCGCAAATGCTGCAAGGAGGAGGTACTTGCAGGGCTTGTCGCAGCAACAACACAATGCACAAACAAAACCATGCTCAATTGTGCCCCGTACTTACTTAACATGTTCCTAGATGACTGCAAGGATGCACAGGACTTGGGAACATGGTTCCATTACTCCTGGATAATGATTTTGATAGCATCAATTGGCTAGAAAGAGCCTCCCTACTCATACTTCTATGACAGAGTAGGACAATGTCACGCAACATGGTACACATCGATGGGAAGCACTTCAGATTCTAAGAAAAGAAGTGGAAATGCCAACACTTTTTCTCCGTATCTCAACGACATATAGAAAAACATAGCCAACACATGGAGGATAACTCCGGAAGTCATTGTGCAGTACCAAGGAACAGACAATTTTAAGTCTACGAGACACAACATGTGGATCCAAGTGCCCAGGGATCCAGAGAAAGAGTGGATACAACTTTGATTTTGCATTAATGTAGAGGAAGTTGAAATGGAAATGAGATATTGGCAGGATGACTGGAAGATCCCAATCATTACAGAGGACATTCCAAAAGGAAAATAAGTGGAAGTAGGGTCATCCAAGACATCTGCAGGGGGTAGTGCCATGAAAAATAAACCAACACAGCCGGCGAAGCCAGGTCAAAATACAATGACATAGAAGAAGGGTAGTTCCCTAAAGAAGGATGCACATACAAGAAAGAAGGAAAATGCCCCAGCGCAAGAATAACAAGGAAGGGGGGACACAACAACGTAGGAAACCTCGTTAGCAACTACTCCACAAGAGATAGGGCCACCCAAATGGCCAATAATACATACAGGGGGCCATGCAAGAAGGCCAAGGCCTATAAACAAATTCTGGAATACACAATTACCGAGGATGATGCCAATCTTGTAGCAGAGAGGGTACAAGATCGCACAACAGATGAGTTTGAAGAGGTCGAGAACCAAAGAGGAAGGATAAGAAACGAGTTGTCCGATATTAAGTAGGTTTTGGAAAATATACAAGCAATTAAAAGGCAATAAAGGGGAACATAGCCTATCCCCTGAGTGACATAAGCCAATGATAGGAGCGTGCAAAACGAAGAAGACACCATCTACATTGTAGTGCAAACAAGTTCGAGCTTCCAGATAACAACATATATGCTACAGGTTGACGAGGCCATAGCTCAAACTTCACTCAAAAACTTGGCGCATGTACAATTGGTACTATCTCAAATAACTACAAAGGCACTGTACAGACTACAAGTCAGTGTCGCACAGGAAGTGCAATCACGAGCTAGAACAAACATGATGAAATTGCAAGCAACCAAAAATGGTAAGAATGCACTAGAACTAGTGGTAGAGCAGGTAAAGTTGGAGACATAAGAGGAGAAGCAACACATAGATAACTTAGAGCAGAAGCTGAAGGAAGTGTTCACAAGAATTCCAGACAATGCGTAGGTAGCCACGAGCAATGATGAAGAATAGATTCAAATAATTAGGCAAACACTCGAAGATTACAAAAAGGATATTAAGGATCTCAAAGAAAAATTAACACCTACCACCCCTCCTGAAGTCACATCCGAAAGAGAACAACAGACAACTTCACAAGTGAAAATAATGGAGAAAGAAGCTCAAAAGGTCACACAACTTTTTGACAAGACCATGTAGCTATGGACGACGTTGGAGGAAGATGATAGGGTCCAACAACTAGATGAACAAGAGGAGGAGATCAACACTGCAATCTAGGAGCTGAAGTGGCAACAAAATTCCATGAGCATTATAGAGCAGTTGAAGGGTACGCAAGAGATGAAGACCCTACATACAGAATTGAAGACTGCGTAGAATAACAAGTAGGCCAGGCAAGCCCAGTTAAAACCTTTCCAAGAGAAATCAACACAAATAATTGCAGAATTGGAGGAGGAGAAGACAATAATGGCTCAGAATCATGCCAAGAGCATAGACTCTCTCAAGGAACATATCACAACGCAGAGGGTAGAAGAGATTACAGGGAAATTTGCACAAGTTAGAACAAAAGGGGAAGAATTAGAAGGAAAATTTCATAGCTCGGCAGATGTTACACATTATTTTCATCATCCCTATGACCGTTAATGATGTAAACCTATTTGTTGCCTTCAAAGGGGTTAGTGGCCTGAGTTCTTGAAGAGAGAAGGGAGAAGAACTTTTCCTGAGAAACGAAGTTGCATTTTCCTTTGTAAAAACCCTATAAAAAAGGAAGTTCCCAAGCTTCATTATAGCTAGGGTGCGAGAATTCCTAATTCTCGTAGGTTGCACCATAGCTGGGTTGTGAGAGGTTCGTAGGTTGTTCTATAGGCAGGGTGTGAGAATGCTTACACATGGGAAAAACGAGCATTTTCTCGAATCTTATAGAAGGAGAAACTTCCATGGTGAGGTGGCATCTGAATGGTTTGGATCTTACTCGCTTTTATGATTTAGTGGTATCATCCTAACCTCCTCACCTTATCCTCTTCAACTTATAAAAGGAGAGGAGCTCTCATGGAGAAAGTTAGCTTTTGAG
>ML777028.1:0-21218 GCA_009831015.1 Picea engelmannii
ATAATATGCCCCAATTAAGGGGTAATGAGCCAATATTAGGGCTTAACAAACAACAAGATCTTCCTTCTTCTTATTAGGTTTGTAAGGGACATCGTTATGATTGAAAAGCTTCTCAAGAGGCACCAAACCCCAAGGTATATAATTGTTGGGAAGTTGAACGATATCATGTTGACCCATTTTTATTTTTAGCTTAGGCTTCTTGGATTCCTCTACATTTTGATTTTTCTTGTCAATATGCATATCAGAAAATTAATCTACCACCTGGAGAAATCTACTAAGCTCATCATCATCTTCAAAAACTTTCCAATATTTAATATTGTCGGGAAGGGATGGTCTATATTTGACTTCGATTTCATAATTGAGTCTGGGAGCCATGGGAGGAATAAACATACTCGCTGAAACAACAAGGGAATCAACAAGATGATTCATAGCTCTGGGTACATAAGAAATGTCCAAAATGGAATATGAGTCCCTGATTTTCCATACCTCATCCATGTAGGCTTTCAAACTGACATGTTTTGTTTGGAAAGTACTATTCACTTGTTGTATGATGAGATCCACGTATCCAAACACTTTTAGTCCTTTGATTCCCATTTCTTTGGCAGATTTTAATCTCAATAGCAAAGCCTCATACTCTGCTATATTAGTAGTAGTTTTGAATTCAAGCTTAAAAGACAAATGCATAGCCTCTTTCGAAGGAGAAATAAAAAATACACCTGTACCTATTGAGTCTTTGGTACTAGCACCATCAAAGAACATGGTCCACATGGGAATACTCTCTCCATCAGTCTTCTGATAAGTAGGCTTTGTGAGCTTCAAAGGAGCTGGCTGAGAATCATCTATTTGAATAATGCACGATCCAAAGTCTGTGTCTAAAGCATAAATGGGATGGTTTACAGAATTTTTTCCATCACTACTGATGTAGGCAAGATGATTCTCTCTGTAAAGTCTCTTTATCTCTCCTCCAAAAACCAGGACTATAGCATACAAAATATCCATATATAAGGTTCCCCCTATCCTTTTTATCCATGAACGCGACAAGAGGAGGCCGAACTTGGGTGGGATATTAGCCACTACAATGTCCATTACCATATTTCTCATTGGAAACTGAGCAAGGTTTATAACAAGGTCTTTTATGAGGCCGAGGCATCTGACTTTCCTAGAGTCAAAAGAGAAGAGGTCATGATAAGGTTTTGTGACATTAAGCCCAATTTCATCCATCACTGCTTTAGGCATAAGATTGTGTGACACTCCCGATTCAAGCAAGAATTTGTGAAGGATCTTGTCATGGATATTTAGGGATATGTAGAAGGGTGGCTCGGTCTTCTACCATAGGTCCTATAATCACTGTGGGATTTTCATCGTGTAGGTTTATGTAATCAACAGATGGAGGAGTCTTAGGTTCAAGGGACTTTAGGATAGTAGACTTGAAAATGTCATCCTTCATAAGTTCAGTCAATGGCATAGGTATTTTAACTTTGTGAATTTCTGATTCAAAATTAAAAGAGTATGATAATCTATCGGCATGTTTTACCTCATTAGGAGGAGCTCTGAGGGTGACTTGTTCTTTAGCTTGGGGTTGCAATTGCTTCTGTTGTTGTTTTGCAGGAGTGGAGGTTTGTTTTACAGGAGTGACAGGCTGTTTGGAAGCAACTTCTTTCTTTTTCCCAGGAGCAGCAAGCAATGGATTTGGAGCAGCAGTCTTAGATCTTAAATTGTAACCTGGCTGATCATCTGTCTGATAAAAATATTCTTTAATGCTTATGTCAAGAATCTGCTCATCCATCTGGGCTTCCTCATAATATACTTGTGTTAAAAAGGAGGAATCATTTTCATCCCCAAAGCAATTGATGCCATCTTCTTCTTCAACTTCGTCATGAGATAGCTCATGTTCTTCTACTAGCATTGCATTTTGGAATGGGGGCCTGATTCTTTGATCATCAGCTGCATTCTTATCTCTCTGAAGGATGTGGACCTGCTGGTTGTTCCTTCTATAAGGGAATGCATTGGGATTCCTGGGAACATAAGCATTAGGCTCTTTACTTCTTGCTGGCTACTGACTCTAAATTTTTAGTTTTGACATTTCTAAGGTCAATTTATCTAACATCTTGGCCATCTTTTCCATTTTTGTGTTTGAATAAGAAGGAGGATCAGCATATGACTTCTTTCTCTCAAATTTTCCTTTAAGTTTATGAGATTCCATAATGTTAGATTCAACCTCAAGAGTAGCATCTTGCATTAAAGCAAGTGTGGCTGATCTTCTTTCTCTAAGGATTAAGAAAAATTCTCGATCACAGGCAGAAGAGTAAGTGATCTTTGTTGATGTATTAGTCAGCTTGATCTCTGCAGGAATCTTTCCGAACATCTTACTAAATCTTTTGGTGAAATCTGAGATCAACTCCCCATTTTCTCTTCTTAGGTTTCTGAATTCAGAGATGTAATACAAGAGATCTCTTATTTCTTTCCAGTGTTTCAAAAACACCTCGTCTAACTGCTCAATGCCTGCCACTGAATTTGCTAGCAGTTCCTTGAACCACTTCATGGCTTGTCCATCCAAGCTCTGCACAAAAATTATGGTCCAAACATCTTCCTCTGAAATGAATGTTCTCAGCATAAGCATAGAAATATTCTATATGTTCTTTAGTAGTATAATCCCTGGATCCATTAAACTTCGGAATATATTTCTGATAATCTCTTGTTAGCATGACTGATAAGGGATTGGGAAACATAAGAGGGGCATATATATTAGCTAATATCTATTCCATATTTGTCAAAGGGATAGCCATGGCAATATTGGGGTTGATGCAGAGGAATAAGCCTCAGAAAATGATGGTTGAGATGGGATAGGTGAGACTATAAACAATGGTTATCTTACTTCACTGAGGAAAGAAGGAGAAGCAGTGGTAGGATGACTACCCTAGTCAAAATTTCCTAAATAAGGTGGAAAATAAGAGGCTCTGTAAAACTGACCAAGCAGTAAGGCTAAGTTTTCTTCACCCTTAGAGAAAAGATCTTGTAAAATATCTTCAAGAATGGACAAACTGGTATGAGTATGGAATACACCCTCTATAGGCTTAGTAGGTGAAGAATTCAAAGAAGAGGAAGAGTCCTTTTTCTAGAGGGATCCTACAACTTCTTCCCTCAAATTGGATGTAATAACATGCTCAGAAATAGAATCTATAACATCAGAGAAAATTGAAGGCTCCTCACCCTTCAAGTTTTCTGACACAATCTCAGTTTTTTGAGAACTAGAAGTTTTAGCAGAAGGGAATTCGACAAGAGGTTCTATAGATACAAAAGAAGAATTGTTTCTTCAAATACCTGGATTAGATGCTCTTGCAGATTTGGAAGTTTGTCTTTGCAAAGATTTTCCCCTTCTGATGATCTTCTTGGGATATGGAACTGGTGTTGCCAATGATCTTTCTTGGTTTGACCTGGTATGAGCCCTTCTCGGAGCCACCTCGTTCCAATGGAGTCTCCAGATAGATGGTTACAACCCAAAATGTGTCCAAACTTTGTCTATCATCAAAGTTGGATCTTGTTGTCTTCCAAGGAAGATGAGCTTCAGTCTCCTCTCCCCATCAATGGTTTCAATTTGTTAGCACTCCAGGAAACTCTCCTAGGTTGTATATCAGAGATGCCTGGTAACTTAATCTTTTTGGTAACTATTTTCTCAATAATGGGTGTGGGTTTGGATCAAGATGAATATCTTAATAATTGGTTTGTATCTTCAAGATAGTATAGCTATATTCATGCAATACAAGGCCTTCAAGAGCTATTATCAGATAGGTTTGTAACTCAAATGGATAAGAAAACTAATCAGTTAACCAAAACACACATAGGCAATATATATGATGGGTCAAAAAACTAGCCAAAGATGCTTATGATTCTTGCTTAACAGTCAAAAGTAAGATGAAAATTACCAATAGACCATTAAACATAGACAAAAGAATGATTTCAACTCATATGGATAGACAAAGATGAAGGAGAGACTGACAATAACAAATGAAAGAAGCTTGCAGGCTTAATATATTAAAGAAAGTGTCTCTTTACAATAACAGTGGATTATAGAACTCAAAATCCAACCCTGTGTTCATCATATGTTCTTGGCTTTATAGCCTTTTACAAACAGTTTCCAGATCCTAGATTACTGGTTCGAATTTTGCCAAAAATAGGAAATCAATAACTATTCCAAGTAGACTAGATCAATTCAACTTCTCGACTGATCTTTTTGTTCTTCAGATTCTTGGTTGGTGTACTGAGCCTTCCGAGGCTGCTGGATCTCATGTGATATGGGAGGAGTCGAACTTGACACCTGTTGACAGTCAAACAATCTTATATCCTTGACAATAGCTAATTTTTGTTTACCTTTTCTATCTTTTAAAGCATCTCCAAAACAAAAACAAACTCTTGATAAAGATGTCATTAATTATCTTTCCTCGATTAGAACCATTTTTTAGGATTTTGAACAAGAAAAACTTGGACCTGTGTAAAAACATTAGTTTTTTTCTTTATCAGTGCTTTCGGTAGCTAGAGTAAATAGAATTTGGGTCGATTATCTACTAAAAGTTATTCTTTCGGTGGATAATGAACAATCGATATGTTCTCCTAAGCCACCGAAACCTGAGATTATCAAAATTTCAAAAAAACCCTTGTCTTAGCTCAAAAACGCTTCAGGACTGATCTTTTTAGGCTTTTGTATCTTGCTCAAAATTTGTAGGGTTACTGGTTGCCTCTGGTTCATTGCATTGAACTGCCACCTCTACAAGGGTCTCAAGAGAAGCATGAGCCTGGTGTTTTGAAGACATTGTTTTTTTCCTCAAATCCCTGACCTTTTTCTTCAAACCCTGAGATACTCTCCATAAGCTGTTGTAGTCCTTTACGATATTGTTTTTCTTTTTCTTCTCCTTTATGCTTTCATGGGATAATTTTTCAAAAGATGAGTTGCTTTCTGCAAAGTTTTTTGATAGAGTTTCATACCTGGTTTTTATTACCCTTTCTAGCACTTCTTACTCGGCTAGCTTCTTCTTAAGTTTCTTGATTTCTTTTGATTTATTCTACTTCACTCGTTTGCTAAATGAGGCATCTGCAATTTTTGGTTCTTGTTATTCTCAGGATGTAGGTGATGGAAGATTATCATAACTTGTTGTGTATATATCCACAAAAATAGAATTGTCATGCCCTGTGGTAACTGAATCTTCATGCCCTGTTTCAAACCGATGCTCTTCATTCTCTTAGTCTGTGTAAGGAATATTAAGAATGTTTTTTTTCACTGGGGATTCTTTGGCCTCTTCTTTTTCACTGTTGAAATTCAATTTCTTCTTAGTTTTTCCCATATTAGAGGAAGGAGAGGGTTGATTGACTCGGGTTGGAGAGATAGCTCTCCTCCTCCTCTTTCCACTTCTGGGAGTGGAGGATTTCTTGGAATGAGGAATCGTTTTTCCCTCTAGCTGAAACTCAGTATGGAAATCATTCCAAAATAAGAAGTAATTCCACTCTTTAACTTTTCTTTACAACAACTCACAAACCAACATTTTGATTAAACTATGGTGAGATAATCTACCTACAACTTGACTAGGTTTGGCCTTGACTTTATGAGCCATCTTGGATAAGCTTTAGTGGAGGAAATAGGGGAGATTGAGTTGGTTTCTACCAGTCAAATGGTTTATAAGTTTAAAATGGTAAATAATCACCCTGTTGTATCGCCCTTCACAGGTGATATAAACCATTATAGATTTCAATAACTACTGCCATTTCTCTTCAAGGAAAGATACAGGAATATATTTCTTCCATATCAAACCCATGTGTTCTGGTTTTAAATAGGTCATGAATTCAACATTATTAATAACAGTGTTTTTAAACCATTTCTCTTTAGACATGGGAAGCTCTGTTACTTCAGTTATGAGGGCTTCATAAATCTTGAATTCATCCCGGCCGATGATTTCTTTCTTTCCATTGAAATTGAGGGTGAAGGCCTCTGCCACCTACTGATGAAAACTCTGTAATTTTTTGCAAAAATTGTAACACCCTGCATCCTTAAACATTTGGCACACCTGCGGGTGTGATTCCGGGTAACAGATATCGTTGAGCTCCTTCCTCAGGGTTGACATTCCTTTATTCATTTTCCACAATGTTTTCGCACACCAGTGATCGAAGGAGTAGATTTTAGGAAGAGTTAGACTACGTAGACTTAGCGAAAATCAACTCGGTTGTGATAAAATTGAGATAACTGAGGTGAGATTTTGAGCATGGCAGTGATTGCAAGGAGTGCGGCGAAACGGTTGATGATTTGCAACAGTCATGGAGAATAACTGAAATAAATGGAGAGTACATAAACACTTGGCTTAATGATATAGTGATCTGGAGAGATTCGCTTATATCACATAGGGATCAGCTTCCAGTCATGAATGGTTCTTTCTCCAGTCCTTTCAGCGGATTGTGCAATCATGGAAATGTTGAACCCGTCGGTTGAAACGTTTGATAGGATGTGTTGGGTCTTTCCCCACTTCAACGATTTTGATGGATAAAATGGCCCTGGATTTCTTTATTTAAGCTTCTGAAAGCTAAGGATTTTGGTGGCTAATGAACAATCGATATGTTTGCCTAAGCCACTGAAACCTGAGATTTGAATTAGATCAAACAAAAACTAAACAAACTTTTATTTAAACTTTATTACATGGGTAAAGCTTTGAGAAATGAACCTTAAAAAAGTTTAAAATAACTATTTTAAAAGACTCCCTATCACCTAATATGAAAAATATCGATTGATTTATTTGAGGAGATAACACAAACTTGCACACTTTATAAGTGAATGAGTGAGAGAACAAATGAGGCTCTAGCCTCCTTAATTTATACTAGCTGACAGGCACTGAAAAGGTGTCTCTTCACTGAGAAGGGTCGACTTCTCTTCTTAGTGGTTAAAACCAATTTAATTAGGCCTATGGGCCGACTTCTTAATTAGCATAATATAATTAGGGTTTGACCAATCTGAAAAAGTGGATTTGGTCAAGTAAAAATCCCAACATGGTCCATCCACAAAAGGGGATTGATATGATGAATAATAACTCAATAATAAATAGAACACTCTTTGTAGTTAAAATATTTCAACACTCCCCCTTAACAAGAAGGGTATTCTACAACATCGTCGGGAGAGAGAGAGAGGGAAACAACATCAACAACATCTGAAACACTGACTGGCATATATATAAATCATCGAAATTTTTTCTCATCATAATTCACAGCATGGAGTTGGATTAGCATCATCATCATCTGCATCAACATGAATTAGTATAAAACTAATACATCATCATCATCAATAACATCAACAACAAAAACATCATCATTATAGCATGAAGGCTAGAGAAACAAAATCATCACAGCATGAAGGCTCGAGCAACAACACCATCACAACACAAAGGTTGGAGCAACAACATCATCATCATCATGGGGCAATGGAATGAGGTAGGTGTCACAAGATTGTTTGGTACTCTGATAGTCCCTAAGGAGCTTCTCAGGAATCCTAAGATTCCCTAGGATATAAAATCCTAACGAAGCTACCATGTGGTACTCTGATAGACCGTCCTTACTGGACCTTTGGGGTCTACCCAAGAATCATAAGATTCCCTAGGATTATAAAAATCCTAACAGAGCTACCACTACTGACCATAGCTAGTATATACATGCACGGGTACTCTGACAGACTTTCCTTACCAAACCTTCAGGATCTTCCCAAGAATCATAATATTCCCTAGGATTATAAAAATCCTAACAGATATACCACTATTGACCATAGATATCATATACATGCACAGGTACTTTGAAAGACCATCCTTATCGAACCTTTTGGATATGTCCAGGGATGATCAGTTCCCTAGGATATAAAATCCTAATTGAGATACCCTCTATTGGTTAGGATACCATAGTATCATCGACATTACTCCCCCTTTAGAGGGAGTTCCTTTCGGACTATACCAATCTTATCTCAAAAGTGCTCGAACTTTACATGAGACAAAGGCTTGGGAAACACATCTGTAACCTGTTCATTTTTGCCAACATATTGGAGCTTTATGGATCCTCTCTACACCATATCACGAATGTAGTGATATCAGATTCTATGTTCTTCAACTTTTCATGGGACATAGGTTTCTCTGTCATCTTTATGCATATCTTGTTATCACATAGAATCACAGTTGCTTCCATCTCCAAATCAAATAGACTTGTCAACAACTTATGTAGCCATATGGCTTCACAACTGGTAGAAAATGCAACAATGTATTCCACTTATGTTGTGCTAAGAGAAATAATAGATTGCTTCCTACTCTGCCATGAAGTCATGGTTGACCCTAGACTGAAACAACATCTTACAGTTCTATTTCTATTAGAAACACTTCCTACCCAATCTGAATCGGTATAATCAATTAGTCTGAAATCATGATATCCATTATAATAGAGACCAAAGTCCAACGTACCTTTAAGGTATCTCATCACATGTTTTGCAAGAACAAGGTGAACATGTCTGGGTTCTACCAGATATTGACTCAAGGTGTTCACAACAAAACATATATTTGGCTTGGTGTTCGTCAGATACATCAATGATCCAATGATCTGTCTGTACAACGTAGCATCAACCAATTCTGACGAAGTATCAACCAAGAGATTCAACTTAGTTTCCATGGGTGTATTCATGGATTTACACTCCAACATATCAAACCTCTTTAGTATTTCAACTGCATAATTCCCTTGGTTAAGGAAGATCTTCTATGGGCTCTGCCAAACCTCAAGACCTAAGAAATAGTGCATTAGGCCTAGGTCTTTCATCTCAAATTATGAAACAAGCTTCTTCTTACAATCAATGATGAGATTTTATTCTCCAGTTAAGAATAAGTCATCCAGATACAACAACAATATCACAATCTCATCATTCATAACCTTGAAGTAAAGGTTAGAATCAAATTTACTCTTGGTAAATCCCAAGCTCGTCAGAAAACTGTCAATTCTTCCATACCAAGCTCTAGGAGTTTGCTTCAATCCATACAGAGCCTTGTTTAATCTGCAGACATGATTCTTTTTGTCTTCAACTTCAAACCCTTGGGGTTTTTCTATATACACTTATTCTTCAATGACACCATTCAATAAGGTTGTTTTCACATCCATCTGATGTAACTTCCACTTCATCTTAGTTGCAAGGGCTATGATGGTTCTGATAGAAGTGTATATGGATATAGGAGAAAACATCTCTTCATAATCAATGCCTTCCTTTTGAGAAAAGCTATGAGCTACACACCTTGCTTTATATTTCTCAATACTTCCATCAACAACATGTTTTATCTTGTATAGCCATTTGGAAGATACCACACCTTTTCTCTTCGGTCTGGGAACTATTTCCCATACATAATTATTTATAATGGATTGGTATTATTTTCTCATGGCATATGCCCATTCTTTCTTCTGAATGGCTTCTTCAAAGCAAGTAGTCTCCTTCTCCTAGAGATCACACATCAAATCCATATAACTAGAGAATGCCTTGGGTTTCTTGACTTGTCTCATGGTACCTTCTGGGGAACAATACTTCTCTCCATATTGAATAAGTTACCTTTCCCAAGATGGATTTCTCTTGTGATGTATCTTCATCTAAGGAGGTTATTGATATCTAACATATCATGATCTTCATGAATATCATCATCAAGGGAAACTGTGACTTCCCTTACTAGTTATGAAACTCTGGGAGCTACAATATCTTCTTCATAAACTTCTTCAAGTTGGCATCTCCTTGATTTCTTGAGTGTTTCATCTTCATCAAAGGTTACATCTTTGTTGATCTCAATGTGATGGTAACCTGGTATATAAATTATGAAGGCCTTTGAGACCTCACAGTATCCAACAAATATTCCCTTCTTTCTTGAAGGGTCCAGCTTGGTTCTCTTCTCTTTCGAAATGTGTACAAACACTGGACAACCAAATATCTTGATATGGATTACTTTTGGCTTCTTTTCGAAGAAAATTTATTTGGGGGTTTTGAACCCAAGTGCACTATAGGATAGTTTGTTGTGTACATACATTGTTGTCCTTGTTTCTTCTACCCATAACTGCATTGGAAGATATTGATCATGGATCATAGTCTTCACGACTTCCATTATAGTTTTGTTCTTCCTTTCTGCTACACCATTTTGTTGAGGATTGTAGGGAGTGGTGAGATCCCTCTTAATCCCGACATATTTAAAAAATTTAAAAACTCTTTTGAGGTGTATTCTCCTACATTATCTGGCCTGAGTGTCTTGATCTTTCTTTTAGAGAGATTCTCTATCAAGGCTTTGAATTCCTTGAATTTTACAAACACTTCATCTTTTGATTTCAAGAAGTAAACCCAAGTCTTGTGATAATAGTCATCAATAAATGATACATGGTATACATACCCACTAATGGAGGTTGATGGAATTGGGCCACATACATCTGAGTGGATAAGCTCTAAGAATCCTTCTACTTTATTATCTATCTTTGGGAAAGGGTTCTTGATGTTCTTTACTTGTGCACATCCATTGCACACATCTTCATGGTCAACCTTGAATTCTAGTAGACCTTTAACTGCCTTGCTCACATATGGAAATTCTTTGTAGTTGATGTGATCTAGTCTTCTATGACAAAGTTCACATGGACTCTCAGTGGAGTGTGTCAAGGTAGCTTCTGAGTGACCTTTTAATTTATATAGGACACCTTCTTCTGTTCCAATAACAATTGCATTTCTATGGTTTTTACTTTAGGCCAGATGAGGACTTCACCATCTATGAATGCAACCCTGAAGCCTTTCTTATCTAAATCCGATATAGAAAGAAAGTTCTTTGTAAAACCTGGTATATATAATACATCCTTCATCTTCATTGGGGTCCCTGAATCAAGTTTGTAATTTGACTCTCCCACCCCTTTAATAGAGTACTAGTAATCATGTCCAAGTGTAACTTTTTGGGGAAAGTTCTTTTCAGTAAGGCTAGAGAGAATGTCTCTCTAAACTGTCATGTTCTTTGAAGAACCACTATTTATGATCCAAGTATCCTCTCCATGTGATACTGATCCTGAGAGGGAAGGTATTAATCCATAGTCTTAAATCTTTTCTTTAAACATCTTCGTGGGTGGCTCTTCATATTCAAATGCATGGGCATGGTGCCTTTTGTTTATCTTCTTGTATTCTTCTCTTATAGTTGGAAAATTCTTATCAATATATCCCATATTGTTACAATGGTAACATTGGTAGGATGAGAAATCCTTTTCTCTTCTTTGACCTTTCTGAAACTTTTGGAATCTCCTTGGAGGGTGAGATTATTTATTAGAATGATTAAATCTCTTTGGGGATTGAGATTCCTCATGTAGGTGGGTATCCTTCTTGAAATAAAACCTTTTATTTCCTCCTTTATCACGAGAAGCTAGGGATTTATCTTCATCCCTTGAAAGTACTGCTTCTCGGTTAGCTACTTTTGCTTCTTCTTGGACACATTCTTCCCAAAGACTGTCAAATTGTAGTTTTTCCTTTCTGGCACAAATAGTTTGGATGAGGGAATCCCAAGGGCTTCTGAGACCATTAAGAGATGTTAAGGTGATTTCATCTTCATCCAATGTGTCTCCAATTTCTTCTAGTTGGTCCTTAAATTGAGAAACCCTAGAGAAGAAGTCATGTATGGTTTCTCCTTTCTACATCTTTGTATACTTGAGTTGGTTTCTTAAATTCATCTTTTGGTTGATATTATTTCCTTCATACATCCTCGTCAAGGCATCAAACATTTATTTTGGATTATTCTTGGAGGCCACTTGAGGGATCAAGTGATATTTAATAAACTCAACAATGATTCTTTTGGCCCTAACCATATCCTTCTAGTGTTTTTCTTTAGTTGTAGCATCTGTAGGTTCCGGTAAATTTTTCTTTATATATCTTGAAAGATCATTCTCTTCAAGAATGAGTGCAATCCTATACTTCCAAGAATGAAAGTTATCCACACCTTCTAACTTGTCAACAAAATTTGTGCTTGCAGACATCTTGACATGGAGCTGGGAAAATGACCAAAAAATGAAAGTGCTTAGAAATTAGATCTGAACTTACCAAGAGGTGCGCTTGGTTGAGGCAAGTAGGCTGGTGCAGTCAAATGTCAGAAAATCCAAATTTTTCCCTTTCAAATTTGACCTACATAAATATGGACTAGTACTTCTGGTATTGGTTCTTGTTTTTTGGTTTTCTAGTACCAATGAAAACTAGGGTTTCACTTTCCGGGAGTTCTATCCACTGGAAAAGTGTGCTCAATATACAAATGAGTTCGCTAGTCTAGGGTACACTTCCTTGATGAATTTTAGGATGAAATTCATCTCCAATAAAAATCCCTAATTTTCTTGTACAGAAACAATTACGTTTTTGCTTATCCAATGAAAGGTGCTCTCTTCAGTTTGGCTCTGATTCCATGTTAATTTTAGAGAAATTGTTAAGTTTCTTTTCAATTTACTAGATAAAAATAGCATAGATAGGATCAATGAGAGAAACACAATCACAAGATACACAACATTTATCCTGGGAAGCCCTCATGGGGGAGAAAACCCAGTAAAAACTTCCTTAATATAGATAGTCAATACAATACCAAGACAATAAACCAAAACATTAGAGAATATCCAACACTAAGAAATGTGCCTCCCTCTTCCTTCTTCTCCCAACTGTAGCGCTCCAAATTTTTTCACTTTATCAGTGAATGAGCGAGTGAACAAATGAGGTGCTAGCCTCCTTTATTTATACTAGTTGGCAGGCATTGGAAAGGTGTCTCTTCACTCAGCAGGGCCGACTTCTCTTCTTAGTGGTTGAAACCACTTTAACTAGTCCTGGGGGGCGACTTCTTAATTAGCATAAAATAATTAGGGTTTGACCAATCTAAAAAAGGGGATTTGGTCAAGTACAAAGATTGACATGGTCAATCCACAAAATGGGATTGATTTGATGAATAATAACTCAATAATAAATAGAATACTCTTTGCAGTTACAATATTTCAACAAAATTAACACAATGAAGAGTTGAGAGGTGTGGGACCAAGGAAGGTTGGTTTTATCTCGGTTAAGGGTTTCCAACATAAATCTCTATGTAATATGTGTATGAGCCATTGATTAATTTATGTTTTGCTTAAGAATTTGTATGCATTGCTTTACCTCACCGGTTCAAAACTTACACCAAATTATTCTACAATGTGTGTAGATGTCTAGTGACATTTCGTAGCACATTTTAAACTCTCTCACAAATTCTATGGAAGTAGTCCTTCATCTTTCGAGTTAAGCTAGAGCATGAGCTCCTAAAAGGTGCTAGGATTTCATTTGAATATAACTTTTATAACTAAAAAAGAAAAATCAAAATCTCTACTAGCTACTAGACCAATATCCACATTAATACCATTTTCATTTATTCACCTGAAGCATTGAAGTTTTACTTGTTTTGTGGTAGTTTCAATTGTAGCAATTCAGCTATTATGTTGTTCTTGTTCTATTTCAATCTTATTTTCTTATTATAGTTTTTTTAATTGAAATGATGGTCATCCTTGCTAAGACATTGTTGGTTTGAACCAATAGATAGGAAAGGAGATCCAGTTACAGGGGAGAAGAGCATTAAAATTCATCTTTGAAATGCCATCACCTATGGCAGCATGTTATTAATATGTGGTCATCTAACCTATTAATCAATGCATATGGTTTCTAATGACTAACTATCATATTTTTAATTACACTCAAGTTAAGAGGGACACGAACATGAATTAAAATACAAACAATTCAATAAATAATGGATATTGATTCAATAGTCTCCCTAAATGCTAAAAGTAGGAATAGCAAACCAAATGGAGAGAAAAAGTAGGTATGGTTGTATATACACATAAAATAATTTATGTTTGGAAATGGTGTACATAATATTGAAGTAGCATATTTTTATTGAAAACTTTGTAAATATGTAAAGTTTTTATTAAAACATGGTATTCCAATGTTCTCATGTGACTAGGGAAGAAGGGAAGATTAACCAACATTATGAGTTTTCTCATGTGACTGCAAAATGAAGAATAGAAAGGAGAACACTTTGGTTCCACAAGTGAAAAATATGATGTAGAGAACTAGGTAGAATCCCACAAGATGAAAGAAATCATGTGCACAATAACACTTCTAGACTCAAAGCCCTGCCTCAAAACTATTCTTTGCGGGAATATTTAAATATATTCTACAAACAATAAGAATTTTCACCCGCGTAATTATTCAAGTGACAACCCTACAAAAACAATTTACAGTGACTTTAAAACAACTAAAAAATGTTATGATTTAGGTGTTTGTGTGGTCCCCTGATATTGCTAAACTACATGTTCTGAAAAATGGTCAAGACACATTCTATGTACCTTTAAAAGATAATTTTTGTGTGGGATCTCTTGTGTGATCATATTGATATATCATTAAGTGATTGATATCACACACTAAATATCATGTATTTTCATCGAGCATGATGTAGGATAATTGGCACTCTGAAAATTTTAGTTCAGAATTTAGTGTAAAAATTTTACTTCCCACATTGTTTTATCAATCAAATCCAAAATCTTCCAAGCCTTATATTATGAATAGTTAACAATCCAATCCAAAACCATTGAAGCCTTGAGCACGGGTGGGGTGGGAGTAGGACTAAGGAGTTGTAGTGATATACAGTGAACAACAACTTCTATTGAATAAATAAAATAGGTTGAAACTGTAAAACTGTGGAACTGAAAACAACTTGCTTGAATGGTGGTAGTTATCTCTGAGAAGAGATGTGGCTGCTATGCTCATCCGTCTAAGAAGAATGATTACAATGAGGCTCCATAGGCATTTTTAACATTACTAATGAATGCCAAAACCCTAGACATCCAAAAACCTAACCCTAGGAGATGAAACGCCAAAAGTTATGTGGGGCCCGATGGATAAGTTGGTACCTCAACTTCCCAGGTTCGTAATTTTTGCATACGAAATTTGTTTTAGGCAGGTGATAGCCCGTTGGAAAGGTCTTTTAAAGAAATACACATTATTCCCTCGAACTCTGACTATGTCTGCAATTTGACTATGCAAAGAAACAAAAACATTGTTTAGGGACCCAAAATGGACCTGGAAGTATAAAAAGATGTATTGACATTAAAATTTCCAAACTAATCCATTTGGATTAGGTATACGACCACCAATCTCCACATAGAAGCTGTGTAGGGATTCTGACAACACCGAAAGTGTAGAAACCACAATTACAAAGAATTATAGAAGAACATGTTGAACTAAACATTGTCAAGATGATCCAATTGGAATAGGTGGGTGGCCACCAATATCCACCTGGATCAATCCTCCCCCCTTAGGAAGCAATGGTCTCCGTTGCATTGATTTCCCCCATCAGGTGAGGAAATTTATGTTGAATTTGGCTCTAGGTGAGCCACTTTCCTTGGTGTAGAATTTGCCCTACCTTGACAACCTGATAATTTTTTATCCCCTGATGGAGAGTGCCCTTGACCTATGTGTCCACTATCTAATCAATGTTATTCACATAACATGTAGTCAAGGTTGAGCTCTGTTGGTATCAATTTTTCTACGATCTTCTAGGTGTCTAATAATGGTGGAAAATATGGTCGGAGGAGGTCCACATTGAACATTGGGTGCAAACCAAGGAATGGGGGAGTGTTAAGATCAAAATCATTGTCACCCACAACCTTGGTGATAGTGTAGGTCACATAACGAAGTGGATGGAGCTTTTGATGGGGCCTTGTAAGGAATTCTTTCTGCAAATGTAACCAGACCTTGTCTCCCACCTGAAACTTGTGTGATACCCAGTGTTGATCATGGTGTTTCTTATACTTAGCATTGACTTTCTGAAAAATTTCATGGACCTGTTGGTGGATGAGTTGAATCCACTCAATGAATTTGGTGTATTTGTTGGCCTTAGACTCAACATGGGAAGATTATATTTTTGTGTTTGCAAGAGGTAGTGTAACATCAATGGGACCTAAGGGTTAGAATCTCAACCCCACCTGAAAGGGGATATGTTCGGTGGAGCTATGGAGAGCCATGTTGTAGATGTGTTGAACATAGGGAAGAATCTCATCCCATGTATGCGGATGCTTAGAGTTATACATGCGTAGTTGTTGTGAGTGGGAAATTCCTCTACGGACTAGCACTTAGGGTTTAATTATGCATGCAGAAAAGACCTAAAGATTTCTACTTTCTACGATCGTCCCAGACCTAATCCCCATTATTCTTAAGAAAATACATAGTTAAGAAGATCAAGTGAGCATACCTTATTTCAGGCGTTTGATATCGATCCTTCCTCACGCTTGATCGCTCTTGGACTACAGATCTCCTCCCAAGGCTGACCTGCATTTACACAAGACAAATAAAAAATTCCACATGCATTTGATATATAGATTAATGGGTTAGAGATTCAATAAACAAGTATGCAATAAACCATGAAAACCTCATATGGTGGGACAAGAAAAGTACTTCTTTATTATTAAATTCAACAAAATAACTAACAATGATGAAGCCAGCCACTGCTCCATGAACCTGGTCCTGGGATCCTCTTCAACTGTCCTCCAACTTCTTTGCTCTATCTTTCTCTTTGCACAAGGATGGGTAAAGGGTTGGGACAAAGGGAATGTGCAATCGGGTATAGTTTCTTTACTATGATTCTCCTCCTCCAAATGGAACCCCTAACCCTTCTTTTATAGGCTAGAAGAAGCTAGGTATTTGTTCAAACCATCGACCATGCATGGTCAGAAGGTTTAGTTAACTCACCCAAAGTTGTGTGTTCCATCATCAACTTTCCTTTTTTCTTGCTTTTGTAGGTACACTCGGGTTGTTTTGGGTCAGCTAGCATGTACACGTGTGCAATAATGGAGCAGGGCATGTGGGCCTTTATAAAAGAGGTTTTTAAGAAGAGTTTTTCAGCAATGCTTTGGCAAAGAAGGAATCTGAGATGGCCTAATGCTAGGTAAGCATGTCTGGTGAAAATTAGGGTTATAACAGATGCCCCCTAATGTGTGAGGTTAGAAGAGCATCTGATGGCCGAAATACATTAACAATCTTTACTGATGTTCCGAAAAAGTGAGCCCAGGGACCAAAAATTGGGAGGCGTCGTCTGCAAAAATAATAATTGTCTCACCAAGGAGGGAATACCCATGCTCGGGATAAAATAAAATCATGGCTACCAATCAAATACACTGTAGATCCATGTCATATAACTATATAAAGTGTAGCCATGAACAATACACAGGGGAGCTACATCTCTAAATAAAAAAGATATACATGTAGAGTATCCATCTTCTTAGAAGCTTATAAGGCCTGATGGTTGGAGATGAGGTCTTTAGAGCTCAAGAAACAACTTCAAAATCTTCAAAACTCGGGTAGGAGTGTAATATGAGTGTACGACTTCACTACCTAGAGGTCTTCAATGACTCGTCGATCATGGCCTAGAGAATCTTGATGATCAGACTGAAGGCTTCATTGATTTTGAACAAAAACTTGATTGGACATTCAAGATGGTTGGGCATGAGGGCAAGAGACAAACTATAGAGGGGCCAACTCAGGCTAGGTAAAAAATTCCCTTGGACAACAGCACGACAAATGATGAGACTCGGGCAGCATGGAATTAACATAAGTTTACGAGGTAGGAGGAAACGCAAACTCTTCATATGTTTGGAAGAATAACCAAATAGAGGAGGACACAACTCTATGTAGCGAGAACATCTTCCTAAGGTCGCATTAAATCCTAGATTTTGACGAACAAATGGACAGATGTGCTTTATCCAAGGGCGACTAATTGTGCTATCAATAAAGAAAATACTTTTACCTTCCTCTTTTTGGGGTATATTTGATTTTTTTGTCCTTTTCAATGATTTTGGAAAAAGAATAAAAGAATGTTACGTTACAATGGAGGAACGAGTGTTACAAACATACAATTTCAAGGCTCAAGGACAAGACTGATGTTCATAGCAATGAAACTCGGGAAAAATCCTCCAGGGGCCAAAGGTGTCAAGACGCAAAGGCAAAGTGATACAGGGCTTGTGTATAAGGTATGCTTCAAATGGTTCAGTTGATAGCAACATGGAGCTGACATTAGACCAAAGATGCAGGTATGCAAACGCAATTAACAAAAAACACAATGGTAACGTCCTTCAATGTAAGTTTAATGAGCCCAGAGAAGGTAAGCTTGGTGGTTTTTCATATTTAGAGAGTCTGAAAAAACGTAAAAGGAGACTCCATTGGGGTACCTTTTTCGAAGGTAGTCTAGTCGGTTCAAAAAAGGGGTAAACTAGCACTGACAAGATGTCTATTCAAAACCAATTTAATGAGTTTGATAAAGACAAGATCACTCGGCCATTTTTTCATTTTTAAGGAGTCTGAAAAAAGATTAACTATGGACTCCGTCAGGAATGGTCTTCTGGACCAGTTTAACGAGTGTGAAAGAATAAGGTCACTCGGCGATCTTTTCAATTTTAGGGAGTCTGAAAAGAGCTTAACTATGGACTTCGTGGGGGTTCCTTTTTCGTAAATTTAGTCCCTCAGGCTTGAAAAAGGGTTAAAATGATACCTGAGAGTACTCTTCTAGAGAACTGAAGTTCCTTAGAGTATACCTTTGTTCGTACAGTTGACCGTCTAGACCGAAAAAGGGGTAAACTATCGTCGGACAAACGTGACTTCAAATTTCAGTTTAACGAGCATGAAAGGCCATAAGATCACTCGACAATATTTTCATGTTTAGAGGGTCTAAAAAGGGCTTAAAAGAAGACCCGTTATGTCTTTTGGCAGTCTCGAGGGTGAGGTCAAGAGTGAAAAGGAATCATGCAAATGAGGCTCAAACTCGTAATTAGGAAAAACAACAAGGACTCCCGAGCCTACAATTATTAGAGACATCATGGACACCATAATGCAACCAGGATCTACCTAGGGCATCCATGTTCCGGTAATCTCTATCACCAACTCAGGACACTTCTAAAGTAGCAATGATGGTTATGTGTCACAACCTGATGGGATCGATCCGATGGCAAAGGGATAAATACAAGGAGATACAAAATTCAGGGTAGAAACCTAACCTATATGCTCAAGTTGATCATCTGATATTTTTCCACAGACCGTCAAAAGTTACCCAAAACTCCAAAAAATTGTCTCGATACCCGATCATACCCTTCTAATGAAACTCCTGAATCACTATAAATGGTTTTTGGTTTAAAGAAAATGATAAGGGGGACCAAAAAAGTGACAAAAAGAGGCCAAAAAGTCTATAAATAGAAGTTGGTTGCTCATTATCACCATTGCTAATTTGGAAATTGACTCTGGAGCCAAAAAAACCCTTTGATAAAAGTGGTGATTCTGGGAGCTACAGTGGACGAAACGACCATCTGTCTGGACCAAGTAAGTATAAACTCTCTCCTCTTGCAATTTAAATCTTTAATTTTTCTTTGGCTTCCAAGTTTTGTGGGGGCGTCGACCTTTAAAAGGTCGTCCCTAGGTCCACGCGGGCTCTCTTAGGACAGGCCACGTGTACATTCGGGCAGAGTAAAAACTGCACGTGTGTACACGTGACTGTCATCATTACATCCCATGTGGACCGCCTTATTGATTACAAAAATTTTAAAAACAAGGGCTAACCCTCTTGAACTTTGGTGTTTTGCAGGATGTATGTTCACTGGAGAGAAAGAGAGCATGAGGAGGTTAGTGAGTTGGTCGAGGAAAAACCTAATGTTGTGGCTGCCTTGATGCAATGTGGGTTGCTCAAGTTCTTCTTATGCCCTTTTATGTGGGCACAACCTAGGCTACTGAATTCCTTGGTTGATTATTGGCATCTATATGTAAAGGCCTTTATGTTAGAGGGGCAGTCACTGGTGTCCACGACAGAGGACATATATTTTTTGACTGGCCTCTCCAAGAGAGGGGAACCAGTCAACTTCTGGACATTTCCTTTGGGGCCGTATAACATAGTGGAACTAATAGGAATTTACTATGAGGATGGTAAAGACCGATCGAGCTCACAGGTGCCCATAAGCAAGATTACTGACTTATCGTTGTAGGCGATTATGTTTCTTATTAGGCGGATCATTGGTTATGCGGCTCTACATCAGGTGTCCCGTGTACAGATCAACTGTGCATTTCAATGCTTAAATGCACAAATATTTGACTGGAGCACAACATTGCTAGATTGTATGAAGAGGCAGTTGACAAATTGTCGATCGTGGACGTAGAGGAACTTTGGGTTCGGGACCATTCTATGCTCTTTTTTCTTTGAAAGAGTTTCGAGCTTCAGTCCTCGAGTAGTGGTACGAGGACATCAGGCCTTTCTTCCTACAGTTTGTAGATGGGCAGTGTTACTGCCACGACAGGGTGGTGGAAGGACCAATGAGTCCTTTGATGATGATTTATTCGCTTGGTTGTCACGACAGATCCTAGTCATAGAGGATTAACCTTATTCTAGGATTGATTTCTCGAGAGATCCTGAGATACCAGTACCTCCTGGTGAGGAGCGAGGAGAGATGGGTAAGTTGACATCATTGTTTTGCGATTTTTTTTTTGTGAAACATATGTAATTTTTATGTTGTTTTTGTTATATATCATTTTTTTATACCAGAGTATTTGAAGGATATGTGTTTGTTGTGTGCAGATGTGGGACCATTGTGACTTGCGGACTATGCGAGGAACAGGCGTCGTCCTCGACCAGGGGCCACACCTGCCGTTGTAGGAGGACCAGCAGCAGCAGGAGAGCTTCCAGTCAGTGAGGCTGAGAGGGTGTTGAGACGAGTCGAGCGAAACTTTACTTCACTCACTCACAAAGTCCATATGGCATATATTGAGGATATTCCACCATCTATGCAGCCTCATGTAATGGGGGCACCACAGACGTGGGTCCGATTGTTTCGGCATTTGGAAAACACTGTTGATCAGTACAACAGGGCCCATAGGCCCTGACCTTAGTTAGACTTTTCACGTGCCGAGAGCACTACTTGTATATATTGTTTGAGGGCATAATCCCCATGACTCGTTATTGGTCATATTTTTGAAGCACTTGCATCCACCTATGTACTCTGGTGACTATGATATTGTATATGGATTTTATGTTTTTTTGTGTCTTATGGATCATTTTTTCCTTTAAAAATGTATTTACATGTTTATGTGTATGTCCTTTCATATGTGTGTGAGATGCCAATCTAAAATTTGATTAGCTAGAGTATCT
>ML777028.1:21318-35050 GCA_009831015.1 Picea engelmannii
CAAGTTGTCATATAGCTTGTGTTGTCGTAGAGTGCTCAAAACCTATTGAATATGGTGTATGTGCTACTCCCAAGTTCTGTTGAATATGAGTAAGTAATATAGATATACCACCACAAAAGAGTTGGTGAATGGTATCAATACATTGTCCATCAACCTCATGAAAGTGGTTGGTTCATTTTTTAAGCCAAAGGGAATGACCAGCTATTTGAGGAGACCTTATTTAGATTTGAAAGTTGTCTTCCATACATTAGTTGGTTTGATGGGAACCTGGTGGTAGCCAGACTTTAAGTCAATCTTGCTAAAGAAATTTCCCCCCTTGAGTTTTGTTGACGCTTGAATCCGTTAGAATTGAAATGACAACCTCACGAGGATGTAAATCCCCCTTATTTTTTATAGAGGTGGTACTCCTCTTTAATTTAATATTTTCTTGGGATTCTATTTATTCAAAATATGAGACTTTGTGGAAGTCTGTCGTGGCAATCAAAAAAATATAAAAATTGCAAGAAAGATAAGTGGAAAATATTTTTTTTTTCTTTTTAAAGAAAGTTCCTGAGAATGGACCAAGAAACACACATTTCACACATTTAAAACAAATAAGAAAAATTCCTCACATCCATCATATTTTAAGTTAAATATTTCTGATCACATAAAATAAAAAGAAGATGATCTGCATGAAAAAGAGAACTTTAACATAGTGGACACATGGGAATCTCTAATAAAGATGATGATATATCAACCTCAAATACTTTATATTCTGAAAACAGGGTTACAAAGCACAGTTGAGATTGTTCCCAAAGTAGTTCTCTTGAAATTTCTAAAAAATATATAGTTCGTTAGATATTCTTTGAAATTTTAAATGTGTTTGTCTTAAAGACTGGGATTGGGGCTCCCATGGACCATAAAGCAAATAAATACAAGAAATAAGTTTTTATAAGGAAGATGGTGGGCGGTAGAAGAAAAACAAGACCTGGTAATAAGAAAAGAGGAGTTATTAGTCTTCGGTTAAACCTTTCTAGTGAAAGAGGTGGAATAACTGGATGAAGGACCTGATAAAGAAAAAGAAGGATATGATCAGCATAAACTTACTATGATGGTCTATCATGCTTTCACTTGCTTGCTGATGTCCTTTTATCGTTTTCATCAACGGTTATAGGAACCGTCTCCACTACTTCTTACCCTTCATTGGTTAGTTTATCAATATCTTTCTTGAACCATTCTTCGATGTAACTTTTCATAGGTGCCACATTGATTTCATGCTGGATTTTTATGTTGAATAGTGTTCCCTCCAAGTCTCTTAGAGCAAGGGAAATTCCATGTAATGATTCTTCAATATCTTGATTTTTCACAGAGAAATCCACTAGCCAATTGTCTATGTTGTCCTGATTATATTCAAGTATACCATATAAATTTTCAATTGACAACCCTTTAAATATCTCAACTTTCTCATCAAATTGTTTCTTTGTTAGGAACAATGAATTGAGGATCAACTTGGGATCTTGGACTTCGTTAGTGCTTCTGGCTAAGTCTACCTTTGTGAATCTTTTTTATAATTCTTCCCTCCTTGATATGGCTTGGCTGCACTTTTGAACAATATTATTCAAGTTTTTCATCTTTTCTTTTCAACTTCCGTTCAACTGTTTAATCTGTCTTAGAGAGGGAAGATCCTCCTCTCTTCTCCTTAGCTCTCTCATGATGGAAAATTTAACACCAAAGGGTACAACAAAATCAAGGTAAAAACCTTATTTTTTAGGTCGGCCTGCAAATACTCCTAAAAGGAATGTGCCCTCGAGCCAAAAGAAATCATGTTCTTAGAAATTTCCCAAGCTTCTGCGATCAATGCCATTCTTTTATTGATGATGTTCTCCACTTAACTCATGGCTAATGTAAGTAAGCTTGAGGATCCTTTTAATTTAGCAGTGAGCGTGGTGGGTCCAAAAATTGCTAAAGGGATGGAAAGGAGTGGAAGAGGCATTAAGGTCTCTTCCAGATCCTTAATCCTCTCCTTTAACTTTGTATTTTCTGCTTCGATACCACCAATGGAGTCGTCCAATGCATTGTCGGTTGCTCTATGGATTCTGGAAATATGGGAAGGTCGCATATTTATTAGGTTAACCTCTGAACAAGATTTCCCTTTT
Organism: Picea engelmannii; assembly: GCA_009831015.1. Classification (NCBI taxonomy): domain Eukaryota; kingdom Viridiplantae; phylum Streptophyta; class Pinopsida; order Pinales; family Pinaceae; genus Picea; species Picea engelmannii. The sequence goes on from ML777028.1 coordinate 23,454, forward strand.
TTATTATTCATATCACTCTTCTCAATAATTAATTTCTTAGATTCGTTGTCAAATACAACACTCTGAAATAAAAATGACTCTGCTTCATCGAAGGTCTCATTCTCAAAAATTTCTAACGATGGATTTTGGTGGGTCGTGCCTCCTAGTTGATCAATGTTAGGAAAACATTTCTCAATGTTAGCCTCGATCTCCATATCTTCGAGGGAGAAGTTGTCAATGTCACTTTTGGCATGATGTTATTCTTCCTCAAAGGAATTTTATGTGAGCTTTAATTTTTTTCCGGAGGGTGGTTCTTGTCTCCTCCTCTGCCTGAACTACTGTTGATCACTTTTCTAGATGGGTGGTCCGTTGGAGCACTGCTTTGAGATTTTGTAGTCTTAGGAGTAATAGTTGGGGACTGGGAACTCTTCTCTTTGGGACCATTTCATTTTTATTTGTAAAATTTACTAGTACTAAGTACTGTCTCCAAGTCACCAACATTGAGAGTAGAAGTGCCCAAGTCATTGTCTTATTCTTCTCCTAGAATAGTATGGATAAATGAATTGCTAAATACCATTGCTAACATATGTTCCAAAAAAATTATGTTAGTTTCAAACCCTTTTATACTTTCAGCATACTTGAGATTGAGATTGTGGAAGTGGTTTGCAAATTAATCGATTGTGTTCATATTTATGAATACAAAGTCCCCAATTTTCCCAAGGCAAGGGTATGAATTGTTTTTTACATTTCTCATGAAAAATGTGTAGCCAGAAATTATATTTCCTTACCACCTCAATAATAAAAATTATGTCGAATATATGCCATGGAAAAAAGGAAGGATTTTCCTTAGCACCGAAAATCCTGATAACATTGTAATTTTCCATTTGCTCCAACATCCCCTTTTAATTCAAGAATCTACTTGCCTCGACGGATATTCTGGGGGTATCTTTTCCAAACAATAATCCTTTAAAAAATGAGACAAAGTCATTGAAAACTTCATAAAAATGCAAGGAATCTTTTTTCCTCCACAACGCTTGGTATCAAAAGGTCATTGTGTCAAATTCACAATTCATGACCTTCTTGCAGATAGACAATTTAGGAAATTGACAACAATGTGTTATCGCAAATACCAAATAAGAGGCCATAAATAATTTCTTATCTTTTTTGTATTGTGACAATTGGGAAGATATTTCATTGGATATAAGTTTCCCCAATTTAAAATGGCTTTCTCCTTGAAAGTAAAATATAAGATATAAATAATCATACAGAAAATACTGGCGGTAGTTTCTTGGCCTGTCACTCTGGTGAATAACCAAGCAATTTCCCAAAAGGGGTTTTTGAACAAGTTGACCTGCAAAATGGTAATGTCTTCAGGGATGGTTGTGGGATTCTCCAAGAATTTAGGCAAGAGGTCTAGGTCATTTTCATTCTTTTTCAAGAAGTCCCTAGAATCTTCACCTTTGAAAGTGATTGTTGGCTCTGGGAGTTTTATCATTTTGTTGAACACTTGAGGTGAAAGAGAGACATGAGAATGGTCTTGAAGTTGAATCATCCACTGAACTTGTATATATTTCTCGGTACACCAAGAAACCAGTTCCTTGCAGTCAAACACCTTAGGAACACAACTTGCACAAGAAATTTTGGACGTCCAAGTCACTTCCTTCTGAGTAGAAGGGGATGAATAGTAAGAATATGCTCTAGACCACTAAAATTTATGGCCCTCATGTCCAAAAAAGTTCAAACTATCTCTTCAAAACTATTGTCGAGTTTCTACTACCATAAGTTGATGAGAGTGTTCTTTTAATCCAGATAATATTTGAAATGAACGCTTGACAGAGATAATATAATCTTCCACAAATTGTCCTTTAATGTGGTTTAATAAGAAATCTCCTCGATCCCTTCGCTTATTAATGATGATCTTTACGGAACCTTCATGATGAATTTTTAGCATTAAACCATACTAAATGTATATTGGGAAAAGCATTAAGGTGGTGGGGACAGATGAGAGCAATTAGGATTTGGTATTTTTGTGAACCCACGATCCCGCGAACCTGCGAACCCATCCTTGTGAAAGGTTGAAAATTGACTAAATCTTGTAATATGGTCGGTCAGACTCCATATAAGAGAGATGCGATACTCAATAGCTCAGGGAGTCTGATGGTCAAAATGCATATCACGGATCTTTTGGGTGAAAAATGTATATCACAGAACATGGAATATGAAATCTTGAACCCGTCAACTTGGCAACCCATGACTGTAGAAAAGGTTAAGTATAGGATGATACAACGGTCAGTCGGACTCATGATATTGGAATATGAATGGGAGTGAGAACCTATGATCTGTCAACCCGTGAACCCGTCGTTGAAAAAAATGACTAAGTTTAGTAACCAGAAAGGTATAATTGAAGGGAGAAAAGAAAAGGGGAATTTGGGTAAGTATAGAAGAGGGAAAAGAAATGGACAAAAGAAGTTGGGAAAATAGAAAAGGGGAGGGAAATTTCAGAAGTGGGAATTGATATCAACAATTGGCTCCAATTGTGGGATGATAGCTCCCTGTGGGTTGTCAAGAATCCAGAACCTTTCATGATCAAGTGCTTCCAGCTATTGGGCTATGGAGTCAGAATAAGAATATACAAACCAAAAAATAAAATTATGTACAATGAGAATGAGAAAGTCTTAGGAGAATAAACCTTTCAAGTGTTTCCCATTGATAGGCAACATTAATATTTGAACCTTCATGTCTTGGAGAATATAGAATTTAAAACCCAAGATCTTCTCGACAACGTATGGTCCAATCCAGAGTGCTTCAAACTTTGTATGCATCAATGATTTCTCCTTGGCCTTGTTCCAAAGTAACACCAACTCTCCCTTCTAGAAATTCTTTACAGTTGTGCTCTGATTAAAATATATTTTGACACTCTTTTGCCTTTGAGAGGTTTGATTCATGGCTTTTCTTCATTCTTCTTCCAATTTTAACAATAGGTTGATCCTCCTTTGGATTGGTTAACTCTCTTATTTATCTTAGGTATTAACCACAGAAGTCAATGCATTGAGATTGAGGCTAATTGGAATTTTAATTTCTTTCCCATAAGACAATGTATAAGGGGACATCCCAGTGATCTCTTTTGGACTCGTTTTGCATGCCCACAGCACATCAGTCAGCTTCAAATGCCAATTCCTTTGGTTCTTGTCAATGGTTTTCTTCAGTATATGAACAAGTGTTTTGTTTGTGGATTTAGCAAGTCCATTACCTTGTGGATAATAATTCGATGATTGACCCATGATAATTCTATATTCTCTACAAAACTCTATAAACTTTGATCTAATGAAAATCGAACCATTATATGTGATAAATTTATCTGGGACACCAAATATCGATAGAATATTATCTTTGAGGAACTTAATTAGCTCTTCAGAATCATCCTTATTTAATTCCACTGCTTCTGGCCATTTCATGAAATAATTTGTAGTCGTGAGAATGTACATATGTCCCTTGCTAGACTTCAGATTATTTGGCCCGACAACATCAATTCCCCATAATGGGAGAATGGTTGTTCTACAATTATGGGTTGCAAAGGCATCGTGGATATATTCATTTTTCCTAAAAATTGTTGGCATGATACACACTTCCTTATTGTGGCATGCGAGTCTCTGAATATTGATGGCCAGTAGAATCCAACCCTTATTATATTGTGGGTGGTGGAAGTAGGTGCAAAGTGTCCACCGCATATTCCTTCATGGAATTCTCTCATAATTTCTTGGGCTTGGTTTTCATCATTGCATCTCAGTAGTATGCCATCATAATTTCTCTTGAACAATATATCAGCAATCAACACATATTGATTCTCCTTCATCTTCAATGTTCTTCTCTCCCTGTAGTTCATGGTGATAGGAAATTGCCTAGACCTTAAGTAGAATATAATATCTTTGTACCAATCTGAATTAGCTGATGGTTCTCCTACTAAAATTGAAATCATTCCATCCACAAAATCACCATTTGCGATGATATTGTATAAACCATGTCCTTTGATAGATTTTAAAGGTTTAATATCGATATCATATTCTTGTATCTTTTCCATCCAATTAGCACATTTTCCTTCTCTCAATTGTTGATTCAGAAGCATCTTCATTGGTGATGAGGGAAGATTAGAATTAAAATGGGAGTTCAACATGTACATCCGAAAATGTGCTACTACTTTTACAAGGGCTAAGGCTTGTTTTTCTAGTTCTGAATACCTCAACTCATAGTCATGTAGGTGAAACTTATGGGGAGTTCTTATCCTTTGGTATTCCTTTGAGTAAGAACAGATGCAACAATTGTCTCTGTAGAAAATGAATAGATGATGAAATCCCTTTAAAAATATGGACTAATGAGGATTGGATTTGTGGTGATTGCTCCTTTGATATTATTGAAATCCTCTTGAGTATCTGTTGTCCATTTGAACCTATGCTCCTTTTTTAGCAACAAATTGATCGGCTTTATGATACGTGCATAGCCTGGAACAAATCTTCGCACAAAATTGATCTTGACAAAACATTATTAGACTCCCTTCTTGGATGTTGAGGGGTTGAGCTCATTTATTGCTTTAACTCTTTTTGGATCTATGTAAATACCTTCCTTGCACATAATGTGTCCCAACAGTTTTCCTTGAGTTACAGTGAACACAAATTTCTTTGGATTTAGAGAGACGCCATATAATCTACATCTTTCAAAAAAAAATCTCAAATGATGGATATGATCACCCCTTGTTTTGAATGCACTGTCAAGTCATCTTGATAGTCTGCCATAAATTTTCCTATCAAGCCGCTAAATCCATTATCCATGGCCCTCTGGAATGTGGCTCCAACATTCTTCAAACCAAAGGGAATTCTATCATATGCATATGTCTCCCAAGGTTGTGATAAATTTCATCTCTTCCTTATCTTCCTCAGCCACCAAGACTTGGTTATATCCATAAAAACCATCCAACATGGAAATACAGGTTGATGCAATGACTTTTTGGAGGAGGAAATCCATATTAGGTAAAGGAAAGTTATCCTTTATGCTTTCTCTATTAAGGTCTCTGAAGTCAACACACATCGAGATTTCCCTAGTCTTTTTTCTTACAATCATGGGATTTGAAAGCTAGTTTGAGTGTTTAATGGGATAAATTATTACTGCCTTCTTCAATTTCTCCAATTCAATCTTTACCAGAGGTTTTAGTTTGGGATTCATCATCCTTATTTTTTGCTTCATTGGATTTGCTTCTTCCCTCAAAGGAATGATATATTGGAATATAGTTTTATCGTAAGCTTTCAAATCATCATAGATCCAAGAGAACACATGAATGTATTCTTTGAAAAAGAAAACATATTGATCAACTTCCTTAGTGGTGCAATCAACTCCCAAGTTGACATATTTTGGGGAGCTTCCAGTTCCAATATTGAATTTTCTTGTCTCTTTCACTTTTCGAACTGAAACTTTTTCAAGGAGATTCTTATCATGATCATCTTTTATAAAAAGAGATTCATATTGTATACAATCTTTTGGGACAACAAACAAGTGATCATCTTCATCATCATCATCATCATTCAACAAAAAAAAATCCAGTTGTTCATCGTTCTCAAATACTCGCAAATATTCAATGTTATCGGGCACAGACAGTCGGAAAGCTCTTTCTGCTTGGAAAGACGTTTTTCTTTGGATATCCTCTGGGTTTGACAATGAGGATGCCAAGGATAATGAATCTGCCTTGTGATTCTTGTCCCTTGGAATGAAATAAATGTTGAAGGAGATGAAAGATTCCATCAATTCGTTAACTCTTTTGAATTATAACTTAAGTATTTCCTTTTTTATTTTATACTTCTGGGTAACTTGATTGATCACCAACTCTGAGTCACCTATTACAATTAGATGTTCTATTTTCATTTCTTGTGCAAGGATCATCCCATGAATCAAAGATTCATACTCTACCTCGTTATTAGTGCATGAAAACTCCAATATAATAGCATGTGGATGCATAATATTACTTGGACTCATAAGAACAATTCCAACTCCATTCCCAGAGCTTGAACAAGATCCATTGAATGAAATCCTCCAATATCCTTCAAACAAACATTCTTGATTCTTCGTGTCTTGCACTTTCTCTAGGATTTCACTATGTTCCATGTCTTGGATAGAATAGTTTCCAATATCGGCATCTATATAATATTCCATTAATTCATTATACTTCTTCTTGAAAGAGAAGGGTTTTATGGGTTCACAGGAGAATTTAATCATTTCTCCTTCCTTTCTTGGAAGAATCATACAACTTCCATCATTCATTATATATCCCCTGATCATAGATTTCCTATCTCTTCCAAGCACAACTCCATATGATGAAGAAATTTCTACCACAATAATATTGAAAACTGTAATGATATGGGGGGTTGTCATAATCCAATCATAAATTCCTTGATTTCTCCATAAGATGACACTTTTCTAGAATCAATTGCATATATACTTTCACCAGTTTCATAATACTTGGTGCAACTCATACCCAAATCCTCCATGACCACCAATGGCATGATATTATTTGTTGCGCCAGTGTTAACTAAATAATTATGTAGTGAAACATCATGATTTTCAATAAAAATGTAAAAGGGAGGAATTTTTCCTCTCAACTTCGTAGTTGACTGGCCTAGTCTTTGTTTTGGACTGGTAACAAAAACTTCTTCTCTTTCATATGGATCATCCAACAATTTCAAAATGTTCTCTCTTTATATGGGAATATTCACCACTTCCGTAAAGGGCAGGGTTATCCTTAATTTACTTAAATCATCTACGAAGTTATATGTCATTTGAGTGGAGTTTGATGTCATGTGTTTCATTTTACTTCCAATGCTATCCGTTACTTTCTCATTTGTTCTTTCTTTTTCTTTTTCTTTTTGGTTCTCTTTATCAGAATCACCTTTTATTTTTGGTCTATTTACCAATCCTCTTGTCTGGGCGATGTTTTCTTGAAAGTTAGGATCATTGTAGCCCTCTTAAAATATATATATGGACGTCTCGCATCCGTCCATATGCACAATTTCAGAGCCTTCATCAGGTGAGTAATAATTCCCTTGCTCAATTAATTTCTTATTGTACACATCATCCAGAAAAATCGCATTAGGAGTAGGTTGTCTGACAACCCTTGGTATTTTTGGATTATCTGTGTTCTCAAACCTCACTTTGTTTTCTTGGGGAGGATTCCTTCTTTGCTCTTGGATTGGCATTCTTGGATTTTCCACGTAATTTTCTCCCCTTCTTAGTCTAGTTATTGTTGACGGGCGAAATTGACCGTCCGTCAACTGGGAGAGTGGAACCGGTCCGGGGTTGTCTAAATAACCCAAGCCGTTTGGAATGGACCACCCTGATGAGTTTAACGGCTCCGTTGGTTGATCTAAGGTCTCCTATGAAAACTAGATAGAAATGATCTGAGCTAAGAAATCTAACTAAAGTAAATAAAACAAACTAAACTATAACTGAATACAAGAAACTAACTAAAATAAAGGAAACTAGAAACTAATAAATAAAACTAAACTAATTACACTAATCTAACTATAAACTACTAACTATTATATATACAAGATACTAATTATGATTATAATAACTCAAATCAACTATCTAATTATCATCTACAATATTCCTTATTCACAAAATGTACACTATGGACAACCTACATATTTGATTAAAACCTGCACAAATCATATATATTCTGCCCTTAGACAGCCATGAATCTCTTTTTTATTTTTATATTTTATGAAAAGGAAATACAAACTACTGAAATTAAACAATCTAATATATTTACTGAAACTAAATAATCTAATATAAATCTAACTAAGATTATATCTAAATTAAACTACTTAATTGAAACAGTAAACAACTAACTAATTGACCTGGAAACGCTCCAAGTCTGCCCTTTGTATGATGACTTATTAAGCTGGTTGGAGGAAGGAATTCACACCGTTTAGTCCTTAATATTTTCGGAAACGATCAGCTATGTTGCTTCTTGAAGTATGTTACAGGACAAACAAGACATAAAAGAAAATCATAACAATCTTCTGATGATAAATCTCTGCAATAAGGGAAACCTATTATGCAGAAAACTTATATAACAATTCAATCTATGAAGAAGACAAAGCTATCATTCATAAAATGAATCAACAACTGTTATGTCTTTTATCTCTTTGGAAGAGACAAGATATGTATAACAGTAAAGAAATTATATCATTTTCATTTTATTTAGATAGAAAAGTAATACTAAACCATAAACAAAATGATATACAAAACTTGAAACAAAGTGTTGATATATTGAAAAGCAAAAGCTATGACAAAACATCAATTCTGCTCCAGTTTGAATCAGAATTACATATCCTTGTTCTTCCACAACTGAGGATGATGATTATTACAAAAATCATAGGTTTATATAGGTTTCTCACAAGGTAAAACATCCTTGTGAATAATAGCAAATTGTTTACATAATCTGGGGAAAAATCCCTAAATCACCTAAACTAAGGAAGTAAAATGCAAGTAAAATTTGTAGATCATCCCCTAACTGCTCATGATATCTATTGCCAATTCGAATTTGCCTGCAATAGAACACAAACATCAAGTTAGAAGGATGTTTTATTAGGAAAACAATAAAAAAATAACTTTACAGACTTAGCCACATAATCATCTGATTCTATAGCTAGTCAAAAATAGCAAACAGGACTAGATATAATCAAATAAAATAAAATCCAAAACTAATTACTAATGATTCAATTATTCCTTAAATTAAACCAAATCAAAAAGAATGCAATCGGGACAGGGTAGGAATACTCTGTTTTTCCAATTGACATAAAATCGAATCAAATCTTAACAAGACCGTTTCATGAATGCAATCAATGGTAAACCAAATCGTATGAGATACAAAAGAATCATAATAGATTTACATAGGATCCATATCGTTTAATCCATTGCCAATATAGAAATCCGTCAAGATTTCATGCATAACTATATCCATAGAATCCATCCATAGACTTCGTTTGCTGAGTTTCAAACAGTTCACAGGTATGACCGAAAACAATGGTTGTAACTATCATTGACCAATTATAATTATAACAGCAGATTGATATCACTTAGCTAAAGACACGATACGTAAATAGCTTCCATTGTAATCAGATGAAATCATACTCCGTGAATATCGACTCAACGATTTTCATGTTTGATCACCACACAGTCAACAAACAGAGGCGTCATGAACTGGGCAATAATCAACATAATCTTTAATAAATTATTTATAGAAACATATCGTAACCGTGAATAGAATCCAATTCAAACAATATATGGATCGAATAAGTTGCAACTTGGTTATGTATCAATGGAAAAGTATCAGATCTAGTTGGAAGACATTGAAAATAGTTAACCCATTTATCAATCATATTCATATAGAACATAACCATTTCAAATTGTAGCATTGACTGTATCCGAAAATAGAAATACCAACAACAGTCTATTTTTAACAACTTCACTTATCAATAAAGCATCCAACTGAATTTAAATTTGAACAATCAAATCTATCCGACGATCCATCAAATCAAGACCAAATCCAATCGAATCTTAAACTATAACAAAAATTGATTCATCAAAACAAAAATTATATACAGCAAAGCATGATTATGTAACAGAGCAGGTGAAATATGTACACAGAGTTTATGAAAGTGTAATATAAATGAGTGAAAATTATACCAGCGCAGTTGCTGAGACTATGTCAATTTTGAATTGACAATTGCTGTAGCAGACTCGACATTTTTGAACAAGATTGAACCAGTAGTTCGTTGCTTCTTGTCGTTGGGTAGCACCTTTGCATTCTGACCAGTGAGCTTTGCCACTTAGTTTTCCAAATCATGGATTCTTGATTGCAACGTCGGTACATCCAAGTAGTATCTTTCCAACCATAACCCACATTGATCGCAAGGTGGAGCAACAGGTTGAGTAGTCGAGGGTTTCAACGATTCATCGAGGGTTCCATAGGGTGGCTCAATGCCAGGGAAGTCAGGGTTATTCCGTAGACAAGGAGGTAAACTCTTGATAAAATCATAAGGAGGTTTGCCACACAAGCCCTCTGAGTAAGGATATTCTTCGGCGAGAAAATGTTCAATCTCTGAATCAGAGTCTTCGCTGACCACAATAGGCTCTGATTTGGCAGGTGGTTTGGGTTTATTCCTCGCCATGCGAGAGATTAACCTTGCATTTTTCTTGCTTCTAGAATTAGCATTAGTTTTAGTTTTAGGCCGTTTGGTTGCGGGTTTATCAACTTCGGCTTGTTTAGTCACAGCCATAGGCAAATTCGTAGGTGGGTCGGGTAGAGGTTTGGGTAGAAAAACACTATAAGGCACAGGGGGAATAGGTTTGCTTTCGATCACCATGGGCTTATCAACCTGTGGAGGGTTCGATTCTTCAAAGCCATTATGGCTGAGAAAATCATGCCAAGAATCACGATGTAACCCCAATTTATAAACCAATATCATTTTAATCAACTCCAAATGGAAGAGGCTGGCATCAGCTTGGCTACGCTTGTACCTTTTAGCCATCTTGAACAAACTTCTATGCAGATAGTGGGGCATACTAAGTTCGAAACCCATAAAAACCATCAATAAACGCAGGTGAAACAAGAAAATGAACCCGTACCTTCCCTCACAAGTAACGAATTGCTTGATTACCATCAAGAGATCATACCAACGTGGTTTCAACATTTTTGCAGGAAAACCTCTGTCGCAAGAATTCACTGTTTGAGACTGAAATAACAATGTCCACGGGACATCATCTACCTTGCAACTTTTGGACCACTTCTGTCCCGTAATAGGCAGGCTGGTTGCTGAGCTGAGAAACTATTCAGTGATTTCAAGCTGGACATCTCCAACTTTGGCTCGGCAGCCATCGAATGATAACGCAAATTGCCGAGCCACAGTGAGGTTATAACCATCAAATTTCCTTATGAAAGCGAGCCACCTGAGATTTTCCAGGTCGCTATATGCACCATCAAACATCAACAGTGCTTGGTACCCGTTGGGCTCGGCCCTTACGACAGGAGCCATGGATTTTGTGCATGGTGGGGTTTGAACCGAACAAAATAATGCACAGGGTCGAAAAACGATAGGGTTTAACAGCTTCAGCGCTCAAAGAGGAAAGGATTAATTGCATGCGTGCGAAGGTGGTGGGATTACCACCACCATGCAATGTATTAATGACTGAGTACAGTTCTTTTCATCCATAATCATAATCGTTTAAACCATATGTATCGGCCAACCAAATAGGTTTACAACCATATCAACGTGCCATCCATCTGAAATAGAACCAACACCATATGTTACATTCATGCGCCAAGTGTACAATTCAATCCAACATTAACCAACGATCCGTCGTGTCAATCAAACGTTTTAAACCAATGTTAATCCAATCGTGCCAATGCATAGTTTGAAACTATGATTTTTCAATGTAATATCAAACTCACAAAACAATGCACCAAGCATCGATTATAAAATTGAAATCCAAAAGATTAATCAATGCGCCTTTGTGAAACTCAAACCATTGTCTTTATTCTCAAATCAACCTTATAATATTACCAATGCATT
>ML777028.1:62377-80321 GCA_009831015.1 Picea engelmannii
TTTCCTCTTATGGTGTTTCCTCATGTAAATATAAGACATATAAGATAATCATTCAAAAAGAATTCATTTTGGAGTAGAAATAAATCCAAGTCTCTGGCGAATATATTCAAAGGATTCCCATGGAAGTGGTTTTGTGAAGATGTCTGCCACTTGTTCTTTTGTTCCCACATACTCAACTTTAATGTTCTTTTTTGCAACCTGCTCTCATAGAAAGTGATACTTTATTGGAATGTGCTTCATCTTGGAGTGCATCACTAGGTTCTTCGACATACTAATGGCACTTGTATTATCACAATATATTGGAATGGGCTCATCATACTCAACCTGTATATCTGTCAGTGTTTGTTTCATCCAAAGAACATGTGTACAACATGATGTTGCTGCAATATACTCTGCCTCGGCTATAGATAAATATATTGATGATTGTTTCTTGCTTAGCCATGATACTAAACACTCACCCAAGTAGAACGTTTCTCCATTGGTGCTTTGTCATTCATCAATACAACATGCCCAATCTACATCTGTGTAGGTAATAAGTGATATATCCTTTCCTTTTGGATACCATAATCCAAACTCTTATCTTCCTTTGAGATATCTGAAATTCCTCTTCACTGCTAACACATGTGACTCCTTTGGTGCTGCTTGAAATCGTGCCACCTGTCCAACTACCTTCATTACATATGGTCTGGATGCTATCACATATAGTAGGTTTTCAATCATTGACATGTATTGCCTTTGATCTGTAGACTTTGAATCATCATCTTTGTTCAACTTGCAACTGGTTTGCATGGGAGTGATAACTGTTTTGCAATCTTCCATTTCGAAACTCTTTAGCATTTCTCTGATATAATTGGTTTGAGAAATAAATATTCCTTGGTTTCTTTGATTTATATGAAGTCCCAAAAAGAAGCATAGTTCTCCAAGAAACGACATTTTTGTTATAACCCTAAACTACAACAAACATGCATACTTGGCATCGGGCCATATTACTTGTTATCTTTGCCAATCCATCACTGAACATCTCTTCTAAAATCCATTGTTTTGAATGTGTATGTGCCCTACACCACTACTGCCTATGTACACATGCTTTCTACACCACTACAGCTCGCGTACACTCACAAAAAATCACAAAAAATGAAAATTGAAAAGGGATACGGGTTTCCAGGCCGTTACTTAATAAGTTGACTGCCCATAGCCAGTCACCCCAATCGTTACTATCTCTTTTGGCCTATAAAAGAAGGTGTTGGGGTCCCATTCCAAAAATAAGCATGAGAGCATAGAAACTCTACCCATTTCAATATTCCCCCTTTGCCCCAATATTTTGCAACCACATTGTGAGTTTGAGCCAGAATTCCTTCTTCCTCCTTTGCAAACCCTTATCATTTCCCTAGACAAAACTGAAGAGGAGAAGAATACTTGGAAGCAGTTGGTGCATGGTGAAGAGGAGACCTGGACCGAGTTCGAGGAGCATTGGCATCAGTCTCATGTTGTAAACGACTTTTGTGAGATTAATATAAAGAAGTACTTTTTTCGTCCCGCCAAATGATGTATTCAATCTTTGTGATTTTGTTTACATTTTTTTATTATAATGTATAACCCACTAATACATATGTAGAATGCATGCTTGTAGTTTCTTGTTTTTATTTTGGTGAATTTAGGTCAGCCTTGGGAGGATACTTTCAATCGGGAAACAACCGAGCACAAAGGGATTGACACCAGACGTGGAGTTTAAGGTATGCCTACCAGATCCCTATACTTTGTCTTTTATGTATGATTGTGGGTTAATGATGGGATAGTTGATAAAAAGTAGGATACTTTAGACGGTTATCTTTGCCTGCACTTTAGAAACCTGGTGTAATCCGTAGAGGGGTTTTCCCTCTATAGAAGAATTGGTGACCGTACTGGGGAAACCTCTAGGGTCTTTGGGGATATTTCTTTGGGTGTTTTTGAATCAGTTTACTCACTATTTTTGAGTTTCTATAAGCTTTTGTGTCTTTAAGGGATTCTGGTCTTCCATACCAATACTCCCTGCCTATACTTGACTATTGGTTTTCATTTTTTTGAGAAGTTATAGAGGTGTACACATCCTATGGTGGGCCTTCACGTGTCCATACGCACCCATCCTTTGGACAACCCACGTACATAGGCTGGTTGCTGAAGTGTCAGTAGCATGTCTGTGTTGAGAAAAAATTTCTTAGAATAGGCAGTCATCCTCTTCCCTGTCAAAAGTCACACTTCTCAGGGGTTTTCTTGATCTAGCCCTGATCTTTGTTATAGCAGTTTGTAGCCTAGGTTTGACCTCAGCATAGATTTCTTTGCATCAAAATATTTCTTGTGTTTTCTTTAATAGGGTTTTACGACAAGTTTGTGAGTTTGTTTTGATTTTCCTTTTTGGTATTGTCAGTGACTCCCTGCGATCTGTGATTAGGCCTGAATTCATTTCTTTCTCTTGACTTGTCGTCATTTTTCCCTCTTTTTCTTTAGAAGAAAAGAAAAGAATTCATTTTTAATTTTCTTGTTTTGAAGCATAAAATAATAATAAAAAAATCTTTCATTTCTTTGTTTGGTCAAGTAGTTTAGGTTAGTTGCTTCATTTACCAAGGAAAAAGAAAGTTTTCTTAATTTCTTTACTTGAATTCTTAGGACATTAAGTAGCTAACAGTTGAGTGAAATCTTGTTTTAGGTTTTTCTTTTAAAAGATCTGAGAAAAGTAGTTACGAAAAGTTTGGTGAAAGAGTTTTAATTTAGCAAATCTTTATTTGTGAAGGAGTAGTTTTATTTCTAGTATCATCTTATGCTCTCCTCTTTTGTCTCTTAAATAACATCATTGGTTTCAATTCAATTCCTCTTGACTTAATAAAATGATCCATATGGATATCGGTGGCTACCCACCTTTTCCAACTGGCTCAAAACAGTTTTCTGACATTTTTGGCAATTTACTATTTTTAGCAGTTTTAACTTCCGGGGCCATTTTAAGGGCCTAAATGAAGGTTTTTAGATATCAAGCTCCTAAATGATAGATAAAGACATAATTGAGCCCCCAAAATGAATCTCCTTTGTGATACCTTTCCAATGGGCTATCACACGCCTAAAACAGATATCGTATGCAAACGTTACAACCCCGAGAACTTGATGTACTAACTTACCCAAACGGGGCCCACATGACTTTTGGCGCTTCATCTCCTAGCGTTAGGTTTTTGGATGTGTAGGGTTTTTGGAATTCTTTATTATTGTAAAAAGGCCTTCAGAGCCTCATTGTAACCTTCCTCTTTTGAATGCACATTTACGTCACATCTCTTCTCAGAGATAAGCCGCCACCATTCTAGCGAGCTTGTTTCCGCTGCATTTTATAGTTTCAGCTTATTTTGTTATTGAATAGAAAACCAGTTTTACTGTATCTTTGTTATTTTGTGTTAAGAACATATTAATAATATGTATTCATTTCGTTATGCTCATAAAATATGGATCAGTGGTATCAGAGCGGTCTACTCCTTGTCGTCTTAATGCATGTCCCCAACGAGGTCAGAGTACAAAGAGTTGGGTCTCGAGCTTGTTTCTCTTGAGGACAAAAGCTCTTGCATGCCCAAGCGACCTCCCATGGTAGGAGAAAATAAAGATGATGGGATAGGAGATCCTTTCAAACTATTGATTGAGGAATCCCTCATGCAACAGAGGAACAGGATGATGGATAGTTTCATGCAAATCCTTCGGTGACTACCAACAGGCGATGCATCTTCTTTGAACGAAGGCGTCGCCCCCTTCAAGGTAAAAATAAACTTTTATATTCCTATATCTTAAGGCCAGATAGACGCAGATGTTGTATACAAGTGGTTGAATCTACTAGAAGGGTATTTTTTTGTTCATAAATTTTCAAATAGAGAAAATATTACTTTTGCGCTCCTCAAAGCCATTCCCCATATCAAAGATTGGTGGGAAACTTTCTGTGAGAAAAAGGAAATAGAGGAAACCTCATTATTTTTAGTCATGACCACTTGGGAATCCTTCAGGGATGCTATTAAGGAACAATACTACCCTATCGGAAGTTATGACGACCTGTATACCAAATGGACCACACTACGGCAAGAAAGAGACCAAGCAGTGCCAGATTTCACAAATATCTTCCATACCTTGCGCACCAAGTTGGGTATCAAAGATTCGGAGCAACATTTGATGCTCAAGTATTGTGGTGCTCTGCATAGATACATCCAAACTGAAATGGAATTTCTGGACATCTCATCCTTGGGCATGACCTACCGATATGCCGTCAAAATCGAGCAGAAGCTCAAACAAAAGACGTGGAAATTTGGGCCTGGGAACCCCTCACAACAAAATCCAAGAAAGGGTGGCCCCAACCCACCAAAAAAAGGATAGAGAAAATATGGATAGTATCAAGACAACCAGTACAAGTTGGAATCAAAGAAGGACACTGGAAAGACAAAGAAAGATATTGGGAAGTGGTGCGACTTCCATAAGAGCCCTTGGCATAACACTGTTGACTGTCACTCAAAGCAGTCGTTGGTGGTTGAAGTGAAAGCCTCTGAATCAGATGCAGATTCTGACTCCGAGACAGAACCAGAAAGGATAAGATGGATCATTGACGTAGAACCCAGTGCCACCATTGCTACCACCAAGCTCCAACCTAGTGAACCAGATAAGACAGAAGAAGGAGAGTGCCTCTTCCATTCACAGATGTGGGTAAAAGGCACCCTGTCGCACTTCATCGTTGATAGTGGTAGCCAAAAGAACCTCATCTCAGTAGAGATCGTCAAGTGGCTAGCCCTGCCAACAATGTCACACCCACAACCCTATACAATTGGATGGCTCCGCCAAGGAAGCGACCTCTGCATCAGCCAACAGTGTCAACTGTCGTATGGCATCAAGCCCTTCAAAGATGAGGTATTGTGTGATGTTTCTCCTCTCAAAGTTTGTGATGTTCTTTTGGGCCAATCTTATTTATGGAAACGTCATGTTGTATATGATTCTAGGCCTTGTAGTGTTATTATTACTTTGAACAGGAAATTGTACAAGATACCCAAGGTAGTCCCACCTATTGCTATTTCCTTGATCTCTGCTAAGAAATGCAGGAAGTTCATCTCTCAGATGGGGAAGTTTGTCTTCTTCATGATTCTCTCTCAGAATAAGTGAAAGATCGTAGCCACATCTAGGGTCTCTGCAACTGACCTCTCCACACAACATAATCAAGTAGATAAGTTTGTGGAAGAATACCTGGATATATTCTCCTCACCTACAGGGGTACCTTTGCACTGTCAGGTCAAGCACCCCATCGATCTGACCCCCGACACACTATTTCCCAATGGGCCAGTCTATCGTCACTCTTTGTTACAGAATGAGGATATCAAGCAATAGATCCAAGAACTACTCCACAAGGGGAACATCCACCCCAGCTCATCACCTTGTGGGAGCCCAATCATGCTAGTACAGAAGAAATATGGAACCTGACAACTTTGTATTGATTGTTGGGCTCTAAATAAAATCACTGTCAAAAACTGGTACCCGATTCCCCAAATAGATGACCTCCTTGATCAACTCACGGGGGACAAATACTTCAGTAAGATTGATCTGAAGTCTGGCTACCACCAGGTCCCGATAGAACAGACAGATGTATGGAAGACTGCCTTCAAGTCAAAGGAAGGACTTTTTGAATGACTGGTCATGCCCTTTGGTTTGAAAAATGCTCCAGCCACTTTCATGAGGATGATGGATGATATCATGTGACCATTCACGAATAATTTTTTAGTGGTGTATTTGGATGACATTCTAATTTACAGCAAGACTTGGGTCAAACACTTGCAGCATATTCAACAAGTTCTGCACACCCTGCGGCAGCACAAGCTATATGCCAACCTGGAAAAATTCTCCTTCAGCATGGACAAGGTCCATTACCTGGCCTACATCATTGATCAGCATGGCGTACATGTGGATCTAGCCAAGATCCAAGTCATTCGTGACTGGCCAGCCACAACAACACTCACTGAGCTTCAGAGCTTCTTGGGACTTGCTAATTTTTACCGCAAGTTCGTGTTGGGTTTCTCCCATATTGCATGGGCCCTTAGCCAAATAAACAGGGGTGGTGGTAAGGAAAAATTTTCATGGGGCCGATCCCAACAACAAGCATTCGATGATTTGAAGAAGCGCGTGTGCTCATCCCTAGTACTTTCACTACCAGACCTGCAACATCCCTTTGAGATCGAGACAGATGCTTCAGACTATGTTGTGGGTTCCATTCTCACTCAACACGGCCACCCCTTGGCCTATCATAGTGAGGCACTATCAGATACTGTCTATAAGTACCCTACTTACAACAAAGAAATGTACTCCATTTTGAAAGCATGCCGCCAGTGGAGACATTACATTCTTTGTAAGGAGACAGACATGCACACTGATCATAAGCCATTGTAGTTCATGCAGACACAGGGAAAATTATAGAATGACCACCATCAAAAGTGGTCCACATACTTGCAGCAATTCCACCTCAACATCAAGTATAAACCAGGAAGCACCAATCACGTCGCTGATTGCCTCAACAGACCGCCAATCATGGCACTCACCACGGTGCTACACTCTTGTGGACATGAGACATCTAGATGGCCACAACTCTATGAGACAGAACCTAACTTCGCCACTACCTACCAAATGTTGGGTGCAAATGCATTTGTCGATAATTTCCATCTTCAGGATGGGTTGTTGTGTCATCTGGGCCATATCTGTGTTCCATCAAGTGAGTGAGCGAAGCTGATCTGGGAATCCCACTATAGTCGGGTGGAAAGACACTTCGGGATCGAAAAGACAGTGGCAATGCTACAAAAACATTTCTACTGGTCGAAACTTCGATAGGAGGTCGGAAAGTATATCAGGTCTTGCACTATTTCCAAACTAACCACTAAAAAATAGGGCCTGTACACCCCTCTTCCTACTCCTGACAAGCCATGGGAATCCATCTCAATGGACTACATGTCAAGCCTCAAATCCACCAAGTGGGGAAATGACTGTGTTTTTGTGGTTGTTGATCACTTTTCTAAGATGGTGATTCTGGTTGCCTGCAAGAAGAGAATCACAACAGAGGCCACTACCAAGATCTTCTTTGAACGAGTATGGGTACATTTTGGAATCCCACAAACCATTGTCTCAGATCAGGATAGTCAATTTCTCAGCACATTTTGGTCAAGCCTCTGGTCAATGATGGACACCAAGCTCACCAAATCCTCGGCCTTCCACCCCCAGACAGATGGCCAAACCGAGGTTGTAAATCGAATGATTGTGCATATCCTTCGCATGTATAATTCAAAGAACCCTCACACATGGGTTGAGAGCCTTCCTTATGTCCAACATAGATACAACCGAGCCTTGCATAGCTCAACTAGCCACAACCCCTTTCAAGTGGGGTTGGGATTCCAACCATTGGGTCCCATAGATGTTGCACTTCCCCTTGTGGTCACCTCGACTGACTGATCTCCTGCTCCAACTGAAGCGGACAAAGCCACTGAGTTCATTGAGCAGATCCAGCACATCCACCAACAGGTTCAGGATATCCTACAGAAGTCCAATGACAAGTACAAACAACGCCATGATCAAAATCGGGTGCCGCATAAGTTTCAAGTGGGTGACAAATTTTGGTTGCACTTGCAGAAAGAACGCCTTACAGGAACCCATCGAAAGATTCACCCACTCTGTTATGGATTGTACACTATCACCAAGGCCATGGTGGATAATTATTTTGAGCTCAACATTCCTCCTTTCCTTGGCCTACACCCAGTGTTCAACGTGGATCTCCTTCGCCCTTATTTCCCACCATTATTGGACACCTCAGAAGTAGCAGAAAAGATGACACCAACAAAGCTCAACCTTGAATACATACAACATGAATCCAATGATCAGATTGTGGACAGATAGATCAAGGGCACTCAACAACAAAGGATCCAGCTTTATTGAGTCGTCAAAGCAGGGCAGCTCCTCCACCAAAGCAAGTGGCTCACCCAGGGCCAAATTCAACAGAAATTTCCTCATCTAATGGGGGACCTCAACGCAATGGAGACCATTGATTCCTAAGGAGGGAGGATTGATCCAAATGGATATCGGTGGCCACCCACCTTTCCCAACTATATCAAAACAATTTTCTAACATTTTTGGCAATTTACTATTTTTAGCAGTTTTAACTTCTGGGGCCATTTTCAGGGCCTAATTGAAGGTTTTTCGGTATCGAGATCCTCAACTATAGACAAAGGAATAATTTATCCCCCAAAATGAATCTCCTTGAAGATACCTTTCCAACAGGTTATCACACTCCTAAAATGGAGTTCGTATGCAAAAGTTATGACCCCAGGAAGTTGATGTACTAACTTACCCAAACGAGGCCCACATGACTTTTGGCGCTTCATCTCCTAGGGTTAGGTTTTTGGATGTCTAGGGTTTTTGGAATTCTTGATTATTGTAAAAAGGTCTTCAGAGCCTCATTATAACCTTCTTCTTGTGAATGCGCACTGTCGTCACATCTCTTCTCAGAGATAATCTGCCACCATTCCAGCAAGCTTGTTTCCACTGCATTTTACAGTTTCAGCTTATTTCATTATTGAATAGAAAACCGGTTTTACTGTATCTCTGTTATTTTGTGTTAAGTACATGTTAATAATCTATATTCATTTCATTCTAATCATAAAATATGGATCAGACAACCACTAAAATTAACTCTTAAGTAAAAGGTATTAGACTTTGTCTTTGTAGGGTCCATCAATGTAGTCTAGGCTAGAGCCTTGATTTAGGATTGGAGAGGAAACTCTTAAAGGCTACACAAACAAACATAAGAGTCTGAGCTAGGGAGTTCTTGAAATTCTAGTAACCGTGAAAGTTATCTGGGACCCCCCTCTAACAAAAGGGATAAACACGAGGTCGCATAAGGAAAGGTAGCAGAGATAAACCCTCCAAAGTTGGACCAAGCGTAGTGGGGAACGCATATAGAGGGATTATCTTGGGATTATGTTGATCGCATTTTCCATGGAGCTTCATGGGTCTCCAATTCATTCGAGGTCCTCAGTCATCTTCCAGAACACTTTCTTTCAATACCCTTGATAGGTTTCAGGCTTGATACCCTACTCATTGTGGTCCACCTGACTATCGACTGTACCCACCTGGTGACTGTTCATGTGATGGAAATCTAGTTTCCTTTATCTTAGTGACTTACACAGGTGACTGCAGGGGTATACCATGGTACCTAGGGTAGACATTGGGCCACACTTTTCAAAGTATACCTAGAGGGTGCTTCCGTATTCGAGTTTCACTTGCACCGATAAGTTGATCTAGTGTTGGTTGGTGTAACTATTCTTCCTACTAGCTAGTGATCTGCTTGTCTTATCTCATAGGAGATTTTTCTAGCGTGTGTTGGTTTTTAACGTTAATAGAAATCCGTAGTGTGTCATTTATCTTCTCACATAATGGATTATTAGGAGCTTCACCGATTGCGAAGGCTCCTTGGCCTACCACCAGTTAATCTGGAGCCACCCTCACCACTGCTAAGGTGAAGACTAGACCAACAAGGGTCTTTTGAGGCAACCGAGCCACAGGAAAATGAGCCTGACCCATCTCCGAGAGGAGAACATTTGATTTCGGAGGAACCAACCATTTCTGACCTAGGAGAGGAATCTCTTGGTCCTTATAACCCTCTGATCACTAAGCTATTGGTTCCCATTGTCATACAGGTTAAACCTTACAAGCATCAAGTAGTGTGACAAGCAACGATGGAGACAAATGCTGCTAATTCTTCAGGGAATTCTCATACTCCCTCTACGACTGTCACCACAGGGGGTTTTCCACCTACCAACCAGTTGTCGTCAGTTCGTACCACCATGGTATCGACCACCTCTACCTTGGGAAATGGTCTGATTTCGTCTATGGTGACGATCATTTCTCCTTTCACCCAGAGTGGGACAGGCCCTCCGTTCTCATACAGGATTCCTATCTTCGATACGAACTCTGTCCTTTCCTACTCCACTCTACAGAATTTAGGTCTGGGGGAAGGGATCTCTAACACTCCTTTGCAAGGATCCATGGGGGTCACTTTAGCTCCCTAAAAACACTTTCCCTTATGGAGGGGGTCATATACCTCCTTCATCCCCTTCGCTCGGCAGTGCTCACCAACACTCCATCGAGCCGAATATAAACTACAGTTTGTTTGGAGCAGGTAGTCAAGGACTTCCTTCTTATACCATGCCGATAGGTTTGACACCATTCTCTTTTTTCGACGCTTTTGGTAAAAACACATTCTCATCAGCTGCCATCTCGGTCGGGAGAAACCGTAGTTATGGACAACAAAATCCTATGCAGGGTACTATTCCTGCACAGGGGGCAAACTTAGGAATTCCTTCCTCACAAGGACTTTGGAATTCATGGCAGGGATTGATTCCCTTATTAGGGATGTTGATCGGGGGAAACCCCTTCCACAACCAATGGAAACCTGGGAAAGACTCAGCACCTATGCCTACCAGATCAGCAGGGGGAAACCCTTCCCAAAATCCTTGGAATGTGATGTAATCCCATCCCTTTACATCCTAT
Source organism: Picea engelmannii (assembly GCA_009831015.1). Taxonomy (NCBI): domain Eukaryota; kingdom Viridiplantae; phylum Streptophyta; class Pinopsida; order Pinales; family Pinaceae; genus Picea; species Picea engelmannii. The sequence goes on from ML777028.1 coordinate 72,941, forward strand.
TATGGGATTCAGTCAATGACGTCTCAACAAGTGCAGAATCCATACACTAGTCACAACCATGGTTATTACCAAAACCTTGGCTAGCAACCTAACTTTTCCTGGCAACCTAGTGCCAGCCAAACTCCAGGCTCCTTTTTCCCCGGTTATAATCAACAACCCAAATTACCATTTCTGGAAACTCTGCACTTGCCAGACTTGACAAGGTTATTAAACGACCCCATATGTCACAATCCACGTTGTCCTACTATGCCAACCAAGTTTCCTTCGGACATTCCAAAGTTTGAAGCTAAGCCTAATGAATATCTAGGCGATCATGTGACTACCTTCCATTTATGGTGCTCGTCCAACTCATTGAGAGACGCCTCCATCCATTTGCGGTTGTTTCAACACACTCTCATCGAGAGTGCTACGAAATGGTACATGGAGCTCGATCACTCAATATACTCTTCCTTTGGTGAATTGGAAATGGATTTCTTAAACCATTTCCAATTACCTGTGAGATATGACGTCGGTCAAATTGCTGGCCAACTTTGAGCAGACAAAAGAGGACCATATCTAAGATCACATCCGAGAATGGAGATGTTGGAAGAATTTGATAAAAGTACCAGTCCCACCAGCATTCCTACTTGAGTGGTTCCTTAAGTATTTGGTACCCCAGTTATCTAAATACATCACAACCTCGGGGGTATTTTAAGAAGAAGAAGCGATAATGAGAGCTCAATAGCTAGAGCTGATTTACTCTCAGTCTGGATTACTTTATGAAGTTTTTCTAGATGCACCACGGTCGATACTTGACAAGACCAGACAAAGATCTGGACCACATGCCGATGGTATTGTTTGTTCAGTGCAAACAAATTCCTCTGATCAGCTGTCAAATCAATTGCATCAATTGTCAATACAGCAGACAACAACCAACCAAACCATTGGTTTGGTTGCTCCCCCTACTCAAATGTTGGATGTACACAATGTGCAATCGACAAACTTGAAGGCCACCCAACAGCCTGATGAAAAGAAGAAACAACGAATGAAGGGTAAGGGGGATAAGAAACCCACTAATAATGTTGGTAGGGGAAACACAAAAAAGAAGAAGTCAAAGTATCTGTGTAATCTTTGCATGGAATACCACCCGACTCACCAGTGCCCTCAGCTTGCGAAGGCCCAGAAGTTATTGGCACAATAGTAGCCTGTCATGTTAACGAACCCATTTCCACATGAGAAAAATTTAACTCAAGCCTCTTCGAGCGCGGAAGGGGGCAGTTAGGGACCCCCTCCATCTTCAAGTAATCCTTCATACGTGAATGTGTACATGATGAAAGGTAGAATTGACATAACAACTAGTACACGCGGCTACGGAATGCCAAACACCTCTGAGAAGGGTAAAGAAGCCAAAAACCCATCTCTTCCTCTCCATATTGAGAAGACATTGGTAAAAACAATGACACGCATCCCCAAATGTGCGTTCAAGAAATATTTCCATAACCCAAATGCAAAGGTTTCCCAAAACTACTCTGTGGTGGAGGATTTGTCTCAAACCCCTTGTGCAATGTTTTCTTTGGAAGTCCTCCAAAGCTACCCTTCCCAGAGAAAGTCTATGTTAGCTACCTTAGGATCTGTTGAGACTTGTAATCCGGGAATGATCATGCTTGATAGGACCGACTTAAAACCTCATCTCCCTTACCACTTAGTGTTTTAGATAGTAGTGGCTTACACCATAAAAAAATTTACTCAAAACATTTTCATCACGGTGTTTGATGAGGGTGCCTCGACATGTGTGATGTCTTTAGAATGTTGGAAGGCCATTGCCCAACCTGTTTTGTCTCCATCACCTACTCTTCTTACTGCTTTCAACAATCGCTCGTTCCAACCACATGGAATCATCCCCTCTTTCCCTATGCAGTTAGGGGGGAAGACCATGTGCGTTGAGGTTGAAGTAGTCGATGCATCTCTCAACTACAATATCTTGTTAGGAAGGATTTGGACCTATGATATGCAAGAAGTGGTCATGAAAATTTTTTGGGTCTTGTTGTTTCTACAAAAGGGTCGGATCGTGTCCATTAATCAGTTATCCTTCTCCTGTCTTGACCCTTCATTGGGGGTATCCATGGTCCTGATGATTGATAACCCTCATCCTGACATCGTCAACGTAGGGATTGGTTTTTGCCCACCTTTGATGGGTACTTTTGATTACCCACCTCCGACCGACAATGTCCATTACATATCGGTTGTCCCTAACCAGCCTAGGGATGAAATATTTCAAATATCATTGTTTCACATGATTTACTTTAATGATTCATGGACTCTTCCTTCCCCATTTTCTACAAAGGAAGCGACAATGCACCATGGCATGTCCATGCCTTTGTCCACGTCAGAATTTGCATAATCTATAGTCCAACAAGCTTCCACTGACTCTAATCTGACTCTTACACAGGAGTTAGATCCAATTCTAAATCCTATTTGGGTGAAAGGTTCCATCACTGATAGTGATTCTTCATATTTGGTCTCACCCTCAGACAAGGCGATTATTGAGGCAATGAATAGTCCAGACAGACCCTGGGATGATCTCCATCACAGATCTTATTTTCTCCCAGATTTAAGAAGAATTTAAGTAGGAGAATTCACTCTAACTATGATTGGAGATAGGGCTTGTCCTATAAATTATTTGGCTACGCATGCTATTTACACTGAAGGAAATATGGAAACCATCGCTAAAATGATACCTATTGATATCTCCAGAACCCCTGGCATCGTGGAGAATATCTTCGTCAGAGCAGACTGCTCCCCCGAGGATATTCGAATCTACACAGATTTATTTAAAGAATTTCACGACGTGTTTGCCTGGTCTTGTGAGGAAATGCTAGGCATAGATCCAAGAATCATTGAACATGAAATCACGACATATTCTGATGCCAATTCAGTCTGGCAGAAGCTTCACCCAGTTAATCCTAAGAAAGAAACAATTATTAAGGCTGAACTAGAGAAACTACTCAAAGTTGGTTTCATCTACCCCATCCAATTGACTCAATGGGTGTCAAATCGCGTGCCTGTCAACAAAAAATAGGGTATGATTAATTTATGTACGAACTTCTATGATTTGAACAAGGCCTGTCCAAAGGATAATTTCCCCAGACCATTTATTGACCAGATAGTCGATGAATGCGCAGGTTGCGAGGCTTTTTCGTTCATGGATTGTTTTTCTGGATACAATCATATACAGATCAAACTTGAAGACCAACACAAAACCACTTTCATTTGTCTGTGGGGTACATTTGCTTATCGGAAGATTCCTTTTGGTCTAAAAAATGTTGGAGCGACTTTTCAACAGGCCATGTTTTTTGCTTTCCACGATCTCAAACACATATTCGAGGCTTATCTTGATGATTTAGCATCACAATATCATAAGAGAGTTGATCATCTAGCACACCTCCGACTTATCTTTGATTAATGTCGCTACTACCGGATTCGCTTGAATCCAAACAAATGCAGTTTTTGCATAACATCGGGTCATCTTCTTGGTTTCATAGTTTTGACAACAGGGAACATGGACGATCCTCTAACGGTTGAGGCGATAGTTCAGTTGCCTCCCCCGTGCACAATCCATCAACTTCAGAGTTTACAAGGAAAAGTGAAATTTTTACGACGTTTCATCGCAAACTATGTTGATATCACAAAGGGTTTCATGCGTTTACTGAAGAAGAACGTTCATTTTCATTAGGACAAAGCCACTCAGCATTCTTTCGAAGCATTGAAATGCACCCTCACGTATACCCCTCTACTTCAGCCACCCAATTATAATAAATATTTCTTATTGTATTTGGCTGCTTCAGAGTCGACCATCGACATGGTATTGGTTCAAGAGGATGATTTTCTCTCAGAACACATGATTTATTACTTGTTTGGACCAGAACTCAATTATTCCCACGTTGAAAAACTTGCATTGGCAACAGTTTATGTTGTCCAACGGTTCCATAATTACATCTTGTTTCACAATACCACCATCATTGTCATTGTGAATCTGTTTCAATATGTGTTGACATGACATGTAATCGGAGGAAAGATCAGCATATGAATAGTTATCCTCCAGGAATTCAACTTGGATTTTGTTTCGAAAAAATCCAAAAATTCGTTGGTATTTGTGGAACTCATCTCGAAACTTCCAGTCAAATCAGGTGATGTTATACCCGAGGAGTCACCTATCAAAGGAGACATGTTTTAAATCATGTCTTCGAACCCCTAGTACATAGATATACTAGTCTATCTCTAGACTTGGAAGTGCCCCACCTCTGCTTCTCGTGATGAGCGTCGCCATATACGCCCTCAGGCCAAGAAATATCTCATACTCAAGGACACTTTGTATCATAGAGGTGTAGACTACACCCTTCTCCGATGTCTCACTCATGAAGAAGAAAAAATTGTGCTTAACAATTGATGCACCAGAGCATGTGGCGGTCATTTGTCTAGATTGGCAACAACCTAAAATATTCTTCGAGCTGGTTACTTTTGGCCGAAATTAATCAAATATTGTGTTGAATCATTCAAGAAGTGCCACCCGTGTCAGGTCTTCTCTTGAAAGATGAGGGCACACCCCATTCCCATGTTTCCTGTCATCACAGTTGGTCCCTTCACCAAGTGGGGGATTGATTACGCTACATGCAACTCCCCTTCAGCAAGGGGGCACCATTATATAATCGTAGCAGTAGACTACTTTACAAAGTGGGTTGAGGCTATGCCAAGGTTTAAAGATGATGGAGAGACAACAACTCTCTTTTTGTTTAACCAGATAATATCAAGGTTTGGCATCCTAAGAGAGATTGTCACTGACCATGGCAGTCACTTTCGGAGTAAAATGATGTTCGAGTTAACATCAAAGCTTGTTTTGAGGTAAGAACATTCGTCACCCTACTACCCACAAGAGAATGGTCAGGTGGAAAATGTGAATAAGTCCCTTAAGACTATTTTATAATGAACGATCAATTCGTCCAAGTCAAATTGGCATTTGATGTTGTAGTCTCCATTATGGGCCTACCTAACATCTGTTAAGACTGCAACCAGTTTCTCACATTTTCAAATTGTTTACGGGATGGAAGTAGTCTTGCCTATAGAGTGCCAGATCTTGTCTCTAAAATTGGCAATACAGTTATTGCCAGATGCTTCACCGCTTGAAGAGCGTTTATTATATCTCGAGCAGCTCGATGAGAAACGTCATGATGCAGCCTTGGCTAACAAGGCTCACAAAAAAAAATTCAAGTGTTAGTATGATTGGTTTGTTCATCCTCAGATTTTCTCGAAAGGTGACCTTGTCCTAGTCTATGACCAAGATAAGGATCCCCTAGGGGCAGGCAAGTTCAAACCCATGTGGTTCAAACCTTTCATCATGAAAGAGGTTCTAAAGAAGGGCTCTTATATTCTAGTGGACTTTGAGGGAAATGCTTTGACAGAGCCCAGAAATGGGCTCTACCTCAAGAAGTATTACTCATAGGTGGGTCGCCTTGGGTGACTTCTTATACATATGTATAGTTCTTATACATTTTTATTCTTTTTTTAATTTTGTCTTTTTGGTCTTACGGACGTATCATTTTTTATGTCATCTTTTTCACTGTGGTAGATGTCAAATGAATCAGAGGTGTTCATTGGGTTTGCGAACAATGATAGCCAGCACACTCGGAGGCTTGCTTCCGCATCTTGGGTGATTTTCACACCTCGGGGCCAGTTGCTATCTTCAGGAGGTATTTGTTTAGGTAACGCCACAAACAATGTCATTGAATACAGCATAGTCTTAGAGTTTCTTCATGACACTTTGTCGCATGGTATCTCTCATCTTCAGGTCTACTTAGATGCTCAACTAGTTGTGTCCCAGTTAAATGGGGTTTACCACATTTACAATCCTACTCTACACCGACGGTTCCTTAGAGTACATCTCTTAGAACGAATATTTGATTACATTATGTATATCCATGTTCCTAGGAGATTGAATCAAATCACAGATACTCTAGCTAATCATGTATTAGATTGGCATATTGCACACATGTAAGGAAAATCACACACATGCACATGTAAATACATTTGTAAAATAGATGTAATCCATAAGACATACAAAGATATAAATATGCATATATATATCAAAAATATCAGAGTACATGGGTGGGCACAAGCACCTCAAAAATATGTCTAGTAAGAGTCACAGGGCTTATGCCCTCAAAAATATACAAAAATTTCCCTCGACATGTAAGTATTCCAACCTAGCTAAGGGCGGGGCCTGTTGGCCCTCCCATAGTGAACAACGGTGTTTTCCAAACGCCGGAAGAACTGGACCTAGGTTCATGGCACCCCAACAACATGAGGTTGCATCGACAGTGGGAGATCCTCGATCTCCGCCATAGGGACTGTACGAGTGAGCATGGTGAGGTTCCGCTCCACCCATCTCAATACTCTCTTAGCCTCTCTGGTTGGAGCCCCCCCTGCTGTTGTTGTTAGTCCGACAGTTGCGGCTAGTCCTACCTCTGGTCGAGGACGTCACCTAGTCCTTGAGAATTCTATTGGACGCACTGGTCCCACATCTGTACATAATAGATACATAGTTGTCAGATACTCTGGTACACATAAAAATGATATATATAAAAAGAAATAAAAATTAAATAGCTTTGAAAAACAATATTACCTAGCTCTCCTCGCACCGCTCCGGGAGGTACATGCATGTCAGGATCTCTAGAAAAGTTGATCTCATCATAGGGGTAGTCCTCTATAGCCGGAATCAATTGAGACCACCAATCAAAAAAATTATCATCGAAGGCCTCGATGGTCCTCCCTCCCCCTTGTCACGGAAACAACGTCACCCATCTCGAAGAAAAAGGAACATAAAACAATCCCAAACCCGAAGTTTCAGTGTTCCCATATCCAACACTCTGTTAGATGTCTCTTCATGTAATCCAGCATGGTTGTACTCCAGTCAAAAATCTGTGCATTTAAGCATTGTACTACACAATACATGTGCGCCTTGGAAGCCTTATGTAAAGCCACGGATCCAATGATCTTCCCAATGAGAAGAACTATCACTTTCAGTGATAGGTTGTTGATCTTGTGTATAGGAACCTGCGAACCTACTTTCTCAGTACCAACCTCACAATGGAGTCCAATCAACTCCTCGATGTTGTGAGGTCCTAGGGGAAAAGTACGCAAGTTGACTAGATCCCCTCTCCTCAAGATACCATTCAGAAATTAAATGTCTTTGGTCGTTGGATTCAATGACTTCCCGTCGAGCATAAATGCATCTACGTCAGGATTCTAGTAATCTATCAAAGCATTCAACAACCTGGGTTGAGCCCTCATAAACGAACACTGGAAGAACTTTAACAACCCACATTGTGATAAAACAATGATAGCAGCA
>ML777028.1:101435-114455 GCA_009831015.1 Picea engelmannii
CATTTTAACACATAAAATTTAACTTGCAAATATTTTCAAGAATACAAGTCTTCTTCATTTTTAGATCAGCGTATGTCACGCATCTCTCTCTCCATGGCTATATTTGGCACCTACCTACCCCTTCCTCTTGGAATATCCCTATCCTCTGGCAGATCGGGTGTTTTCTTGTCCCTTCTTCTTAGCAGCATGGTGAATCTTCCTTTTCCCTGCTACAGAAAGCAAAGAAACCTTTCTGTGCTCTGATACCAAATGATGCAAACCTATCATCCCCCGGGACCAAGATCCTCTCACAGGATCATTATTTAACCTCTCCGAGCTGGATCATCTCTTTCGACTCCTCGTTGGAGTCTGCAATTTATCAACCCACTGGTCCTTTCTCGCAGCTCGCAATCTCACAAGTTCGCGAGTTGTGGCTCCCAAGTCTTGCTTCCAAATATCGCGATACCCGAAATGTCAATACGAGCATGCTTCTTCTCTTGTCAACGCCCTCCGTGCGTGACCAATGGCTAGGCCTAACAATAGCACTTTTCACTTCTCGTCGCTTTGTGAGTTTCGATGTCGAACTCCTGACTCTTGTCTCGCAAATCCCAGAGACACGAGAGGTCAACAGGGTGTTGACTACTTTCAAAAGACGACACGCGTCCACCCGTATTTTCTACGGGCCCACCTCATGATTCTGCCACATGTCCCTCATGTTATCTTCACACTTCGTGATTTTGATCCCCAAGTGGTGCCTCCTTTGTATTTTTGACACATGAGTGCCAAGATCCCGAACTCCTCAATACTCCTTATCGCCACTCGCGACTTCGAAACTTTTGGGATGGAAGTCTCAACCTTCTATCCTCTAAAACACTGAAATGTCAAATTCTGACACATCACCAATGCGGTCCCACAATGTATCTTTTTGCCCTGTCAGGACTTCACACTTCGTGAATCTTGATGCAAATTTTTCGATCCTCCAACTCATGAAACCCCAAAATGAGATTTACATGGGTGATCCAACATCCCTGGATGGCTTGGATCCTAAGGCCCTATTTCTCCTGAGCTTACACTTGAGGAAATCTCGCTATAATGTCCCTGCTTCTCTACAATATCTGACGGCTCTCGTGACTTCGCGAATTCTCCTCAGAGAATTCTGACCATTCGTTCTCCCTTCAATAACTTTTGCACTCTTAATCAAAGTGTTTGGATATGGAACTTAACAACCTGCAACACAAACTTGCAATGCCTCCTTTAAACACCTCAAGGCACCAACCTTCTGTGCTTTTCTTCGACAACTGCAAAGACTCTATCCCTCTTGAGCTTTTTTCAACTCCAAGTCTTAAAGAAGACTCCCGCATGCACTCCTTCCAGCAAATCCTTCAATTACTTCAAAGAATTGAAGTCCTTCGACTCTGCGCACTCCCTATAGCAGTAGTCTTTCAACAGTCCTCCAGGTATTACAGACCCTGAAACTACTCTCAGCCTGCGCACACTTTGCACGGCTCCTGTGCCTAACTGCACTTCTAAGGAAATGAGAATAAAAGTTATCCTATCTGAGCTTTCAGAGAAAAACCTTAGAATCCTTTGTCAACGCACTCCTTCTAAACAATTCAACTGCACTCCTTGCAGGAACTCTCACTCAGACAAAAAAACAATTGAAACTCATTTCCCTTACTCTCTCTCTCCCTCAGATTTCAGACATTTAACAATTAAATCATACACACATAGCATAAACAGCAAATGCATGACAGAAAGAGTAAAACATTCATGAGCATAACATTCAACAATGCATACACAGAGAATATCATGACACCATGAATCTAAATCAAAGATTTTTGTATTAATCCAGAACTTTTGTACATGGAATTCTTCTACACAGCTCTATGCTTCTTCTCTTCTCTGCTCTATGCTCTATCTTGACAATAATAATACAACTATACAATGAGGGTGTCTATATCTCGTTTCCCTCTTGTGCTCAAAAACTGTCTAATCCAAAATTAATTTCTATCTACCTACATTCATTACACATAAAGGTTCCTATCTACTATGGATGAGAGTGGATCTCTCAAGGTCCTTTTACAATAATACAAGCATTCCTCCACTTAATGACTTCATTAATATTTCAAAACATTTTCAAAAAATGTGCTCGGTGTTTTTCTAGTTGTCTCTTATCTCTGCGCTGGCTCGCTACTGGCTATGCTTGCACACTCTTGTGATGCTCCTGCATCAATAGAACTCTTCCTATCTCACTGTCACTGATTTCATATTCATCTAATGATGAGATGTCTTCTTTAACGCATAAGATTTTCTTGAAATCTTTCTTTGTAGTTCTTTTCCCTTTATATGTGTGTTTGCCTTTTGAGTAACCTTCATCATTTCTCTTTTCCTTATGAGGACATTTGTTAGAAAATGACCAATACCATCACAATTAAAACAAATTAAAGGAAGCTTATGTTGGCCCTTAGTTATGGAAGCAAGCGAAGATCAAGGAAGAAAAGGCAAAATGTGAACTGCATGGAAGACACAATGACTGTTACTGGGTCGAAGTAAGAAAAAGAGAAGAAAAGATGGAGTGATGTAAGAGAAAGCAAGGCATTGGACGAGGATATTGAGGATGATAGATCATCAAGGAAGATGGATTGTGGACAACTCAACAAGCAGAAAAAGATACCATTGGATTCTTTGGAGCACCGCGTGAGAAGGAAGAAAAGACAAGATGGTGAAGCCCTGAAAACACAGGTCAAGTTGGCCTAGGGTTTTAGACACCTAGATTTTTGGTATCTAGGGTTTTGACACTTAGGTATCAACCTAAGGCTATCAACGAGCTATTGTAATGTATAAATAGAGGTCTAAAAGGACCTGGGTTGTTGTTGTTTTTGTTGTTGTTGTTGTTGTTGGTACTAACTTGATTAAGGATTCATTATTATTGTGTAATCGAGTGATTACTATTGTGTGAGAGAAAATTTCTTAGTGTAGAGCCTTATGGTATTGTAAGATCTTCAGTGGGGTGTGAAGATCAGTCCTGCAGCTGGGTGCGCAGGAAGGGGAGAGATATAGAAGAGAAGAAAAAAGATCTGATAGTAGAGAGAGCAGACAAGAACTGTATGCTTCATCTTAGTATATTATAAAGCATGGTTTTGTGGATGTATCTCTAGAGAGAGGGTGAAACACATATATCTTTTGTTGTGTGTGTGATTGATGCTCTGTTCTTTTTCATTTGTATACTGTTATTGCAATATTGTGTCAGATCTGATAGATAGTTTTGCAGAGTAGATCTGAACTGGTAAGTGATATATAAATGTTGCATTTCTCTTGTATTTGATCCACTTGGTGTTCCCTTTGGTTGTAGAAATCTTCATCTTGCAACCCCCCCATATCTACTTCAGGTGAGACTGCATCTGCCTCGCAGGTGTTGCTGAAAGGGCCAGTAGTTAGGGCTTGTCGGTACGCTCTTGGAGCTGAACCCTAGGTTTGCCCCTGTGCCAAAAAATGGTTCCTTTGTCAAGACAAGAATCTTCTTGAGGGAATGTCAAGATGGTTTCCAACAAAGACATAGATTCAGAAGTGGATAGGAGATCAAGAAAAGGACTTCATTGAATCCCAGAGCAAGAACCCTAATCTTAGTACAGAAGACTGTTTAGGAAGGTATATATTTACTGATATGCATGAGATTTTCTTTGGAGGGATTCATAAGGAGCTATACGAGTGGTTAGCTAGGCTAGCCGATACCCAGTTTGAGATCATATCTAGACCTCCTATGGTTTGGAAGTCATCTCTGATCAAGAATGTCAAGAGAGTTCATAACGTCATGTGAAGAGCAGTAGATCACTGGTTTGATAGTACCATTGGAGGGTATATCACCAAGTTTGTTGTTGACAGAGTAGAATCGTATAGCCAAGCAGAGAGATATTTCTTTAAGGGACCTAGAGGAAATTTTTTACATTTTTTGAAGTTGAAGATCTAGATGCTATTGCATGAGAAGAACATCTTGAAGATACAGTAGTCTTATGTATTGAAAAGATAATGTTCAAGAACTCAGACAGCGGAGGCGACACATAGGATGGACATACACGCAGTGGGAGAGTGTTCAGAGAAGTTCCTCTTGCAAACCTATTTAATAAGAACTACGGGGATGAGGGTTTATATAGTGGAGAAGAGGCAGATCTGATCGATGAAGAGCATTCAGAGTCTGTTGGGCCAGAGGAAGGGAAAGCTAAAGAACCTTTCCGAGAAGAACCAGAAGCTTCAGGAACTACATAGATTGTTTAAGTAAGTACTATTACTCCTCCTGTTGATTCAACAACTTTAAGCAATGAGAGTAATCAAAGTCACCTTAGTGTTTAGAGCATTGTCACTAGTATCCCAACACCTACTCAGTCAGGAAACCTAGGAAGATCTATGGCAGATGAGATGAGGTTACCCACCTTCCAAGGAGATGGATCTGAAGATCCTGGTCAACACTAGTTTCTATGTGAAGTCGTATGGAGCATTAAGAACATCACCAAAGAAGTTGTCAAACAAGATCAGTTTAGTACTACCCTAAGAGACTGCGCATTGAGCTGGTACATGAAGTTTGTTAAGGTAATTTCCCATCCTAAACCCCTAAATGAGATCAATAACGCATTGGTTGTTATTTTAAGAAACCCAATTCTGAGTCACAATGCATTACAGAACTAAAACAAATCAAGAAGTGAATAGTTGAACCAGTGTGGGACTTCGATCAGAGGTTTAAAACCTTAATGGGTCACTTGAGTTTCCAGATCCCAAATGATAATAACAAGGAATGGTTCATTACTGCTCTCTTACCACACATGACAATTCCTTTGATGCAACATAAGATTGCTTCATAGGCTGAGGCACTAAAGATCGCCATGAAGCTAGAATCAACCCCTATGGGAGAATCCAACTCATGTATGAGTCAAATATTGAGTCATCTAACTAGTTTGTCTCTGCAGGTCGAATATATGAAGAAAGTCAAGGGAAAGGACAAGAGAGAAGATATATGGTGTGTCAGATGAAAATTAGAAGGCCATGACAAGGAACAATATCCCTTATTCCATGAATACTTGGCCTCTGGAGCTCTAAGCCCCTTGAAGCAAGTTACCCTACCCTGGTGTGAGGTATGTATAAATATACATCGCCCTGGTGAGTGCTATTACATGCAAAAATATGTTCAGACATTCAAAAATTTGTATTGCATGTTCTATAAGTCTGCGGGTCATGATGATAGGGATTTTATGGCTTATGACGTCATGCACGAAATTTCAAGGGATATATACAAAATTCAAGGCAGGAAGAAGGAAACACTATGCAATATAACTCCCCTGGGAGAGGAAACTTCAACCCTCATGGTGGATTCCAAGGAAGAGGAAGAGGAGGAGATATGGTTTGAGGTTGAGGAAAGATAATTTGTTATAATTGCACACAGCCATGACACTTGGAAAGGGACTATCAGAACCCTTATACCACTTGAAGCTATTGCAATTACTTCAAGCATGTTATCGAGGAATGTCCAGCATTATTGGCTAAACTTCTGGAGAGACGAGGACCTCAACAGAACCCACAAATACAATTAATCAAAGAAAAACCTCACAGAGTAGACCCTAGATTCATTGTTATCACTTGAGGAGGCGTTGTTACAGGAGAAGACAGAATGATCCAAGGAAAGACTATAGAAGAATCAGGAGTCAGGAAAGCTACATAGAAGACACAAACTTTTGATGCAAAGAAAGAAAAACAAATGTTTGAGGAGGCAAGGAAAGAATTCAAGGGATACCAAGGTTCTTCATCAAAGACACAACCAAAAGTAAGAGAATGTAGAATGCCTCTAGAATTTTATCAGTCTTCTTCACCTGAATATGGAAAAGAGGCAAGTAAACTTGTCAATTTCTTGTATACATTTATAGAGATGATTAAAGATGAGAAAGCCATACAAGAATTGCAAAATTTGGTTAGACAGTATGAGATAGGAAGGGTAGATCCTTTACTAAATAAAGTAGTACATCAACTATCGAAGAAGAGAAGGAAAAATAGGGAACTACACCTGAATGCTCAAATTGGAGAGTATGATATAGACTATGTGGTCCTCGACTTAGGGTCGGAGGTCAATGTCATGATGAAGAAAACCTAGGCACTGATGGGAAAACCTAAGTTGATCTATTCCCCTATCAGAATTAGGATGGCTAATCAGCAAGCTATCGGCCCCTTTGGAAGATTGGAACATGTCTCTGTGGACATCGACGGAGTGAGGATGTTTGCAGACTTCGAGGTAATTGAGATAGTTGATGATAGTTGTCCTTACCCTGCGTTGTTAGGAATTGATTGGGATTTCAATAATTCCACTATGGTTGATTTAAAGAAATAAGAATGGTGTTTGAAGGAGATGGCCTTAGGTTCATTTCACCTTTATATCTCAATGAAGTTCAATGATACATAGAGCCCATCAAAGAAGAAGACCACGCATATGAACTAGAAAACATATACAAATCAAGAACCAAACAACATGATTACATTAATCATATGGTGGATGGAAATTTGATATGGAAAAGTGAGAGAGCATTTTCATCAGATTCATAAGAAGCACTGGAGAACTGGCAGAAAAAAATGTATGAAATATCTATAAGGAGATGTGCTAGATTAACCAGAGAAGTACGCTGGATCGGCACAACAGTAAGTAAATTACCCACCTTTGATGGTCTAAATCCTTTAGAAACCTTCTTGTCGGACTTTGAAGAAAGTGTACCAATGCAAAAACGATTGTTTGAAATGGATGAGACCTTGAAAGACACACCAGCAAGATGGTGGGGGACACACAAAAACAACATTACAGAATGGGTACAATGTTGTACTATGATGACAGCACGATTCTCGGCACAAGTAGAAGGCTGGGAAGTTAGATACACAGGTCGGAGATATCTGAAGGACCATGTGCGAAGTTGTGAGGAAGCAAGGAGAAACATTACTTAAGAGCAGTGGGTGCACAAATTCGTCAACACGCTAGACACAACCCCTATCAACTGGTACCTTCAAGTAGAGTTGTGCCTCATCACTGCAGATTGGGAAGGTACGACTCATAACTTTGTTACTACCTTTTTATTCAAAATTCAATATCCTACAATAGATCAAGCATTATAGGGTGTAAGACAAAAAGTGTTCGAGGAGGCACCTAACCTCCCTTTGGAACAAGAAGAGGACGAATGGACTACGCCTCTCCAGAAACTATAAGGCTATTACAACATCAATTCTGATGAAGAGAATGATCCTAGGAAGGTGAACATCGCAGAAACAGAAGGCCATAGAGATGTGGAAGGACCAAGATTTGAGCTACCATTTATTGGACAGTCGATCAAGATCAAGAAAATCAATATTGGAATAGAACAAACACTGAAGCTTGCAAATGTTGGAGATTATTGAGATGTTGCCACTATTGACAAGATCACAGAATTGCTACATGAGTATCATAACTTGTTTCCAATCAAGTTCATTGATATGAGGGGAATTAAAGGGCATATGGGAGAGATGAGGATATGTTTGAAACCATATGCAAGACCAGTAAAATAGATACCCTACAGATTAAACCCTAAATATAAGGAGAAAGTGAAGATTGACCTCGACAGAATGATGGAAGCAAGGATTATAGAACTGATCGAGGAATCAAAATGGATTATCCCTATGGTGGTACAAGACAAGAAGATAGGAGATATAAGGATCTGTGTAGATCTCAGGAAACTAAATGATTCTTGTTTGCATGACCCATTCCCTATGCCATTCACTGACGAAGTATTAGATAATGTAGGAGGCCAGGAAGTATATTCTTTTACAGATGTATGTTCAGGGTACCATCAGATCCGGATTGCGAAGGAAGATCGCCATAAGACCACCTTTGCCACAGAATGGAGATCCTACCAATATATAGTAATGTTGTTTGGATTGAAGAATGCCCCAGCCATGTTTTCCAGGGTGGTGGTCGAAACATTCAAGGAGTTTCTACATAAGTTCCTAAAAGCATACTTTGATGATTGGACTGTCTTTAGTTTATTGAAAAATCATATCGAATATTTAAGGCTAATGGTGGACAAGTGCAGGTAGTGTCATATTTCCTTAAACCTAAAGAAGTGCATTTTATTTTCACCATTTGGAGTGTTGTTAGGTCATATTTTATGCAAGCAAGGATTATTGGTAGATCCATATAAAATCACCATCATAGTTGATCTACCCCCTCCTACTTCAGTCAAATAGTTGTGCACTACTCTGGGACACACTGGATACTACATGAAGTTCATTAAAGCCTATGCCCAAATTACAACACCCATGGAGAAGCTTTTGAAGAAAGACTATCAATTTCACTGGACCAAAGAATGTCAACAGAGCTTTGACATGCTGAAACAGAAAATGGTTATTGCGCCTATTCTTGTTTTCCCAGATTTGAGCAAGGAATTTCACATGCATGTCAATGCATCTTCTATTGCATTAGGAGTTGTGTTAGCAAAACCGGGAATAGGAGACATCGACCACCCGTTACACTTTTCTAACAGGAAACTATCCACAGCAAAGATTAATTACACCACCACTGAGAGAGAGGGGTTAGCCATGGTGTATGCATTGCAGAAGTTCCGCCACTACTTGTTGGGAGGACACTTTAAAATTTTTACTGATCACTCTGCACTGAAATACCTATTCAATAAGCTAGTGTTGGGGGGGAGAATATGCATATGGCTTCTGCTATTTCAGGAAAATGATTTTGAGATCGTAGTTAAGCCAAGAAGAATGAACAACGGTCCTGACCACTTGTTGAGGTTGGAACATGGAGAAGAGCCTACTAGTTTGGAGGATACATTGTTGGATGCACAGTTTCTAGACATTAGAAATATTGATGACCACTTTGAAGAAATAGTCCAATTCATGTCAACAGAAATGGCACATAGTGAATATACAATCACCCAGAAGAAACAGCTAGTAGTGCATGCTGCAGACTTTTCACTTACAGTTGGATAGTGATACAATATGGGACCTGATGAGATACTAAGGAGGTGTGTTATGGAAGCAGAGGGACCATTGATCCTCGTCAAAGCTCATGAAGGCATCGCAGGAGGACACTACATAGGGAAGGCAACTGCACAGAAGGTTATTCGAGTTGGCCTTTGGTGGCCTACCTTACACAGAGATGCTAAGGACTATTACAGAGCCTACGATGTATGCCAAATAATTGAGAAACTGTCTAGAAGAGATGAAATTCCATTAGCACCATAGTTGACCCTACAAGAATTTGAGAAATGGGCCATTGACTTCATGGGACCTATTAACCAACCAGGGAAGTGCACATGAGCAAGGTACATAATCACTGTGATAGATTACTTGACCAGATGGGTCGAAGCAAGAGAAGTTAAGGATTGTAGTTCCACTACAGTTGTGTACTTCATATTTGATGACATCATAACTAGGTTTGGATGCCCAAAGATCCTTATGAGCGATCAAGGAACACATTTCATTAATAAAACAAGTTAAGCCTTGACCAAGGAATTTACAGTTCATCATCAAAAGAGCACACCTTACCATCCACAAGTGAATGGGACAATTGAACCATTCAACAAGATCTTGGAAACATCGTTAACGAAGATTTGCAGTGTGAACAAGGATGACTGGGATTTAAGAGTACCAACAGTATTATGGGCCTATAGAACCACTTGCAAGAAATTGACCATGCAGACCCCCTTCAAGTTGGTGTATGGTATCAAATTTGTTGTCCCAATGGAATATTTGGTACCCATCTTACAAATTGTTTCCTTTACAGATATGGATGACACTGGTGTTGTTCGAGAGAGGCTTGCATAATTGGTCGATCTAGAAGAAGACAGATTCATTGCAGCATTCCATCAGCAGGTTCAAAAGGAAAGAGAGAAGGCCTACCACGACAGACACATCAAGAAGAAGGTATTTAAGCAAGGTGATCTGGTAATAGTATATGACAACAAGTTCATGAAGCATCTTGGGAAGTTAAGAATGCATTGGCTTGGGCCATATGAGGTCACCTATGTTACAAAAGGGGGAGTTGCGCAGTTGAAGACTTTGAATGGAGAATGGAAGGAAGGTTGGAGCTAGTTGAAGTTGTACTATGACAACCAGTTGCCTCGCAACTCTCAGTAAAAGCATGAAGAAAATGGTCTAGGTACCAGGTGCAGTTGAAACTAGGTACCAGACATAGAAAAGACAGTTTGCACAAGGAACATGGAGGACTAGAGATGGAAGCAAAGGCTGCCATGTGCAGTCTGAAGATGAAGCAAAGAAGAGGGATCAGATATGAAGTGCCTTTAGATGAGTCACAGGTAAGTGTTGGGGGCCTTTTGGCCCTTGGTTATGGAAGCAAGCGAATATCAAGGAAGAAAAGGAAAAATGTGAACTATGCAGAAGACACAGTGACTGTTACTGGGTCAAAGTAAGTAAAATAGAAGAAAATATGGAGAGAAGTAAGAGAAATCAATGCGTTGGACGAGGATATCGAGGATGACAGATCAGAAGGGAAGATGGATCGTGGACAACTTAGCAAGGGGAAAAATCTATTGTTGCATGCTTTGGAGCACTATGTGAGAAGGAAGGAAAGACAAGTTGGCGAAGCCCTGAAAACATGGTTCAAGTTGAACTAGGTTTTTAGACACCTAGGGTTTTGGTATCTAGGGTTTTGACACTTAGGTCTCAACCTAAGGCTATTGGTGAGCTATTGTAATGTATAAATAGAGGTCTAAAAGGACCTGGGTTATTGTTGTTGTTGTTGGTACTAAGTTGATTGAGGATTCATTACTATTGTGTAATCGAGTGAATAATTTTGTGTGAGAGAGAAGTGTTGAGTGTAGAGCCTTCTGGTATTGTAAGATCTTCAGTTGGGTGCGAAGATCAGTCCTACAGTTGGGTGTGCAGGAAGGGGAGAGATAGAGAAGAGAAGAAAGAAGATCTGTTAGCGGAGAGAATAGACAATAATTGTATGCTTCATATTAATATATTATAAAGCATGGTTCTGTGGACATATCCCTAGATAGAGGGTGAACCATGTATATCTTGTGTTGTGTGTGTGATTGATGCTCAGTTCTTTGTCAATTGGCATATTGTTATTGCAATACTGTGTTAGATTTGATAGATAGTTCTGCGGAGTATATATGAACTAGTAAGTGATATATAAATGTTTCATTTCTCTTGTATTTGATCCACTTGGTGTTCCCTTTGGTTGTAGACATATCTGTCTTGCAACCCCCCCATAGCTACTTCGGGTGAGACTACATCTATCTCACAGGTGTTTCTGAAAGGGCCAGTAATTAGGGCTTGTTGGTGCACTCTTGGAGCTGAACCCTGGGTCTGCCCCTATGCCAACAGCTTACCTCTATACCTACCATTAGTTCCCTTGTTTAGTCTTTTGACGAATTTGACCACTTCATCATCTTCCGAGATGTCATTGTTGCTACTATATTCTTCTTGTTCCTTTTTCTTTTTCTTTGATATTTTGGATGCTTTGAAGGCTTCTTCTTTTACATATGGATTTTCCTGTTCAATTCTCATTTCACATGCTATGAAGATTCATGAAGTTCGTCCATGCTTATTGAGTTCAGATCCGATATTTCTTCTAATGCTGATATCTTAGGGTTGAATCTCATAGTAAGAGATCCTAGTACCTTTTGAACAATTACAGATTCTTCGATTTCTTCTCCCAATCCTATGATTGCATTCATTGTCTCGTCAACTCTTAAGAAGTAGGCTTCAATATTCTCATCTTCCTTCATTTTTAGGTGTTCAAACTGACCTTTGTAAGTTTCAAGTTTTGTTGCTTTGACTTTTGTATCTCCTTCATAAATATTTCAAAGCTTGTCCCAAATCTCTTTGGCAGATTTACAATGTGCAACTTTGGTGAATATTGTTTCACTAATACCATTCAAAAGTGCATTTGTATCTTTTGAGTTATTCTGACCAAGTTTCACTGCTTTGTCATTTGTTGGTGGAAATTTTGGTACTGTGTATCCATCTACAATTGATTTCCAAATTTTAAACCCATGTGCTTGTATATATGTCTTCATCCTTATGCTCCAAAACGCATACTTTTTTCCATCAAAGTGTGGTATTCCATTTTTATATGAGTTGGTACTCCGCATGATCTACCTTTCAATGGTTAAATTGATTTCTGGAGGAACCTGCTTTGATACCAAATGTTGGATTACTAAGAGGGGGGGTGAATCAGTGATAGTGTAATTATAATCCTTTTTCTCCAAATAATCCATGTGTTATATCAATGTAGAATTATTATCCAATAATAATAAATGAACAATCACACACATACACAATACACCAGTGTTTTATGTGGAAACCCAAATCGGGAGAAAACCACGGAATGATGTTTTTTATATGTCTTGAAGAATTACATTCATTGGAAGCGCCAACTTCCTTTGTTTTCCAGCTGCAACTGGAAGGAGGCTCCAACCCCCTAGTTTCTCAGACTACAACCTGAGGGAAGCTCAAACTCCTCAATTCTATGGCTACAACCAAAAGGAGGCTACAACCCCCTATGTTTTCTAGCTACAACCGGAAGGTGGCTACACCACCTATCATTTCCATGTCCAACCACCGTGAAGTAGAAGTAGAATGATGGAACCACTATCACACTATCAATGTGAGATATACCATTGTAAACCTGTACCAATCAACCTGTACCAAACAACTTGTACCAATAACCTGAACCATGCATCAACCTATACCTCAACCTGTAATGAACTTGTACCATAAACAAGTGCAGCAACCATGCACCAACCTGTACCAACCAACTTGTAATCAACCTATAGCATAAACAAGTGAAACCAACCATGTACCAAGTATGTACCAATCATGTGTCAAGTACTCATAAACTATTACTCATCAATATGTACCAACATCATCAACTATACACCTCATGTATGTGCCAACTCATCAATTACTTCTCTCAACCATGTACCCAACTTGTACCTCAACCAAAATCCCCCATCAATTTCATCATCCAAATATTATTTGTAACTCTGTAATGGACCT
>ML777028.1:114843-137319 GCA_009831015.1 Picea engelmannii
TGAATTTTTTACCACAAAAATACTCCAAAAATACTTGGATATGTTTCCTTAATGGAATAGCAATTTCATGGTCTGAATCATTCTCAAAAAAAAGTTATTGAGAAAATGGTGAGATGTCCTGAAAAAAACATGCCTTAGAAAGCATCATCAAAAGAATTTATCCTTCCTTGAATTCCGGCCTTATTTTCTTCAATTTCCTCAGAAATTCGACTGAGATATCCTTTGGTTACCTCAAACACATATAGGTATTCAATATGATCAAGTGTGTCTAAAATGAGAGAGCCTTGCCTCTTATTTATACTCTCCAAGTAGCTTCCTTAAAAACATCTTCTAGGTCACTTTACCCACTTTCCTTATTTTAGGGTTAACCCACTTCTAATTTATCCATTAAATTTATTTTTGAAATAATCTATTTTGTATTCAATTTGAATTATAATACACTCATCACTTCACTTTATTATTTACCTTTTAAAATCTCTTAAACCATTTTGACTACTTTGACCTTTTAGGGCTTCTAGATGACATATGAGGGTCCATCAACTTCGTAAGGCCATAACTCTCCAACCGTGAGGATTTATGTGAAGTTCCACATACCATCGGAAATGGAATGACAAACACTATCCATATAGGATAGTTTAACTGAAAAAACAACTGAGCTTCATCTCATTATTCCACAAATAATCATGGGTTCTCTAACCATACTTCTAGGATAACTCAATCTGCAAAGCATCTTCCCGTGAGGGATTTCCCCATAAGGGGACCACTTTGGACTTCATCCATTTCTAATTATTATCAACCATGACAAGACAATAATGAGTCATCTTTACATCAAACAATCTTGGGTCCATTACCCAACCTTTTTGCTACAGGGATTTCTTCAAGGGTTGACATCAATGACAACCAACCTTAATCAAAAACCGCCACGTCCACCTCAACCTCCAATATAGATTTGGTATTTGATCCTATAGCACAGTCTGCAACTAGTCTAAACTAGTGATTTCGGCAACACCTAGCTTGAGAGAAAATACAAATTCTCAAACCGTTAGCAAACTCATTAATGACCATATCTTCATATTCTCCTTTAACGAAAAATGGAGTTGGAAACAAGGTAGATCGTGACCTCAGTGGATTATGACAAATTATGGAAAATATCAAAGGACAAAAGTGCGCTATGAAAACTCCTAGTGAGTTGGCAGCGCCTTTTTCAAAAATTTGATTTGACTCCCCCTTTAAAGGACATAGGGACAACATGGCAAGAATAAAGGGTATGAGTGGATGGAGTGATGTGTCAAGTCATAAATATCATGGGATGGGTTATTCTTGATGTCAAGTCAAGAGGTGAGTCAAAAAATAAACCATAGAATGAACCTAGGCTTAAAATCTATGTGTGGGCCAAATATGAGCCAAAACCACAAGTCTTTATTTGTTCAAGCTAACCTAAGCAAATCACATAGAAAAATAAAGAAAACCTAAAGTCTAAAGGCTAAAAAAAATTAAACCTAAGGGATAAAAGACCCAAGGAAAATTTATATGATAAAACATGATACTGCCATGTATTGCGAGTAACCATCAACAACATTTATCAATAATGCATTAACCAGTCATGTTTTCAAAATGAATGAAACCAAGACTGCATCATCAACTGTAGAAGGTTGTGTAGGCATCATTATAACAATAGAAAACCTATAAGCGTAACACATCCATCATATCACCTCTAGTCTACAAGGGGTTCCACCTACTAGTTAATTATTATTATCTTAAATAAATAATAGAGTTTAGCAATCCTTTGCAGGCAGTATTCATCGTTGCAATTTTAATCATCAATAGACTAATGACTCTAGAGGGAAATTTGTTTCCAACATATTAAGAACTCATATTTCTGGTTTCTCATACCTTGTAGACATTAGATCAAGAAAATATACATCAGAATAATTATGCAACAGGGGGGAGTGAGCGGTTTAAGGGAAACAATGACTGGGATTTTGGGAATAACTCATGGAAAATGTTAAGTTTGAGGGGGTTTATCCTTGTATGCATAATCATTTGATTGATCATAGTAAAATAATTATTGACTTCAAGGAGAAAATTTTTGTGGTATTCTCTTTTGAATCTTGGAGCGGATGGAAGAAAAGGAAAGCATAAAATGGATAAAAGCAACTATCTTATATAAAAACAGTGGAAGTAGATAACAATTTCAATGATGTCTTCAAGGGGGCACATCATGAAAGTTGTGTAACCTGATTGTTATTTATTAACAATACTTTCATAATAGTGTCATTGTGGCAAAACTGATCCAACCTTTTATTTCTGACAAAAAAAAAAGTCAATAAAAGAAACATAATAGCAAGAAATAAAATAGCATAAATGAAACAACATAAATGAAATAAAAATGATGTAAAATCAAAGAAAATAAAAAAAACTATAATATAGAAAACATGCCATACATCATTTAAACTTTCAAGTTGGTTCCATATAGTGCTTTAACTGGGAACCATTGGTGCTATAGGAAAACAATCTCTCTTACAAGTCCTTTAGGATATAGGAATTTGCGCCGAGGACAAAAGCAATCTTAAAAGGACCCAGCCATAACTTTTTTTAACTTTGAATTCCTTCCTCTATCAGCATGAGTTGAATCCCACAGTAATACCTTCTCATTAACCTTAAAATTGATAGCTTTAGCACTTTTATTGAAATATCTTTAAACAGTTTGTTGTCTTCTTTTTATGTTGTCCAAGGAAAACGTCCTTTACTCCTCTAAAGCCAAAAGTTCATTCATTCTTTGAGAGATATCAGAAGAATTTAATTCTTCAACCTGTAGCATTAACCTTAGAGAAGAAAGTTCCAGCTCAGTAGGCAAAATGGATTCTTGGCCATAAACAAGATGGAAAGGAGTGCAATCAATGCTCACCTTGGTGGTAGTGTGATATTACCAAAGGGTGTAAGTGAGGAGAGTGTTCCATTGATGAGGCTTATCTTCAATGAAACTCTTGATAATTCTAACTAAATTCTTGTTGGTAGACTCGTCCTACCCATTTCCTTGGGGATAATAATCTGATGAGGTAAAATGTTTAACCTCCAATTTAGCTACAAACTGGGCCAGCTTAGTAGAAATAAAAGCAGGACCATTGTCTATAATAATTTCCAAAGGAAGACAAAATATGGAAAAAATGTTAGTCTCAAGGAAATAAATCACCTGCTCATTCCGCGAATTCTTAAGTGGGACAACTTCGGTCAATTTCGTAAAATATTTTGTGGTTGTCGAGATAAAAAATTTCCCTATTGAAGATGGAGGATTAATAGGACCAATAAAGTCTAGACCCCATTTTAAAAAAGGAAAGTCAGGGAGTATAGGTTGTAAAGGAATAACAGAAATACATTCTTTCCTAGTAAACTTATGTCACTTGTCACAAGATCTTGTAAAATTATAAGAATCATGAAAGATTGAAGGCCAATAGTACCATTTCCTGATAATTTTAAAAGCAGTAGTTTTAGCAGAAAAGTGACCTCCTACATGAATAATAGAATTTGAATATCCATGAGTCTCTTGTAATAATTTATGTGCTTCCTCATTGTTCACACAACGAAGTAACATACCATCGACAGATCTCCTAAACAAGAAGTCTCCTATAATGATGTATCTAGAAGATTCGAGACAAATCCTTCTTCTTTGATGGGTATCTAAGTTAACTGGACATCTTTGATTTTGCAAGTAATACACCAGATATTTATACCAAGGATGTTCAGCTGTAGGAAGTATTTGATTGTCAATGTAAAATAGTGTTGATAGAGAGATATCTTGTTCATCAATCTCTTCACTTGCTTCAGCATGTTGAGCTAAGTGGAGGGATAAGTCATGTCCCTTGATAGTTATAGAAGTCATGATGGTTAGATCATGCTCCTGGATCTTGGAAATCAAATGTGCTAGCTTCCCTAAAAGATAAGTCTGTGAGAGTAAAAACTTGATAGCATGTCAAGGGAATTTTACTAGTGTGTGCTTACCTAACATGAAGTGGTGAAATGTTTCAACAACTTTAACAAGAGAGAAAGCATGATTTTCAATATAAGAATATTTGAACTCACTGTTTGACAAGCTTTGACTCATGTAAGCCATTGGTTTTTCATTAACTTGGTCATCATATTGCATGATGATAGAAGAAACCGCTTCCTCTGTGGCATTAGTATATATCATAAATTCTTTTTCAAAATCTAGCTTTGCCAAAACAGGTGTGGAACTGATTTCCTTATTGATCCCTTTGAAAGAATTTTCGACGTTATCTGTCCAAGAAAAGGAGTGATCTTGCTTAAGAAGATTGTGAATTGGCTTGACCATTACAGGAAAATCAGGAACAAAGCTACAGACAAAGTTGATAATACCCATAAAGTCTTGAACCTCCTTTTTGGAAGTAGGAGTAGGAAGATTTAGGACAGTTGTTGGCCCTTGACCAAGTTTTGGGAGATCCTTGGTCAAGTTTGACCTATTTTGGGACTTCGATAGCCTGTTGAAGGGGGAGCACAAGACGAAGCAGAGATCATGGGATCTTGGACCCTTTTTGGGTCCTTTTTGGGATTTGGGATTATGTAACGGGTATGGGGATGTCAGCCCATGGGTTTACCCATGTTTAGGCCTATTTTTTAAAGTATAAATAGATGTCTATGAAATGTAAGGAGAGGCATATATATGTGTGTGTGTGTGTGTGTGTGTGTGTGTGATATTAGGCTAAATGCTAAGTATGGATTGTAGATGCTTTGTGCATACTGTGTGAGACTTGTAGAGCTACGTAAAAGTAATTGTACGAAGGCTTGGTGTTGTACCCTAACTCAAATAAGGAGGATCCAGTGGAGTGCGCAAAGATCTCATGTCTTCTACGGAGTAGGATTTTGATGTTATGTTCCTGTAAGAAGATTGACTGAAGATAATAAAGAAGAATATTTGGTGGATGTAGCCCCAGCGTGGGGGTGAACCACATACATGTTGTGTTTCTATGATTTGTGCAATGTGTTGATGTGTTTATGTATTTACTTGATAAGTGCTTTTATATAGATAGATAGATCTGTTTATGCTTTGTGATAATGATGTATATGGATGTTAGATATAAACTATGTGAATGTGCTTAGTGCTTGAATCTACTAGATCTAATCTACCTCTCTATGATAAGTGCTTAGATACATCAAATTTGGATGAATGGTGCAATACTTTGTTTTATCTACAGAGTAGATAGAGGTCAAATATTGATGAACTGTCGATGTTAAGTGCTCTCTTAAGTGTTAGAATCATAGATCTGTGTCCAAGCTAAGTTTGCAGACATATGAGTCCTGCAATCACCCCTGCCTCTACCTCAGGTGAGACTTCACCTGCTTCACAAGTGTTGTTGAAAGGGCCAGTAGTTAGGGTTTTGTTGGTGCATTGTTGTAGTGTTGAACCCTGGGTCTACCCCTGTGCCAACAAATGGTTCTGTTGTCGGGACCTAAAACTGTGATTGTTGGGAACTGAGGAAGAATAAACTTTGTGAAAATATCTAACCTGAAACTGTGATTGTTGGGAATTGAGGAAGAATAATCTTTGTGCAAATATCCAACTTGAAACTATGGAAGCTCTGTGCGTAGTTATTTTTCCCTAGTGTGCAGCATTCCACTTGACCTATGAATCTCTATTCCAAGAAAAGAGGTAAAATCTGGAAGCTATGTGCTCTAATAAAGGTAAGAATAGTGAAAATTTCTAGATCTGAAATCTTTATGCTCTGAAGAAGTAAAATAAGTGGAAATTTTTGTTTCAATAGTATGGATCTAGGTATGTTTGATAAATTATGTCCTAGATTAAAAACTAGGGAACTAATAGATAAAAGAATGTTTGACATGGGTAGATCTGATAAGAATAGTGAAAGATATGTTATACCTATGCATAGAAAGAATGTTTGGACTAACAAGTGGATGTGGGATCCTAGAAATAAATGTTTGTAGGTTAGCTACTATGATCCTAGCGTGCAGTACTAGAAAGGTTGGGGATGATTTAAAAGAAAGAGAGGATTAACCCTCTATTACAGTTGTAGAAAATCGGGACAACTTGCTAAGGAATGCCCTAGGATAAGATCTAGTTGTCTTTGTTGCAAAGCTATGGACCATGAAGTATTGAATTCCGCTATAATGATTGCTAATCTTGAATGAATGAACATGAGACAAGAAAACCCTAAGGCAGATCCAGAAACTACGATTATAGAAAAACTCCAGAAAAAAACAGAGAAAGTATTTCTACAGATAAAAGACGCCTTGAATGACCACCGACATGTCAGCTTATCATAGATCTTCAAAGAAAAAGCATGCATAGAAGCAAGAATAGGAGACTTTGACATTGATTGTGTTCTATATGAGGAAACACAGTTGAATATCATGACAAAAAGAAGTTGGGAAGCTATAGGAAGGCTTTCTATGATTCCTTCATTAGGAGGAATAGGACTATTCAAATGAAAGTTGATAAAACTATGTGGAAAGCTCACCTAGATACCTATGAATTCCAATGGGACTTCAATAGAGGAGGATTTTGAGGTTGTTAAATTTATTGAGAACAATGCCCCATTTACCATGTTACTAGGAAAACCTTGGATTGAAAGAGATCAGGCTAGAAGGAAGGAAGAAGAAGAAATTTTAGAGCAGAAGAAACAAGAGCTAAAAGACTTCATGACTAGAAGGATCGCACACTTGATTGAAGAACAGAAGAATAGATTGAAGTTATTTAACACCAGAGACCCATATGTCAAAGTTGAAATAACACTAGAAGACCCACAGAAGATTGAAGTACCTATTCCAGATAAAGAAGAAGTATCACCCTTGAATCTTAGGAATGAATCTCAACAACACAAAGTAACTATGCCAAACACATATAAGAATCAAAATGGAAAAAGGAATACCAAGATGACGCTCACTCAAAAGAAGGATAGAAAGATAAGTAAGAAGAGAGATAATATTGAAAAGTTACGGAAGGTTCCAGAGGGAACTTCGCAGAGGGAAAATTTGTAAAATTGGAGCTTCGTCGAGATAACAGAATAGTGCCACATGGCACTTCACCAGGGTGAAGCAATATAGTTGTTGGGAACAATATAATTGTTAGGCCGACCCTCTGAATGGGTATAAAGGCATTCATGGTTCACCACCAGACCATTGGATCGTGCCGTAACGAACAAAACCGAGTTAATGAAGGCTTCTCACCCGTTGCAAGAGATCCATTGCCAAGTTGTCTATTTATCCCGTCGCGCCATGCATGGAGAACACTTTTTCTAACAGTGAATCTGAGCCCACAGACTCATTGATTTTAC
Organism: Picea engelmannii; assembly: GCA_009831015.1. Lineage (NCBI taxonomy): Eukaryota > Viridiplantae > Streptophyta > Pinopsida > Pinales > Pinaceae > Picea > Picea engelmannii. Next base: position 122,151 of record ML777028.1, read on the forward strand.
ATAGTGATCATTTCACTATTTTCCTCTATCCCATTGCAGTGTCTAAGTTACTCCTCAAACCCAATATTTCCAACCCCAAGCATTATGTCAGGCAAGTTTAGCACTGCATAAAATGTTGTCAAAGAAGTTCTCATCGACCTCATGAATGAACGAGTAATGTCGATGCCTGCATGTATACAAGCATCATCGATGAGAGGACTCCAAGCCTCTCTGTCTACTGCTCGTGGAGCCGGATCATGCCAAACCTCAATGGAAAAGAGAGCCAAGCACAAAGATGACCTAGCAAATGAGAAGTTGATTCCAACCATATTGCTAGATTACATTTTTCCTCTGACTAGCGCGGTGAATCATGATAGTGTGCCAAGAGATTTAGAGTACACCATGGTCACTGTGTACCTCCCAAAGGGGATACGTGCAGTTCGAGCAGAGCAGGATAAGATCACAGTATTGAAGTTCAGCAACTTCAAAATCAGATATCACAATATCTATGGTATGCTCGCCCCGTACAAATACCTAACTAGAATTAAGGGGAAGAATTCAAAGATAATTCCCCATTCGTGGATGATGAACCTCGCGCAGTCCATACTGCTAAATGTCATGAAGGTCCCACACTTCGAAAGACACCAGGAAGTCAACGCATGCGTCAAGATTCTACTATCGTGTTACCATGGCAGCTACTTATGTCTAGATCGTCATATTATAGTTGACCCAATGCTGATCCACAAGATCACAAGACTGAGTATGCAAGGACCTGACCCACAATAATTCTACCCAAGAAAGGCCACAAATCGTGCACTAGCACATAATATCAAGGATACATATGGTGATGTTGAGAAGGGGACAAGAGGCTACAAGGTAGCTTCCATACAGAGCAGCGCAGTGTGCCTATCATGTCAAATGATAACTAAAAATTTAGTAAGGAAGAACTGACCTATGCAGGTCACCGGCTTTGTCATTGACCTCATAGGGAAGTGCGCGGAAGGCCTACAGATGAACTGGGTGAAGTACCTAGTTAACCAGTTGGAACTAGACTGTCATGAAGCACAAGATTAGGGTTATGAATTTCATTTCAGTTGGCTCATGATCCTCATTGCATTTGTTTCCTAGAATATGTCGGAAGGTGTGACCTTCCCAGACATAGATTCGTTCAAACCGCTTGCTGCGAAGTTCGTTACCCTTTGGTATTCAAGTGATATGAACAAACAATGGAAGTTGAATTCTGTGTTTCATACATATTACCTCCAGCTAAAGAGATCCATCAAAGTGGAGCCTTGCATGACTCCGAACACCTTACAAAGGTTTTGAACCCTGATGAAGTTCAGTGCAAATCGACACTTCATCTACATTACAACGCGAGCAGATGAACATAAAGAGTAGCTCCAGTCATATTATAAACTTACAGAAGAAGACCTTGAGGAGATCACTAAGGAATGGTCTGATGACCTCCTTATCCCTGCCAACCCTATAGAGATATCTGATCTTGACAGCGCAGAGGACACTCATAAAGAACAGAATACACTCATAAAGAAGACTAAGGAGGTCCAAAATTTAAGCACAACCTCAGGAAAGATTTCTTCAATGTCACCTGACCAAGGGGGTGATGACGAAGTAGAAGCTGAAAAGAAGCCAGGTGAAGTAACACCACCCAAAGACAAGGTTGACCCCTTGAATAATAGGAAGGTTTCCCCCCCCAAAACCTTCTTCCCGAAAGAAATCGAAATCCACCATGACCAAGATGCAGACTGTCCTCACCTCCAATGATTTTGACTTCATCATAGCAGCCCTGAATGACACTTCACTGGAAATAACATAGAAACAAGAAGCCAAGAAGGAAGAAATGTATGATATAATTGAATTCAAACTCTGAGGGGTGCAACAGGCCCTTCAGTCCAGCCGCACAGTCTCCATTGCGCCCCTTCCATCAAGAGAACCAGAGTTGGGAGATGAACCAACCCAACTCCACCAACTAGCTAATACAATCGAAGCTCGCCTTCGACGAGCACAAGAAGAAATAGAACAAGCCACCCAGGCCTTGAATCAAGTGCAAGGTGTACTTGTAGAACAATGCAACACTGCATAACAGAAAAATATTGCTCTCCAAGAAAAGTTCAATGAAGAAAAAGAAAAAATGTAGCAAGGAAAAGAACAGTTGCTCGTGAAGCAACTCGAAGTCAAAGAAATGGTCAGAAGATAACTTCACTCTATGACAGTCTTAGAAATAAAGGCAGAGGATCGAGTCACGCATCAAGTAGAGCATCTCGCATAAGCTATCTAGTAGCTACAACAACGTATAGCAGACTTAGAGCTCTGCACAGTGCGTGAGACTCCGCAAGATGTAAGGGATCAAAGAGAAGAAACTACCCATAGCGTAGTTGAAAGGATAAAGGCCCTTGCCATGGAATGCAAGCAGCTGAGTAATCGTAGTGCCCAGACATATGAGCAACTCACTGAGAACCCATAATTGTAGGCACTGGAGTCACATCTCAAGGAATCAAAGTAGCAAGAAGAGACAATACAGACGCAGTTGAAGCCCCTTCAGCTATGGAAATAATGAAGCAATCCCAAGAGCAACGCATCACCCAGCAGTAGATCCACACTATCCAGAGCAGAGTTATGGAAGTAACTCAGTGACTCCAACTTGTACAAGATAAGGCTTACTAATTGTTCACAGAGGTCGAAGGCCAAGGATCTAAACTCAAGCAGGTTGTCACTACAGTTGAATAGTGCCTGGAGGGACCTATCAATGATGTAGTCCTCCAATAGTTCATTAAACAGGAGGTTATGGCATAGAAACAATTTGAAGCAGCTTGAGCCATGCTCGAGTCTTTTGAATAAGAACTACCTAGACTAGAGTGACTCGGGATGAGTCACAGGTGAGTTTTGGGGGTCTGTTTCCCCTTGACCAAGTTTTGGGAGATCCTTGGTCAAGTTTGACCTATTTTGGGACTTCAACAACTTGTCGAAGGCGGAGCACAAGACAAAGTAGAGATCGCAGGATCTCGGCCCCTTTTTGGGTCCTTTTTGAGATTTTGGATTATGTAATGGGCATGGGGATGTCAGCCCATGGGTTTACCCTTGTTTAGGCCTATTTTGTAAAGTATAAATAGATGTCTAGGCAATGTAAGGAGAGGCATATATATATATATATATATATATATGTAATATTGGGCTAAGTACTAAGTATGTATTGTAGATGCTTTGTGCATACTATGTGAGACTTGAAGAGATACGTGAAAGTAATTGTAAGAAGGCTTGGTGTTGTACCCTAACTCAAAGAAGGAGGATCTGGCGGAGTGCGTGTAGATGTCCTATCTTCTGCGGAGTAGGATTTTGATGCTATGTTCCTGTAAGAAGCTTGACTGAAGTTAATAAAGAACATGATTTGTGGACGTAGCCCCAGGGTGGGGGTGAACCATGTACATGATGTGTTTCTATGCTTTGTGAGATGTGTTGATTTGTTTATGTCTTTACTTGCTAAGTGCTTTGATATATATAGATAGATATGTTTATGCTTTGTTCTAACGATGTATATGGATGTTAAATATGAACTATGTGAACATGCTTAGTTCTTGAATCTGCTAGATCTAATCTACCTCTCTATGATAAGTTATTAGATACATCAGATCTGGATGAATAGTGCAATACTTTGTTTTTTCTGCGGAGTAGATAGTGGTAAAATATTGATGAATTGTCAGTGTTAAGTGCTTTGTTAAGTGTTAGAATCAAAGATCTGTGTCCCAGCTAAGGTTGCAGACATCTGAGTCCTGCAACCACCCATGCCTCTACCTTGGGTGAGAGTTCATCTTCTTCGCAGGTGTTGCCGAAAGGGATGGTAGTTACGGTTTTGTCAGTGCGTTGTTGTAGCGTTGAACCCTAGTTCTGCCACTATGCCAACAATAGCAACAATCCTTTTGGGATCTATGCTTATTCTTGAATCAAATACAATGTGCCCAAGGATATTTCCCTTGGTAATGCCGAAGATAGACTTGGAAGGATTTAAATAAATGATCAATTTTCTGCATCGCATGAGAATATTTCTAAGATGACTGAAATGATCTGATCGGGTTTTATAATACACAGTTAAGTCATCAATATAAATCTAAATAAGTTTGTCGATCAAATCGTAAAAATCTATTTGCATATCTCTTTGGAAAGTGGCACCTGAATTAGATAAGCCAGAGGGCATACATTCATAATAGGAAGTTCCCCTACGTGTAATAAAAGTAGTTTTATATTTATCTGTCCTTTTTACCTTGATCTGATTGTAACTAGAAAACCCATCAAGTAAGGACATCATATGTGACCCTTCAACTTGCTGCAAAATCATTTCCATATTAGGGAGAGGAAAATGGTATTTTATACTAGCTATATTCAATGCGCAAAAATAAACGCATAATTTAATCTGACCAGTTTCTTTCCGAACGGGAACCAAATTAGAAACCCACTCATAATTCTTAACAGGGAAAATTATCCCATCCTTCAAGAGTTTTTCCAAATCCTTTCGAATAGTTGCTTCCAGTGCAGGGTTAATGGGTCTTTGTTTTTTCCTACCGGTTTTATGCCCTCCTTGATAGGAATGGAATGTTGTATAGGAGCAGGACCAAAACCACGAAAATCCTCATAAAACCAAGCAAAAACATCTTGAAATTCACTAAGTAACTTAGTGAACTTCAATTTTTCTTCATCAAAACATTGGGCACCTATTTTAACATTCTTTGGATAGTCGGGCATCCCAATGTTCAAGGAAATGGTTTCATCTACTTTCATTTTTTACTCCCCTTCTTTATGTTTTTCTTTGTTTCCTACATCACTCAATGAAAATGAACTTTCTATAGGAGTCAAGCCCTTCAAAATTTTGTTATCTTCCATTGATATAATTGTGTTAGGCTTATAAGGTTCATTTTGTATGAAAGCATAGATGCTCTCATCACTAGGGAATACCTGCCATGACTCTACATTGTTAGGGATATGTGGACAATACAAATATTGAAAGGTGCAATCAGATCTTTGTGGTAGAATTTTTCGAGTAGGAGAGGCTGCAAAAATAGTTAACCTGTGAGCCATTGAGTTCAATTCCCTTTTAACATGAGTGATGTTGAAATATAGCAAGTTCGAGATAAGTGCCAAAATAGTTTGAGTATAATGTTTCATTAACTTGTTTCTAGGAGAATATATCTTACGTACAAGGTTTACAACAATTTCGGAATCCCCAAAAACTTTAAGGTGACCACAACCTAAATTATAGGCATCTTCAATACCTAGTAGTAACACTTCAAACTCGGTGATGTTGTTTATGCAAGAAAAATCTAACCTATAGAAAAAATTATGAATTTTACCCACAGGAGAGTACAAGATAATGCCAGCTCCATTTCCTTCATTGTATCATGAACCATCAAAGTGCATGTGCCACATCCCATCCTCTATGTCAATTTGTTCCAAGGTATTGTTGTCCTCATCTGGAAAGATGGAATACACTCACAGGTCCTCCTTGATATAATTCACATTAGGCTATGGGATGCTTTCTAATAAGGTGATATTCTTCCATCCCTTAGGACTATAATGTTTTTACCATTTCGAGGAATGGATAAGTGTGTCTCGTCGAACGAGAGGTATCCACCCATCAAATCTTTCCAATCTCTTCCTAAGATGATCGAGTAATTACTCACTAGCATGTCAATTACCTAAATATTAAGGGTTGTCTTTATTTCAAGATGCACGCACAAAACCAAGGTCACATCCTTGATTTCACCTATGGTCGATTGTTGTAAATTATTATAAGAGAGCATGCTTCTGGTGTTTTCATTTGTACAAAACAAGTCTAGCTCTTCCATAATAATCTTCGACATTACACTTGGTCCCGAACCATCGTCAATGAGACAACAATGGGCTATTTTGTCCATAATATTTAAAGAAATAAAAAATGGGGGGTTTTTTACAGGGTGTCTAAAATTATGCACACCTACTTTATAAACAGTTGAATCCTCTTCATCTACCTCTTCAGAGAGGTTGGCTACAATGTAATATTTTCCTTCCATGAAATTTTTTAGATGCTTTCATTGCTCAAGGATGACAATCATGTCCAGGAGGGTAGCATTAGCTTTAATATTAGCCAATTGATTGAGAATGTTGTATTTGGAAGGGGGAAGAGGGGAGGAAGTTCCTTGACTGTCATGAGTTTTAGAAACATGTACAATAGCAGCTAGTGAAGATGAGCTTGGGCTAGAAGAAGTGCGAGGAGTATCATATTTACCTCTTGGAGCATAGGATTTATTCCTAGTATTTATGATCATAGCATCCTCCGGTTCTTCAAAATATAGAACATCAATAGTAGTTTCAGGCCTTTTACCAAAGATTTTATCTTTGGCACTCTTCTTTACCTCACAAGTAGTTTCCTCATGGTGTTCCTTGCAAAAGTTACACCAACTACGAGGCATGATGGATTTAGGTTGAAAATTGTTTCCATTAGGATTCTTAAAGGGTGGTGAAGAAGAAGATGAGGCCCCATGAGTAAGTGAAAGAACATTTCCCTTCCACTCATATGTTATCATTCGATTCTTCGTGTTTTGTACAAGTTCTAAGAGGGTGGACATGTCCGCCTGTTTAACTGAGTCTCCCTTGGGAAGACCTATTCTTTCAAGCTATTCTTCATACTCTAAAAAAGTATGCAAAGTGGAAACAAGGTTTTCAATGGCCTTTTGTTCAAGCCTATGACCATAGGGAGTGTTATCACATTAATTTGGGGTGGGTTTTTTCCTAATAAATGGACCCCTTTGGCAAAAAATGGCAAGAAATGGGTTAAAAACCCACTTATCCTAAGTTTTGTGTGTGCATGCGCATCACGCTAAGCGGTGTGTAGATCTGGACGGCTGAGATCCATGCACCCATATCTACAGTGTAGGATCCATATCCCCCCCCCCCTCCCCCCGACATTCTTCCTTAAATGAGGGGGGGGGTCTGATTTGGTGGTATTAAATTGCGGCCCCCCCACAAATGNCCACTACCTACCCCCTCCGAATAGACCACTTACCACCACCTCTTACCATTCTTACCTCCCTCTAACATATGTCTCCCACTCTGTCTCTCACCTCTACCCATCACATCTCCCTCTCTCCCTCCTCATCTCATTATGGTACACCTAACCTCCACTCACAGTCAGACCATATCCCCTTATCACTCCCACCTATCATCTCTTGTCGAGTGTTATACCACTCACCTCCTCTTGGGTAGATGGTCCCCATCCCATCTACTCCCATGTCCTTTCCTCTGCCCCCCACATCATCACCTCGTGCCACTTCATCGTTGTCTTGTCCTAGCATAACACCCACATTTTCTACTACCCGTATTCTCCCAGTCACCTTCCATCTACCACGTCTGTCTACATGGGTGCCTCTCATTTCACCTCCACATCGATGGTGCCATAGTCCCTGCCAGATCCTCTTCCACGTTCGTCATCTAGGCCCCCTTGTAGCAGTTCAACGAAGCAATAGAAAACCAAGGGAAGTTTTCCATGTCCTACAAATGCAGAGCTAACTTGAGCCTCCCCGATCCCGAGGAAGAAGTTATTAAAGTAGTTGGTGTTGGTTGGACATTGTTTTCACCATTAATGGAAAGTCTGGAAAGGGACTGTCAACTTGTCAACCCACTTGCATGCCCCTTCTAGAATGTGATTGCGTCTGACTGAACTTCACGACTAGCCAGAGACTGCATGCGCAGTCTGACAGGAGGCATGCAGATGTAACACCTTTAATGTAATAGTTCAAACTTGTTGTTGTGGTTCCTTTTTGAGTATTTAGGAGTCATTCTCATTTTCAATTAGGGTCGATGGTAGAGCTACGCTCCAAATTGTAATTTTTTAACAAGGCCTCTGTTTCTCTGGTTATGATTGTTATTTGAGACATCTTGTTTAATGGAAGCCAATTTCCCCTTTCATTTCTTTTCTTCTGATTCTGAAAACTTGGGCATGGATGATCCAGTTGGGTGTTGTCATTGTAGTATAGTGTAATTTTGACTATATCTATCATTGCAACATTTTCAGTTTCTTGAAGTTTTCATATCCAAGAGGATCTTGCATCTAAGACTTTTCCTCCACAGGCTGCTGGAAGACCAGATGTCCAGAGAAGACTTTCATGCTTTCCTCATGTTTCATCTGTCTACTCACCGCTATAAAAACTTACTGTCTTAAATTAGATCAAGACCTCACTTGTCTATGCATGCCAACCCAATTTTCTGAGTTAAAGCAATATAATCTTAAGACTGTGTCCATTAGACCACCCTTTAAACTATTTTATTGTGACATACAAACTGATCGGTATCAGGCTTACCTCTGACACAATCCAGAGGTGACTTCTAGCACTAACATTTATGGCGTCATTGTTGGGGATGAAGTTGAATATTTTCCCTAGGATTGAATGACAAAGCTTGTTGGTTCTGAAGGTGCATCAGAACCCAGTATATCAATATTGAAACTATGCACCTGGTGACTTCACTGTGGTGATTCCATTGATGTGGATATATTGGTGAATCCATTGTTTTAGCTGTGGCTTCCAGAGGCAAACACACGAGGTCTACTCCGCAATTTCCCCTAGCAACATCTGAAGTTGACCCAGAGAAATTATCAAAAAGGAAAAGGCCCTTCGATAAGGATATTCTACAACTGAACCAGGTATTTCTGGTGATTTTCATGATCCTTCTTTAGAATCTCCTATTTCTGCTCCTCATTCCCCTATTATACCTTATATTGGAGTTTCCAGAACTTTAAATTTTGGGAGTGTTCCTGTTGAGTTTTCCCCTCATGGTTTGGGATTAGAGAGAGAAATCTTTGTCACTCCTTTTTCCCTTGAAGTTGTACCATGGTCTAGACCTAGGACCTCAGAAGATTTTCCAACCCTGGGCTTTACTACCCCTCCTCCTGTTATTGCTGCTACTACAGGAAGGGAAACCTATGTTCCCTCAAATCTTGTGGCCTTTTCTCCAAATCCTCTATTGTTTCCTTTTCCTCCCAGAATTTCAGTTCCATTCTCCCCTGTTTGAACCCCATCTCCTCCTCATTCTCCTCTTCCTATCATCCCTATGGCAGGTGATAATACTCCTAGAAATAGAGTGGATTCTATAGTAGCTTCTAGATACGCTCCTCTCATCTTACCTCAACCTCTTAATTCCCTACCAGTTGGTGGCTACCTTAAGAAGCTGCCTAAGTTCACTAGGGAGGGAGATGTTACTGCAGAGGAGAACCTTGGAGCCTTCTACAGTTATGTTGATAACTATATCATGGTAGATGAAGCAGGGATGATTTTAAGGATGGAAATTTATTTTTAAATGTAGAAACATTGGCGAATCTTACTAGTCCTTCATATGACAACTATAAATGTTTGGCGATATTTTTGTAAAAATATTCAAATTTCTAAGTATTTTATATAATTTGTATAAATGTTTGGCAATTTTTAAGGTAAAATGATTTTATCCTATAGAATTTGGGCGAATCATTTTTGGAATAGCGAATCTTTTTTTGGGAAAAACCATGGAAAATTAGCCCATGAGCGAAATTTAGCCCCTAAAATCATCCCTGAGATGAAGATGTATGGATGAGGTCTTTTGTCCACAATCTTGATGGAGAAGCTAGAAAATCATTCAGAGCCCTCACTCCTGGATCCATTGATGGGATTGAGGCTTTAGATGATATCTTTTTGAGACAGTGGGGGGATAAAAAGGACTTCATGTACTATATCACCAAGTTTGGGTCCCTAAAGAGAAAAGAGGGAGAGTCTGTCTCTGACTTCTCCAAAATATTTAACAAAATGTACAATAAGATCCCTACTAAGATAAATCCTACAGAAGCCTCTGCCAAAATTACTTATGCTAGTTCTTTTGACCCTGACTTTTGCCTCATGTTAAGAGAGAGAAGAGCTACTTCCTTGGCTGATATGCAAGATCCAACCCTAAAAGTAGATTCTAACATATTGGTAGTGGACCGACTCAGGAATAAGGCTGATAGGGACAGAGGAAGAGGAAGATTTAAAGCCCCAACCTCTAGTTCTTCTTCCCTTCCCCATCAATGGATGAAGTAACCAAGTTATGAAAATCACTCTCAGCTAGAATGGAAAGGTTGGAATTGGAGGGAAATAATACATACAGAAGTCCCCAAAATATTGATAACTGAGGCAAATTCAGGAGGCCGAATAACAATGCTCCTCAAATTATGTAGAGGGAGCCTTGGAACAGAGGTAGAGATGATCAGAAAATCTAGACCCCTCTTCAGAATAACCTTGTCACAGATGATGGTGGAGAGGAAGAGGACAAAAACCCAAAAATTCATTGTCTTGAAGATTCATCCTCTTCTCCTCACTTAACTCAATCAGCATACAAGGAGTCTCTCATGGACATTCAATTAAATGAATTAATTAAGGGGGATAAGACCAACGAAAACCCAAATATATACAACCTTAGGTCCAAGAATAAAGTAGTAAAGCCTGATGTTCTTGAGAAACCAACTAGGATAGAAAAGCTTACCAATGATGTAACAAGCAGCAGTAAAGAGAGAAAAGCTCAGAATTCCTCACCAGTAGCCAAAGGTCCCATCCAAGAGGTAAGAGAACTTCTGAATTCACCCCTCGTGTTTTAACTTTGAGCATGAAATTCAGAATATTAGGATTACATTCCCCCTTTCAGAGTTGGTTAAAGATGAAGATTTTAAGAAATCCCTGACTAAGATTTTTCTTCCTGAACCTCTGCACCCCCCCAGACTCCATCAATCTGCAAGATAAGAAGCCAGAATTCATCCTAGGTCCTATGGTAGAAGATAGAGATGATTCATCCCCCCCTTTCTACACATCCCTGAACATACATCATAAGGTACTGCATAATTCTTTGATGGATTCAGGGGCCTCTCATAATCTCATGCCCAAAATTGTCATGGAAGAACTAGGACTAGAAATCACAAAGGAGTACCATGACTTGTATTATTTTTATTCAAGGAGAGTATAATGTCTTGGGGTCATCAAAGATCTGGTTGTGACCTTGTTCCAATTTCCCATGAAAAGTATGGTCATGGACATCGTGGTGGTTGATGTTCCCCCCAAATTCAGCATGTTATTTTCAAGATCTTGGATCAGACGCCTTGGGGGAATCTTACAGATGGACCTCACATATGCTACCATCCCAAAATTTAGGGGGGAACATAGAATACTATACAGAGAAGCTCATTTGGCCTACATCATTAGTAAAAAGGAAAACCCCACCAATCATCCTATATTTTCCCTTGATGTTGATTTAGGATCCATCTTATGGCAGCTCACTGATGCCCCTGAGCCTTCTCTTGAGATCCAAAATCCCATTAGTCTCTGTGAATATTCTCCTCTGATAACCTCTATTTGTAAAATGTTCTTTGATGGAGCCTCTTCTATAGAAATTGTTGGCGTCAGAGTAGTTCTCGTTTCCCCTGCTCAGGAAAGCATATCTTTTTCGTACAAACTAGAGTTTGAAACTACAAATAATGTGGCAGAATACAAAGCTCTCATTTTGGTATTGAGGGCTGCAAAGGACATGGGGATTGAAAAGATATCATTGTTTGGAGATGTTGTGTTAGTTGTCCAGCAGATCAGAAATACTTATCAGGCCAAACACCCCCGGCTCAGAAGTTACAGAAATGAAGTATGGGACCTCATTGACAATTTTTTCTTAGCTTTCAACATTTCATTTATTTCAAGGGAAAAGAATGTCATGGCCTATTCTCTGGTTGTCTTGGTAATAAATTTCAAAGTCCCCCGGCCACCTAAGCTTAGGTATGATATAAAATTGAAATATAGACCCTCTATACCTGACAATGTCAAGTATTGGAAGGTGTTTGAGGATGATCTTGAGATCAAGAGGTTCCTAGAAACTATTGATGAATTTTCTACATTAAATATTGACCAAGGTCCTGATTCTCAAATTCACCCACATGCTGATATCTTTTTAAAGAAAATTGCTAATCATCATGTTGTGCGGTTACCGAGCAATCACATTCTGAAGGGACTAGTTCCTTTGGAAATATTATTTGACCAAAATGATGTGGCGGTAAAGGGTAAAGTTTCAAATGATGATGTTGATGTGGCCGAGTGCATTATTGGCACTAAGAAAATCCTAATTTTTTCAAGTTGTCAAGCAGTTTGACAAGAAAGCAGAGGGTCGAGTATGTTGAGTTATTAAAGGAGTATGTTGATGTGTTTGCCTGGACCTATGAAGACCTCAAAACATATGACACTAGCATTATTGAGCACAATATTCCATTGAAAGAGGAGGCCAAGCCATTTAGGCATAAATTAAGACAAATAAATCCCATGTTGTTGCCTATCATGGAGAGAGAGGTAAAGAAGATGTTAGATGCCCAGATTATTGTCCCTTTGATATATTTAGAATGGGTGGCCAATATGGTACCGGTGAGGAAAAAGAATGGATAAATCATACTTTGCGTCGATTTCAGGAACTTGAACAGGAGCTCAAAGAAGGACAACTACCCCCTGCCAAAGATGGAACACATATTGTAGAGGGTAACAGGTGCATCCAGGATTTCCATGATTGACGGTTTTTCTGGCTATAATCAAATCTTCATCTTGCCTAGAGATAGAGAAAAGACAGCCTTCACCACTCCTTGGGGTACATTCATGTATACCAAAATTCCCTTTGGATTGATGAATACAAGAGCGACCTTTCAGCGAGCCATGGACATCGCCTTCATTGGAGAGAGGTAAATTTGTAGTCATCTACATGGATGACATCACAATCTTCTCTAGATCTGATAAAGAACATTGTTTCCATTTGAGAAAGGTCTTCTTAAAATGTAGAAGGTTTGGTCTCTCCTTAAATCCCAAGAAATCATTGTTTTCCATGAAGGAAGGGAAGTTACTGGGGCACATAGTATCAGCTGAGGGAGTCAATATTGATCCCAATAGGGTAGGAGCTATTCAAACTTTGTCACTTCCCAGATCCAGGAAGGAAGTTCAGTCTTTCCTAGGAAAAATTGATTTTCTGAGAAGGTTTGTTTCAAACTTTATTGAATTGGTGAAGCATATCACAACCATGCTCAGGAAGGGGAATGAAGTAAAATGGACTGCTGAGCCCAGGGAATCATTCGACCAAATTAAAAAGGCATTAACTGAAGCACATGTACTAATCAGTCCCGATTATTCTAAGGATTTCTAATTTTTTCCTTTTCTTCTTTTGATACAGTGGCAGTTGTTTTATTACAAAAGAGTATTGAAGGGTTGGAACAACCTATTTCATTTTTCAGCAGGGCGTTAAGAGATGCAAAAATTAGATATGACATCATGGATAAGCAGGCCTATGCCTTGGTGAAAGATCTTAAATCTTTCAGAGTCTATATTCTACATTCAAATATCATTGCTTATGTTCCTTCAACTTCCACGAAGGACATTCTTATTTAGCCTGACACAAATGGGAGAAGGAGCAAATGGATTGCCAAAATACTTGAATTTGACCTAGAAATAAAACCCACCAAGATAGTTAAAGGTCAAGGTTTAGCCAAGTTGTTGGTTGAATCTAATTGTAAATATTTGGGGGTTAATTTTATCAACACTTACTTAGAAAATCAGTAGACTAAGCTACTTGATAACAATCGTCAAGATATCCCTCCACTGGTAGAGTGCCCCTGGTACAAAGAGATTGTGTATTTTCTGCAAGAGTTGCGACCTCCAGATGGAATGGGGAAGAGCAAAGAAAGAGATTTAAAGCTCAAAGAAATTAGGTATTACCTTATTGACCAAGTCTTGTATTGGAAAGACCCTCTAGGAGTTCTTATGAGATGTGTAGACCCACAGGAGGCCCAAAACATTATGTTTGAATTCCATGACAGCCTATGTGGAGGACATCACTTATAGAGGACCATGGCCTATAAACTTCTCATGGTTGGGTATTATTGGCCTACTTTATTTACTGATGTCTGTGAGAAAATTAGGGCTTGTATTAAATGTCAGAAATTATCTAGAAAGAAACAATTCAAGTCCCAGTCGTTGAAGCATGTAGTAGCCTCAGGACCCTTTCAATAGTGGGGCCTGGATTTTATTGGATAAATTCATCCTGCTTCAAGTGGTCATCACAGGTGGATATTAACTACCATAGATTATTTCACCAAATGGATTGAAGCTATCCCCAAAAGGAGTGCTTCTCATAAAGTGATCATTGGTTTCCTAGAGGATATTATTGTAAGGTTTGGTTGTCCGAACAGAATCATCATTGATAATGCTGCATCCTTTAATTCTGAACCATCAATCAAATTCTGTGAGCAGTTTGGGATTTCATTAATCCACTCCACCCCCTATTATCCCCAAGGAAATGGACTAGAAGAGTCTTCTAACAAAAGCCTCATTAAAATTATTAAAATATTATTGGAGGACAATAAGAAGGCCTAGGATTCAAAGATGAAATTTTCTTTATGGGATGATCGAGTGACAACCAAGAGGTCTCTAGGCATCTCCCCTTTCCAACTTGTATATGGGACAGAAGTAAGTTTTCCTTCTTAGTTGGCTCTACCTGTAGAGAAATTATTTTAGGATTATCAAGGAGAGCCTGACAATATGATCAGAAGAATTCATCAACTGGTAGAAGCCCAGCAGACTAAGGAGCAGGTGATGGACAGAGCTCATGATCGTTAGTAGAGGATCAAGAAATCCTTTGACAAAAAGGAGAGAAAATAAGATTTCTAGATGGGAGATATGGTACTTAAATGGGATGCACCCAGGCAGGACAGAGGAAATCATAACAAGTTTGAAGCCCTGCGGATCGAGCCCTTCAAGATCTCTGAGGTGTTTTTAAATAATACTTACAGGTTGTATAATTTGGAGAGTGAGGAATATTTTAATGGCCCTGTGAATGGGCATTTTCTGAAGAAATGTTTTATTTGATCCATAAGTGGCTCCCATGTATTTGTAAATATTGTTTTCCTTTTGTTTTCAATTTTACAAGTGACTACATAGCCCAACAGCAAGGCACTAAAACTACAGAATATTTCTTGGCATCTCACAGGGAGAAATCCATCCCCCAATGAGCCTAATGTTATCACATTAATTTGGGGTGGGTGTTTTCCTAATAAATGGACCCCTTTGGCGAAAAAATGGCAAGAAATGGGTTAAAACCCCACTTATCCTAAGTTTTGTGTGCACAGGAATGTCATGCTAAG
>ML777028.1:137504-169446 GCA_009831015.1 Picea engelmannii
CCACCTCTTACCGCTGCCTACCCCCTCTGAGTAGACCGCTTACCACCACCTCTTACCGCTCCTGCCTCCAACTAAAATATGTCTCCCACTCTGTCTCTCACCTCTACCCATCACATCGCCCACTCTCCCTCCTCATCTCATTATGGTACACTTGTCCTCCACTCACCGTCAGACCATGTCCCCTTATCATTCCCACCTATCATCTCATGTCAGGTGTTCTACCAGTCACCTCCTCTTGGGAATATGGTCCCCATCCTGTCTACTTCCATGGCCTTTCTTCTACCCCCCACATCATCACCTCATGCCACTTCATTGTTGTCCTGTCCTAGCGCAACAACCACGTTTTACGCTACCCATACTCTCTTGGTCACCTTCCATCTACCGTGTCTATCTACATGGGCGCCTCTCGTTTCCCCTCCACCTCGATGGTTCCATAGTCCATGTCAGATCCTCATCCACATTCATCCATTGGGTCCCCTTGTAGCAGTTCAACGAAGCAGCAGACAGCTAAGGGAAGGTTGCCATGTCCTACAAATGCAGAGTTGACTTGAGCCTCCCTGATCCCGAGGAAGCAGTTATTAAAGTAGTTGGTGGTGGTTGGACACTGTTTTCACGATTAATGGAAAGTATGGAAAGGGACTGTCAGCTAGTCAACTCACTTGCAGGCCTGTTATGAAACGCGATTGCGTCTGACTGAACTTTACAACTAGCCAGAGATTGCATGTGCAGTCTGACAGGATGCATGCAGACGTAATGCCTTTAATGTAATAGTTCGAACTTGTTGTTGTGGTTCCTTTTTTATTATTTAGGATTCGTTCTCATTTTCAGTTAGGGTCGATGTAGAGCTATGCTCTCAATTGTAATGTTTTAATGAGGCATCTGGTTCTCTGGTTATGACTTTTATTTAAGACTTCTTGTTTAATGGAAGCCAAATTCCCCTTTCATTTCTTTGCTTCTGATTTTGAAAACTCGGGCATGGATGATCCAGTCAAGTGTTGTCATTGTAGTATAGTGTAGTTTTGACTATATATTTCATTGCAACATTTTCAGTTTCTTGAATTTTTTAGATCCAAGAGGATCTTACATCTGAGACTTTTCCTCCACAGGTTGTTGGAAGACTAGATGTCCAGATCAAACTTTCGTGCTTTCCTCATGTTTCTTCTTTCTACTCACCACTATACAAACTTGTTGGATTAAATTAGATCAAGACCTCACTTGTCTATGCATGCCAACCCATTTTTCTGAGTTAAAGCAATATAATCTTGAGACTGTGTCCATTAGACCACTCTTTAAACTATTTTACTATGACATACAAACTGATGGGTATCAGGCTTACCTCTGACGCAATCCAAAGGTGACTTCTGGCACTAACAGGGGGAAGGTAGAGCATTATAATAATGCATAAAAACATATTGGTTCTGAGGTCGAATAAGTTCGGGAATTTGGTTATATAATTTGGTGAAACACAAGTTGAAAGACTTGATAGTCTCACCCTCTTTATAAGCGATGTTATTATACTCACATAACTACTCAGTTGGTCTCTTAGACTTCCCATAGGTATACTTGAACCAATAAACTAAATCCTCCCAAGTAGAAATAATCTTGGGAGGAAAATCAAAGAAATTGGTCGTTGCCTTCCCTTCAAGGGAATTAACAAATAAGCGCATACAAGTGTCATTATCATTGACTCCTATGTTGCGACAAGCATTAGAAAATTCCACCAACTATTCATTCGTAGTGACCATGTTATTCCTTGAAAACCTAGGGAGATTCTCTTTGAATTTAGGGAGTGGATGAGTATAAGGTGCTACGTTAAGAGGAGAGGAAACATGCCACAGAGTAGTTGTAGCATATTCTTCAAACTGAAAGAGCCCATACTTTTTTATGACCTTGGTGGGGTTTGTAGTAGATTGGATGGGGACTTGATGACTATACAAGATACCAATCATTGACTAGGCTGAAGGTTGAGATGAAGAAGAACCTTCAGTGCCACTAGAGCTACCACTATATGCCATCTTGTGAGTGATAGGTAAGGGAGAGAAAGACGAACTGGCTGAATCAGACAAAGTTCTCCCTAGAGTACTTTGTTGGGCTGAAAAAACAATGTTTCTTCTTCCTATTAGACCAATAGGGTTGATATCAGGTGATAAACCTCCTCTTCTCCTAGATATGTGAGGGTTTAAGGACATGAAAATAAGATCAAAACTTTAGGAAAAAGAAAGCTATGGTTGATTCCTAGGTTGTCTTTTTCTAGCCTCCCAACGTTCTCAGACACTTATGTCTTGTTCAACCACTGCCCAAGAGTGTTCAAGCTCAACCTGGGTATTAGTGGTCTCTAATATGGTATTAAATAAGGTTAAAGAAATGTTGGTCTGATCTTTAAGACCAGACTCAATATTGGGTTTCCTTGCAATAGGTACAATCATGAAGAAAAGAAAAAGTCAAAGAATCAAAAGCAGAAATATAAATATATTCAATGATAATCAAGCATACAATCAGCTTGAGAGATATGAAAGATATGAATTTATCTTACTTAAGCATTTTTTAATCTTTCTTAGCTAAGGAAAGATAGTCGGGAATATTACCCTATGTTTTATAGCCTCAAAATGTATTTCCTAATCCACAAGTATTACTTACAAGGGCTTACAATGAATTTTTAAATGAAAATATTGTTACAAAAATATGAATTTTTTATATAATTTTCTAAACATATACAGATTGCATAAAGTAAAGGTGGAGATCAAAAGAAAAATTAGCCAAGTCACAGATTAACACAAATGAGACAAAATAGCAATCGCTTTATTTCATTCCAAGAAATCAAAAGTATCTTTCTCTTTACAAAACTCCTTGTGAGGGCATGGACCAAGGTCAAACTTAGATATCCCCAATGAAAACCATACAAAAGAACTCTGACAAGAAGTAAAAATTGAACATTAAAATCTAGATTAGCTTGCCACAAACTGCTTCCCACTTTGTTGAAATATTCTAACTGCAAAGAGTATTATGTTTATTATTGAGTTATTATTCATTAGATCAATCCCCTTTTGTGGATTCATCATGTCGGGCATTGTAATTGACCAAATCCCCTTTTGTGGATTCATCATGTTGGGCATTGTAATTGACCAAATCCCCTTTTGTGGATTGGTCAAACCCAAAATATATTATGCAAATTGAGAAGTCGTCCCCCATGCAAATTAATGTGGTTTTAACCACTAAGAAGACAAGTCGGCCCTGCCCAGTGAAGAGACACATTTCTATCACCTGCCAGTTTGTATAAATAAAGGAATCCAACGCCTCATTTGATCACTCACTCATTCACTCACTCAGTGTGCAATTTTGGTAGTTGCAGTTGGGAGAAGAAGGAAGAGGGAGTTGCATTGCTGAGTGGAGGATATTCTCTAGTGTTTGGTTTATTGTCTTGGCATTGTATTGGCTATCTATATTAAGGAAGTTTTTGTTGGGTTTTCTCTCCCATGAGGGTTTCCCAGGATAAATGTTGTGTATCTTGTGATTGTGTTTCTCTCAATGATCCTATCTATGTTATGGTTATCTAGTAAATTTAAAAGAAACACAATAATATCTTAAACCTTAACATGGAATCAGAGCTAAGCTGAAGAGAGCATATTTCACTGGATAAAGAAAAATGGCATTGTTGTCGTACAAGAAAATTAGGGATTTTTATTGAAGGGGAATTTCAGCCTAAAAATCATCTAGAAAAGTGTGCCCTAGCCTAGGGAACTATTTGGCACCTTCAACGCACTTTTTTAGTAGATAGAACTCTTGAAAAGTGAAACCCTAGTTTTCATTGGTACCAGAAAACCATAAGTACCAAAAAAAAGGAAACCAGAACCAGTACCAGAAGTACTAGTCCAGAATTTCATTGGTCAAGTTTGAAGGGGAAAATTTTGGATTTTATGAAATCTAACTACACCAAGGTACTTGCCTCAGCCAAGCGCACCTCCTGGTAAGTTCAAAATTAAATTCTCAGCATTTTCAAATTTTGGTCATTTTCCTAGCTCCAGGTAAAAATGTCTACAAGCACTAAGCTTGTTGACAAGCTAGAAGGTGTGGAAAACTTTTGTTCCTAGAAGTATAGGATTGCACTCATTCTTGAAGAGAATGACCTAGCAAGATTCATTAAAGAAGATGTACCAGAACCTACCAATGTTGCAGTTAAAGAAAAACATTGAAAGGACAAAGTTAGGGCCAAAAGAATCATTGCAGATTACATTAAAGATCACTTGATTCCTCAAGTGGATTCAAACAATACTCCAAAATAATTTCTGATTCCCTAACTAGATTGTATGAAGGAAGAACATCAATCAGAAGATGAATCTAAGAACTCAACTCAAAAGTATAGGGATGTAGAAAGGAGAAACAATTCAGGAATATTTCTCTAGAATATCACAATTCAAAGAACAACTAGAAGAAATTTATGATGTTATAGATGAATACAAACTTATAATGACAACCCTTAATGGTCTCACAATACCTTGGGATGCATTCATCCAAACTATTTGTGCCAGAAAGGAGAAATTATTTTTTGATAGTCTTTGGGAAGAATGTGTTCAAGAAGAAGCAAGAGTAGATAATCGAGAAGCATTACTATCAAGAGATGAATATCAAGCCCTATCTACTCATACTAAAGGAGGACGAAAGAGGTATTACTTCCAGAAAGAAACTCATAAATATTTTCACCCCCAAAACAAATCCATACATAAAGAATATCACCCTCCAAGGAGATTCTAGAAGTTTTAGAAAGGTCAAAGAAGAGAAAAGGATTTATCATCCTACCAATGTTACCATTGTGACAATATGGGACATATTGCTAATAATTGTCCATCTATACAAGAAGAATACAAGAAGAGAAACAAGAGGCACCATGCCCATATAGTATAAGATGAAGAGCCACCCACAAAGAGGATAAAAGAATAGATTGAAGACTATGTCTTAATCTTTTCCCTCCAAGGATCAATGTCACCTGGTGAGGACACTTGGCTCATAGACAGTGGTGCTTCCAAGCACATGACAAGTCAAAGAGACATTCTCTCTTTCCTTATAGAAAAGAAGTTTCCCCAGAAATATACATTTGGAGATGATTATCAATACCCTATCAAAGGAATAGGAGAATCAAATTACAAACTTGATTCAGGGACCCCAATGAAGATGAAGGATGTACTATATGTACCAGGTTTGACAAATAAATTACTTTCTATCTCATCTTTAGAGAAGAAAGGATTCATATTTGCATTCATAGATGGAGAAGGTCTTATGTGGCCCAAAGGAAAAACCATGGAAGAAGCAATTGTTATTGAAAAAGAAGAAGGTGGCTTGTATAAGCTAAAGGGTCACTCAGAAGAAGCCTTGACCCATTCCATTGAGAATCCATGTGAAATTTGGCATAGAATACTATCTCACATCAACTACAAGGCATTACCATATGTAACCAAGGTAGTCACAGGTCTACTATAATTCAAGGTTGACCATGAAGGTGTGTGCAACAGATGTGCACAAGGAAAGAACATCAAGAAAACTTTCCCGAAGAGAGACAGTAAAGCAGAAGGAGTCCTAGAGATCATTCACTCAGATGTATGTGGCCAATTTCCATCAACCTCCATCAGTGGGTATGTATACTATGTGTCTTTTATTGATGACTATTCTCTCAAAACCTGGGTTTACTTTTTGAAATCAAAATATGAAGTGTTCAATAAATTCAAGGAATTCAAAGCCTTGATAGAGAATCTCTCTAAAAGAAATATCAATATACTCGAGTCAGATAATGGAGGAGAATACACCTCAAAAGAGTTTGAAATTTTTTGCAAATATGTTAGGATCAAGAAGGAGCTCACCACTCCCTACAATCCTCAACAAAATGGTGTAGCAGAAAGAAAGAATAGAACTATAATGGAAGCAGTGAAGACTATGATCCATGATCAATATCTTCCAATGCACTTATGGGAAGAAGCAGTAAAAACAACAGTATATGTAAAAAATATATTATCCCATAGTGCACTTGGGTTGAAGACCCCTGAAGAGATGTTCTCCGGAAAGAAGCCAAAATTAATCCATCTCAAAATATTTGGCTGACCAGTATTTGTACACATTCCGAAAGAGAAGAGAACCAAGCTGGACCCTTCAAGAAAGAAGGGAATATTTGTTGGATATTGTGAGGTCTCCAAGGCCTTCATATTTTCTATACCAGGTTACCATCATATTGAGATCAGCAGGGATGTAACCTTTGATGAATATGAAACACTCAATAAATAAAGAAGATTCCATCTTGAAGAAGTATATAAAGAATAACATGTGGCTCCCATAGTTGCAGAACTAGTGAGAGAATTCATAACTTCCCTTGATGAGGAGATTCTAGAAGATCATGACATAATAGAATCCCAAGAACCTCACCAGATGACGATCTCCCACAAGATAATTCCATCCTGGGAAAGGGAAATTATTCAATATGGAGAGAAGTATGGTGCCCCCGGAGGAACCATGAGACAAGTCAAGAAACCCAAGCCATTCACCATTTATATGGCTTTGATGTGTGATCTCTTAGAGAAGGAGCCTACTTTCTTTGAAGAATCCATTCAGAAGAAATACTGGGAAGATGCCATGACAGAAGAATACCAATCCATTATAAAGAATGATGTATGGGAAATAATTCCCAGACCAAAGAGCAAGGATGTGGTATCTTCCAAATGGATTTTCAAATTAAAACATGTTGTTGATGGAATTATTGAGAAATATAAAGAAAGGTTTTTTGCTCGTGGATTTTCTCAAAAGGAAGGCATTGACTATGAAGATAATTTTTCTCTTGTAGCCAGATACACTTCAATCAGAATCATCATATATCTTGCAGCTAAGATAAAGTGGAAGTTACACCAGATGGACGTGAAAACAAATTTCTTGAATGGTGTCATTGAAGAACAAGTGTATATAGAAAAACCTCAAGGGTTTGAAGTTGAAGACAAAAAGACTCATGTCTGCAAGTTGAAGAAGGCTATGTACGGATTGAAGCAAGCTCCTAGAGCTTGGTATGGAAGGATTGACATTTTCCTGACGATCTTGGGATTTACCAAGAGTAAACTTGATTCTAACCTTTAATTGAAGGTTATGAATGATGAGCCTCTTATATTGTTGTTGTATGTGGATGACTTATTCTTAAATGGAGAATAAAAAAGCATCACTAATTGTAAAAAGAATCTTGTTGCATAATTTGAGATGAAAGGCCTTGGCCTAATGCACTATTTCTTAGGTCTTGAGGTCTGGCAAAGCCCAGAGATGATCTTCCTTAACCAAGGGAAGTATGAAGTTGAAATACTAAATAGATTTGATATGTTGGAGTGCAAGTCCATGAACACACCCATGGAAAAAAAGTTGAAGCTCATGGTTGACACTTTGTCATAATTTATTAATGCTACGATATATAGATTGATCATTGGATCGTTGATGTATCTGAAAAACACCAGGCCAAATATATTTTTTTCTACGAACACCTTGAGTCAATTTTTGGTAGATCCCAGACGTGTTCATCTGTTTTCTGAAAAACATGTGATGAGGTACCTTAAGGGTACATTAGATTCTGGTATCAATTATAATGGAGATCATGAGTTCAGACTGAGTGGTTATACCAATTCAGATTGGGCTGGAAGTGTCTCTGATAGAAAGATAACTTTAGGATGTTGTTTCAATATGGGGTCAGCCATGATCTCATGGCAGAGTAGGAGGAAATCAAGCATTTCTCTCAGCTCAGCAGAAGCAGAATACATTGTTTCATGTTCTACCATTTTTGAAGCCATATGGCTTTGGAATTTGTTGAAAGGTCTATTCAATCTGGAGATGGAAACAACCGTGATCCTATGTGATAACCATAGTTTCATAAAGATGATAGAGAAGCTTGTGTTCCATGACAAGTGAAAACACATAGAGATCCAATATCATTACATCCATGATATGGTGTAGAGAGGAGCCATAAAGCTCCAGTATGTTAGAACGGATGAACAGGTCGCAGATGTGTTGACCAGGCCTCTATCTCATGTAAAGTTTGAGCACTTTCGAGATAAGCTTGGTGTAGTCCGAAAGGACCTCCCTCGAAAGGGGGAGTAGTGTTGATTCCATCCTAGTGCTGAAGATTTCCAGCTTCATGATGATGTTGTTGTGATGCCAACCTAGTGCTGAATATTTCTAGCTTTGTGCTAATGTTGTTGTGATGCCAGCCTAGTGCTGAAAATTTCCAGCTTCGTGTTGATGTTGTTGAGATGCCAGCCTCGTGCTGAAGATTTCCAGCTTTTTGTTGATTTTTTTGAGATTCCAGCCTCATGTTGAATATTTCCATCTTTGTTTTGATGGTGTTGAGATGTCAGCTTCGTGTTGAACATTTGCATCCTAGTTATGATGTTCATGATGCTCTAGCCCTCATGATGTTATGTTGTTGTTGATGATGATGCTCCAGACTTCATGTTGTGATGTTTCTATTGTTGATTATGCTCCAGACTTTGTGTTGTCATGTTGTATTAGCCTTGTGTTGTTATTTATGATTAAGATGTATTAGTTTTATACTAATCCATGTTGATGCAGATGATGATGATTACATTCCAGCTCTCTGTTGTGGATGATAATATTGATGATGAGAAAAAATTATGATGATTTATAGATATGCCATTTAGTGTTCCATATGTTGTTGATGTTGTTGCCCTCTCTCTCTCCTGATGATGTTGTAGAATACCCTTCTTGTTAAGGGGGAGTGTTGAAATATTTTAACTTCAAAGAGTGTTCTATTTATTATTGAGTTATTATTCACTAGATCAATCCCCTTTCGTGGATTGATCATGTCGGGCATTGTAATTGGTAATCACCTTTTATGGATTGGTCAAACCCTAGATATATTATGAAAAATGATAAGTCATACCCCAAGAAAATTAAAGTTGTTTTAACCACTAAGAAGACAATGTGTCCCTGCCCAGTGAAGAGACACATTTCCAGCACCTGCGAGTTTGTATAAATAAAGGAATCCAATGCCTCATTTGATCACTCACTCAGTGCGCAAGTTTGGTAGATTCAGTTGGGAGAAGAAGGAAGAGAGAGGTGCATTGCTCAGTGGAGAATATTCTCTAGTGTTTGGTTTATTATCTTGGCATTGTATTGGCTATCTATATTAAGGAAGTTTTTGTTGGGTTTTCTCCCCCATGAAGGTTTCCTAGGATAAATTTTGTGTATCTTGTGATTGTGTTTCTTCCAGTGATCCTATCTATGCTATGGTTATCTAGTAGATTGAAAATAAACCTAATAATATCTTAAACCTTAACACACTTGACGTTGCACAATATCCTTTATCAGTCATGAAAATCAATTCATAAACAAACAAGTATACACTGACTATCAAAGATAGATCAACACCTTCGAAAAAAGCATTTGAATGATATGGTTCATCTTTGAACCTTATTGTCTACGATAGAACCCTCCTATCAAAAAGAGAATTAGGCATTTAATGAACTGAAGAATGAATGAAAACTAAACTATATCAATAAAAATCAAGAGAAAACCTTAGTATTGTTTTCTCCTTCTATTCGCCCTTTATTCTTCCTTCTCATTTGGCTTTTATGAATTCCAAATCAATTAAAGTAGTTCAACTACCTCATTTAGTTAAGTTAACTAAAACTAAACTAATTTTAGTTTAGGGGAAGTAATAATAATAATAATAATTAAGGGTCTTTTATTAAATAATAACTAAGTAGGTGGGACCCCTTGTGACTCCCTTTTATTTTTTTACAAAAATAAACACAATTAGACAACTGATAAAACACATGCCTCCTTGTGGATCCCATAATTATTTCCACAATTTGAAATTTAAATATCAGAAATATTGTAGCTAGATACACTTCAATCAGAATCATCATAGCTCTTGAGGCTAAGATAAAGTGGAAGTTCACCAGATAGACGTGAAAACAACTTTCTTAAATGGTGTCATTGAAGAACAAGTGTATAGAGAACAAACTCAAGGGTTTGAAGTTGAAGACAAAAAGACTCATGTTTGGAAGTTAATAAGGCTCTGTATGCATTGAAGCAAGCTCCTAGAGCTTGGTATGGAAGGATTGACAGTTTCTTGATGAGATTGGGATTTACAAAGAGTCAAGTTGATTCTAGCCTTTACTTCAAGGTTATGAATGATAAGCCTGTTATATTGTTGGTGTATGTGGATGACTTATTCTTAACTGGAAAATAAAAACTCATCATTGATTGTAAAAAGAAGGTCGATGTAGAATTTGAGATGAAAGACCTTGGCCTAATGCATTATTTCTTAGGTCTTCAGGTCTGGAATATCCCATAGAAGATATTCATTAACCAAGGGAAGTATGCAGTTGAAATATTGAAGAGATTTGATATGTTGGAGTGAAAATCCATGAATACACCCATGGAAACAAAGTTGAAGCTCCTGGTTGACACTTCATCAGAATTGATTGATGCTATTCTATAGAGACAGATCATTGGATCGTTGATGTATCTGACGAACACTGGGCCAGATATATGTTTTTTTGTGAACACCTTGAGTCAATTTCTGGTAGAGCCCGGACGTGTTCACCTGGTTGCTACAAAACATGTGATGAGGTATATTAAGGGTACATTAGATTGTGGTCTCAGTTATAATGGAGATCATGACTTCAGAATGAGTGGTTATACTGATTTAGATTGGGCTGGAAGTGTCTCTGACAGAAAGAGAACTTCTGGATGTTGTTTCAGTATGGGGTCAGCCATGATCTCATGGAAGAGTAGGGAGAAATCAAACATTTCTCTCAGCTCGGTAGAAGAAGAATACATTGTTCCATGTTCTACCATTTGTGAATCCATATGGCTTTGGAAGTTGTTGACATGTCTATTCTATCTATATATGGAAGCAACTCTGATCCTATGTGATAATCATAGTTGCATAAAGATGACAGAGAAACATATGTTCCATGACAAGTCAAAACACATAGAGATCTGATATCATTACATATGTGATATGGTGCAAAGAGGAGCCATAAAGCTTCAGTATGTTAGCACGAATGAACAATTTGCATATGTGTTGACCAAGACTCTATCTCGTGTAAATTTTGAGCACTTTCGATATACGCTTGGTTTAGTCTGAAAGGACCTCCCTCGAAAGGGGGAGTAATGTTGATGTCAGCCTAGTGCTTAATATTTCCAGCTTCGTGTTGATGTTGTTGTGATGTCATCCTAGTGCTGAAGATTTCCATCTTCATGATAATGTTATTGTGATACCATCCTAGTGTTGAAAATTTCCATCTTCGTGCTGATGTTGTTGAGATGTGAGTCTTGTGCTGAAGATTTTCATCTTCATGGTGATGTTGTTGAGATTCCAACCTCATGCTGAATATTTACAGCTTCGTGCTGATGGTGTTGAGATGTCATCTTCATGTTAAATATTTCCAGCATAGTGTTGATGTTGATGATGCTCTAGCCTTCATGCTATGATGTTGTTGTTGTTGATGATACTCCAGCCTTCATGTTGTCATGTTTCTATTGTTGATGATGCTCCAGTCTTTGTGTTGTGATGTTGTATCAGCCTTGTGTTTTTTATTGATGATGATGATGTATTATTGTTATACTAATCCATGTTGATGTAGATGATGATGATGTCATTCCAGCTCCCTGTTGTGGATGATGATATTGATGATGAGAAAAAAATTCGATGATTTATAGATATGCCAGCTAGTGTTCCATATGTTGTTGATGTTGCTTCCCTCTCTCTCTCTTTTGATGATGTTGTAGAATACCCTTCTTATTAAGGGGGAGTGTTGAAATATCATAACTTCAAAGAGTATTATATTTATTATTGAGTTATTGTTCATTAGATCAATCCCCTTTCATGGATTGATCATGTCAAGCATTGTAATTTACCAAATCCCCTTTTGTAGATTGGTCAAATGCTAAATATATTATGCAAAATGAGAAGTTAGCCCCCAAGAAAATTAAAGTTGTTTTAACCACTAAGAATACAAGTCGACCCTACCCAGTGAAGAGACACATTTCCATCACTTGTCAGTTTGTATAAATAAAGGAATCCAATGCCTCATTTGATCACTCACTCATTCACTCACTCAGTGCGCAAGTTTGGTAGATGTAGTTGGGAGAAGAAGGAAGAGAGAGGTACATTGCTCAGTGGAGGATATTCTCTAGTGTTTGGTTTATTGTCTTGGCATTGTATTGGCTATCTATATTAAGGAAGTATTTGCTATTTTTTCTCGCCCATGATTTTTTCCAAGGATAAATGTTGTGTATCTTGTGATTGTGTTTCTCTCAGTGATCCTATCTATGATACAGTTATCTAGTAAATTGAAAAGAAACCTAATAATAGCTTAAACCTTAACACACTTGACTCTTCACATTATCCTTTATCATTCATGAAACTCAATTCAAAAATAGACAAGTATACACAGACTATCAAAGATAGATCAACACCTCTGAAAAAGGCATCTGAATGATATGGTTCAGCTTTGAACCTTGTTGTCTACAATAGGAATCTACTGTCAAAAAGAGAATTTGGCCTTTAATGAACTGAAGAGTGAATGAAAACTGAACTATCTCAATAAAACTCAAGAGAAAACTTTAGTATTGATTTCTCCTTCTATTCTCCCCTTGTTCTTCATTCTCATTTGGATTTTATGCATTCCAAATCAGTTGAAGTAGTTCAACTCCCTCATTTAGTTAACCTAACTAAAACTTAACTAATTTTAGTTTAGGGGAAGTAATAATAATAATAATAATTAAGGGTATTTTATTAAATAATAACTAAGTAGGTGGGACCCCTTGTGACTCCCTTTTATTTATTTACAAAACAAAACACAATTGGACAACCAATAAAACACATGCCTCCTTGTGGCTCCCATAATTATTTCCACAATTTGAAATTTAAATATCAAAAATATTTCAAATTATATCCAAAACATGTAAATATTCGCAATATCCCAAAAAATAGTTTGTTGTCCAAAACTTTCTGCAATCCATTGTCCTCAACAAATCAATTATAAGCACATAAATCAAAATCCATATTTACAACTTTGAGAGGCAATTCTTATTTTGTCATTGTTGTTCCCTTTGGACTTCCCTGAATTAGCCTTAGGTTGGGTGGAACCTTGAATATTAATCTCACTAATAACATGGGAGCAATCATCCCTCAAGTGCATATAAGAGGAAACTAACTTTGATGCATCATTGAGGAGATGAGGGGGAAGCAGTAGATTTACCTTTGTCTTGCACATGGGGAGCCTTGGTTTTGAGTTGTTTTCTTGCATGGGAGGATTGTATAGGTGAGTGTGCAGGGGAAATTTGATCATTCAGGTTTACAGGTAGAGGAGGAGGGGGGAATTACAATTTGGGCCAACCACGATGGTGGGAGACTGACGGATGAACAATATCCTACCATCCATCATTCTCGGGAACTTCTGGTTGCAAAGATACATGGGGAAGCACATGGATAATAGGAACATTTTGAGGCTGGCAGGGAGGCCTCTCTGATCTAGGTTGAATTATCCCTTTACCAATCTAATTTAAAAACCCATCTTGAAAAATCCAGTTCAACTCCTGAGGATCAGCATCGAAATGAATTGAGAATATGGGCCTTCTACACCCTTTGTTCCAGTCACCTCTTCCCCTATTGTTTCTTCCAT
Organism: Picea engelmannii; assembly: GCA_009831015.1. Classification (NCBI taxonomy): domain Eukaryota; kingdom Viridiplantae; phylum Streptophyta; class Pinopsida; order Pinales; family Pinaceae; genus Picea; species Picea engelmannii. The sequence continues at coordinate 151,172 of ML777028.1, forward strand.
GAATTCCTCTGCTGAAGAAGCTCATCTTGTATGCAACAATTAGAAACTAGCTCTTAACAGACCATACATGACATTCTCTTTATATGAAAAAAAGTTTGGCTCAGAAATTAACATAAGACCCATGCAATTGAATCCATAAAAATTGTTTAATAATTGCCAATTGAGTAGGGAGTGAAATAGAGTTCATGGGATATCTGGGGGAATTGTAATGAGCGAAAAAGTGATATAATGAAATGGAGTAAGAACACAAGTATTGATCAACAATTCATTAAATAATTGACTGTGCAATCAATACCAAAATATATCAGCGGCCACCTATTCCTCTGCCATCTTTTACCACTGTCATACAGAGTTTTAATTTAATTTTATTGAACAAGGCGTGTAAAAATGAAATTGGGATCGTGAAGAGCTTATAATGAGCGAAACAATGAGAATATGAGAGGGAATAATATGGATATTGTTCATAAAATAAATTAAATCAAACAACAACTATAAATTTGTTCCAATCACAATCCAAAAATCATCCACTTTTAAGACCAAAATCATTTAATTGTGCCTTATTTATAGATAGAATGCTTGTTGTCTTTAATAAAAGAAACAATTCAATTCCCAGAATTCTTCAATTTTATCAATCATTGCATCTTATACAACAACTATGAAAATATCATTTCCAATTTTACAGTAACATTATAACCATTTGATTAAACATGAGGATGGAACGCGTCGATATGCCAATGCAGCTAGGGTCCAAACCCTAGCCGCCATCGCTCTGATACTTGCAGGGGCACGGAGCTCCGTTTGTAGTTATCATTCTAGGTCTCCCTCAGCATACAGGACGTGATTCGGGCGCCTTCGCTCTGATATTCGTTTGTAGGGGTGCTGAGGTCATTTTAGCTGCCGATCGCTCTGCACTCAGGACGTGATTTGGAGTCTCCAGCGCACCCCTACAGCGTGCACGCGAACTGAAGCAGTGGTAGCCTCTGGGGGGCGTCGCTCTATCAAGATGGCTCCAAATCCGAGTTCCGAGAACGAGGAATACCCTTTGGGAGCCTTCACAGCGTTAATACTCTCGGTAAGGCCTAAATCCCTGCCTTCTATCCCATCTAAGTTTGTTAAGAGAATGGAGGAGATCCGTACTCTGGAGCTATCTCCAGAGCAGCCTTGCAACCTTGCCCTCTATTTGGCAGAAAAGGCTCTCATTGGAAAGTTTACAGGGTTATGGCCCAGCCCCAAAATGGTGGATGCATGGATTGAAGAACGATGGAGGTCGATGATAAAGGAAAAAATCACTCGGAGTGCAATAGGCAGGGGTTTTTTTGTCTTCAGTTTCTCAAGTAAAGAGGACAGAGACCTAGTTTTCAGATCTGGACCAGATTTCATGGGTTCGAGAGGGTTGTTCTTAGCCCCCTGGACTCTTGATTTCAATCCCGGAGATGAGATCATAGCAGCCCCTATTTGGGTTAGGCTGCCTTACCTCCCCATACATCTCTAGTGGAAAATCTCTCTAGAGGACATTGGCAACAAGCTTGGGCGTTTCCTGGACAGTGTAGATCCGAAAGGGGATCAGTTTACCTGCGCTCGAATTTGTGTTGAGGTCAACCTCGAGAAAGGCCTACCGGAAGCCATCAAGCTCTCCCTAGGGGAATGGAGTCATATCCAAGAACTGGACTACGAGCAGATCCCTTTTAAGTGCCTCTGGTGCCATGCATACGGTCACTTCGCAAAAAGTTGTCCCAAAGTCTCAGAGGAGCCAGAACCAGTCAAAGAAGATGATTTTCAGCCAGTATCTAACCGACGAAGGCAACAAAGGAGAAAGGATCTGCTACCCCAGGCTCCGAAGGCCACTCATTCAGAAAAGACAACTCTAGAAAATAAAAATAGTTTTGATGCGCTGAAGGAAGATGAAGCACTTGATCTAGAAGCAACACCAGTGAAGGAAGACCCTCCGGCAAAAGAAAGCCTTTTGGCCTCCACCCCCCCAGGGCCAGTAGCAGCAAGAAAATTTTGGGTTGATCCGGATCCCTCTGCCTCTGTAGGTCTGACTGGCTCAGTCCCCTCTAGTGACGCTGTGGAAATTTCAGAACCTAAAGACAATTCAGTCCCATCTCCACCCCTTACCCGAGGACGAAAGACTAACAAAGCACGCAGAGAAATAGAGGCAGCCTCCAACATTTCTTCAGGCTCTCAGAAAAAGATGGATCCCTTCCTTAAGAAGAAAATTCCGCCCCCTCGGGTTAATGCTTTGCTTCTGTCTTCTACTGTGCTCACAGTTTGTAAGAATTTACTCATGTATGCAACTCTTGACATTTTTTCGAATTAGCTCCAGAAGCAGATGGGATGGGTGTCCCAAGACATTCACAAGAAGGTTGGCAGCACTGTTAGAGGTCACCAACCTTTTTCAGATTTGTAACTTTTTGATTCTAGCTTGCCAGAAGGCCGACTAATGCAACACAACCGTTCTTGTAAAAAAAAAACATTATAACCATTTGAGCCACTGTCATGTATATTCTAATGTTGATGTTTTCCTTTTAAAACAAATATAATATGCATAGTGATTCCAATTATCCATATCTCATGTTAAATTCTTGAAATAAAATAATAATAGACCCAGTATTAACCACCAATAGTCGACTTCCAATATTGACTGACACATTCCACTGTCATCCAAACAAAAATTGGGCCTGATTTAATCACACCCAGGTCAAAAACAATATAATCAACACCAATCTTGATTCGACAATAACATTTAACCAAAACATGTAGCTCTAAGCCTAAGATCTGTGTTTTAAAATATGAACAAACATCCTTTCAAAATAAATTCTCAACAAAATATAGATCCATATAATGCACGAAGAGAACATAACCATATCGACACATAGGTGTCTCCTTTAACTTGACAAGACCATAGTCTATCTAGGTTTTGACACAGCAATGGATGGAACAACCATAATTCAACTAGATTGAAAGTCCTGGGGGTTGTAGATATCCCATTCCCTCCTTATAAAAAACTTTATCACAGCGAGGAAACACAAATACTGGATCAAGAGATGGTCTCTGAAGTTAGAGAGCCCATGCTCTTTCTTTTAAATTACCATGGTCATTTAACTGGTAAACCCAAATATTGACATAACCAAAAGGTGTCCGAGGATAAATGGGAACAATTCAGGCTCAATAGAACCAAGTCATGTTCTTGAGAGTTTTCTTAATCTTTGAAAACACAGAGATCTTGTAATCCTTTTGCTTCCTAGAATAAGTTACCACCGAGAATAAACCACAGGAAATCGAGTATATTCTTGGAAGAACAGAGAGTTGTGCTCTTTTGAAATCACCACACTCTTTTAACTTATAACCCCAAAATATTGACAGAGCTAAACAAGTTTAACTCAACAAACCAGGCACATGCATATGCCTTTTAAACTCTATTACAGAGAGGAAACGAGGGTTGGTTAAACAAGGAATAATCCTTGAATACACAGAGAGATTGTCTCTCTTCCAAACACCAAAGACGTCTATAACCTTCGAAACAAATTTGACAATGAGGCTTACCAACAAATCAGTCAGCCACTACAACATAGATGAGAGGAGAGAAAGCTTAAAACACTTGTGGAAAGAATGCCATAGCACAACCCGTGGTCACTCGATACATATACAAGCTTCCCTTTAATATTCTGGGAAATACAAATATTGGACTGTGAAATGATTTTGGCGATAGTGACAGTGAAGAAAAATCCATAACAAACAATAACTTGGGGCACAGCCAAATAGAGAAAGAACAATATCATTTTTGATAGTTGCATTGCAACCTGGGGAACGAATCACAACAACGACCGAGACGAAAAAGGGTGACAACACTAATACCCATACTGGTGGTAAAACCCCGCGCGAATAAAACTTAGAGCTTGTTAAACTATTATCATCATTTTTCACAAAGAAGAAGAATAAACCCCAAGCTGACCGACATTTATTTTAACCAATAACCAATGCACAGGATTTACAAAGGAAAAACACCCATTCCTTATTCTCAAAACACCAACACTCCACAGTAATCATAGAGAACACCATAAACATAGCATTGATACCCAATCAAAAAACTCAAGAAAAGAACAAAGCTCATGCAATCCTGAGCCAACAAATTGATGCATAATATAGAGGGACCATCATGGATGGAATGCAAGGAGCCATACCTGCAAAAATCTCTTCAAGGAAGATTTGGCTTTTGTTTTCCCTTTCAAAACTTGAAATTGTGGAGCTTCCACAACCAACAGAGCAAAATGAAACTATGACTAGGGTGATGGGCTCGAGGGTGGTTTTGAGTGATGTCCAGTATATGTAGGTCGCTTCCTTACTTGGCCTTATTCAATTCAACATACTAGCCATCCCATTACCATAACATCAACCATTAAATTCAAACACATATCCATTGCATAAATTCAATTCCATGTCCTTTGCATAGTGCGCCACTTGAAACATGTCACAACTTTAACAATAGACATATGTTAACATTTCCATATGTTCTTCCCATATAATTCTTTAACCAAGTGCATAGTATAACATCTAGGTCCATCGCTTCCCATTTGTCACTATTCTATATACATTCAAGGTTTATATATAATCTTTTTTCCATAGCCTTAGGACTTATCCATAGTTTTTTCCCTTTTTTTTTTGAACTCCAATCTCATCCTTTAACATAAAAACATGTATAAGATTTTTAATCGATGTTAATGCATTTAAACTTCCATATTTAAATAAAACAAACTATAATATAGAAAACATTCCATACAGCATTTAAACTTCCAAGTTGGTTCCACATATTTCTTTAACTAGGAATCGTTGGCGTTGTAGGAAAACAATCGCTCTTGCAAGTCCTTTAGGATATAGGAATTTGTGCCCATGACAAAATCAATCTTAAAAGGACCCAACCATAAATTTTGGAACTTTGAATTCCTTCCTCTATCAGCATGAGTTGAATCCCAAAGCAATACCTTCTTATTAACCTTAAATTTGACATCTTTGGCACTTTTATTGAAATATCTTTTAACAATTTGTTGTCTTGTTTTTATGTTATCCGAGGAAAATGTCCTTTGCAACTCTAAATCCAAAAGTTCATTCATTCTTTGAGAGATATCGGAAGATTTAATTCTTAAACCTATAGAATTAACCTTAGAGAAGAAAGTTCCATCTTGGTAGGCATAATGGATTCTTGGCCATAAAAAAGATAAAAAGGAGTGCAACCAGTGCTCACCTTGGTGGTAGTGCGATCTTCCCAAAGGGCGTAAGTGAGGAGAGTGTGCCATTGACGAGGATTATATTCAATGAATCTCTTGAAAATTCTAACCAGATTCTTATTGGTAGAATCGGCATGCCCATTTCCTTGGTGATAGTAAGTTGATGAGGTAAAATTTTTAACCCCCAATTTAGCTAAAAACTGGGTCATCTTAGGAGAAATAAAAATGGCACCATTGTCTATAATAATTTCCAAAGGAAGACCAAATCTGGAAAAAATATTAGTCTCAAGGAAAGAAATCACCTGCTCATCTTGCAAATGCTTAAGTGGGACAGCTTCAGTCCATTTCGTAAAATAGTATGTGGTTGTCAAGATAAAAACTTGCCCCGCTGAAGATGGAGGATTAATAGGACCAATAAAGTCTAGACCCCATTTTGAAAAACGAAAGTCAGGAAGGACAAGTTGTAAAGGCATAGAAGAAAGATGTTTTTTCCCAGCAAACTTCTGGCACTTGTCATAAGATCCTAAAAAATTATAAGAATCACAAAAGATTGAATGCCAATAGTACCCTTTCCTGATAATTTTAAAAGCAGTTGTTTTAGTAGAAAAGTGACCTCCTACATGAATAATAGAATTTGAAGATCCATGAGTCTCTTGTAACAATTTATGTGATTCCTCATTGTTCACATAGCAAAGTAACATACCATCGATAGATCTCCTAAACAAGAAGTCTCATATAATGATGTATCTAGAAGATTCGACATGGAGCCTTCTTCTTTGATGGGTATCTATGGTATCTGGACATGTTTGATTTTGCAAGTAATACACCAAATATTTATATCCAGGATGTTCAGCTACATGAACGATTTGATTATCAATGTAAAACAGTGTTGATAGAGAGTTATCTTGTTCATCAATCTCTTCACTTGCTTTAGCATGCTAAGCTAATTGAAGGGCTAAGTCATGTCCCTTGATATTTTTAGAAGTCATGATGGTTAGATCATGCTCTTGGATCTTGGCAAGACAATCTGCAAGCTTCTCTGAAAGATGAGTCTATGAGAGTAAAAAATTGACAGCATGTAAAGGGACTTTTACGAGCGTGTGCTTACCTAAGATGAAGTGTCAAAAAATTTCAACAGCTTTAACAAGAGAGAAAGAATTCTTTTCAATATAAGAACATTTGAACTCATTGTCTGACAAGATTTGACTCGTGTAAGCCACTTTTTTTTCATTAAATTGGTCATCATATTGCATGAGGATAGCAGAAACCCCTTCCTCTATGGCATTAGTATATATCATAAATTATTTTTCAAAATCGGTGCGGAACTGATTGTCTTCTTCATCCCTATGAAATCATTTTCGATGTCATTTGTCCAAGAAAAGGAGCGATATTGCTTAAGAATATTGTGAATTGGCTTGACCATTACAACAAAATTAGTAACAAACCTACGAACAAAGTTGATAATACCCATAAAGGCTTGAACTTCCTTTTTGGAAGTAGGAGCAAGAAGATTTAGGGCAGCAACAATCCTTTCGTGATATATGCTTATTCTCGAATCAGAGACAATGTGCCCAAGGAGCTTTCCCTTGGTAATGCCGAAGATAGACTTAGAAGGATTTAAAGAAATGTTGAATTTCCTACATCGCATGAGAATCTTTCTAAGATGAACGAAATGATATGATCATTTTTTAGAATACACATTTAATTCAACAAGATAAATATGAATATTTTTTCTGATCAAATCGTCAAAATCTATTTGCATAGCTCTTTGGAAAGTGGAACCTGCATTAGATAAGACAAAAGTCATACGTTCATAAGAGAAAGTTCCCCAATGTGTAATAAAAATGGTTTTATGTTTATTTGTCCTTCTTACCTTGATCTGATTGTAACCAGAAAAATCGTCAAGTAAGGACATCATCTGTGACCCTTCAACTTGCTGCAAAATAATTTCCATATTAGGGAGAGGAAAATGGTCTTTTATAATAGCCATATTCAATGCACGAAAATCAATGCATAATCTAATCTGACCAGTTTCTTTCCGAACTGGAACCAAATTAGAAACCCACTCAGAATACTTAACAGGGAAATTATCCCAGCCTTCAAGATTTTTTCCAACTCCTTTTGAATAGTTGCTTCCAGTGCAGGGCTGATGGGTCTTTGCTTTTGCATAACCGATTTTATGCCAACCTTGATAGGAATGGAATGTTGTATAAGAGCAGGATCAAAACTATGAATACCCTCATAAGACCAAGAAAAAACATCTTGAAATTCACTAAGTAACTCAGTGAACTTCATTTTTTCTTCATCAAAACATTGGGCACCTATTTTAACATTCTTTGGGCAATCGGGCGTCCCAATGTTCAAGGAAATGGTTTCACCCACTTTCCTTTTCGACTCCTCTTCTTTTTGTTTTTATTTGTTGCATACATCACTCAATGAAAGTGAAATTTCTGGAGGAGTCAAGCCCTTCATGATTTTATTATCTTCCATTGATATAATTTCCTTAGGCTTATAAGGTTCATTTTGTATGAAATAATAGATGCTCTCATCACTAGGGAAGATTTTCCATGACTCTACATTTTCAGGGATATGTGGACGATACAAAGATTGAAAGGTACAATCAGGTCTTTGTGGCAGAATTTGTCGAGTAGGAGAGGCTGCAAAAACAGCTAACCTGTCAGCCATTGAGTTCAATTCCCTTTTAACATGAGTAATGTTGAAATATAGAAAGTTAGAGATAAGTTCCCAAATAGTTTGGGTATAATGTTTCATTAACTTGTTGCTATGAGAATATATATTACGTACAAGGTTTACAACAATTTTGGAGTCCCCAAAAACTGTAAGGTGACCACAACCTAAATTATAGGCATTTTCAATCTTAGCAGTAACACTTCAAACTTGGTGACATTGTTTGTGCAAGAAAACTCTAACCTATAGGAAAAGTTATGAATTTTACCCAAAGGAGAGTACAAGGTATTGCCAACTCCATTTCCTTCATTGGAGCATGAACCATCAAAGTATGTGTGCCACATCCCATCCTTTATGTCAATTTGTTCCAAGGTAGTGTTGTCCTCATCTGCAAATATGGAATACACTCCCAAGTCCTCCTCGATATAATTCACATTAGGTTGTGGGATTCTTTCTATATATGGTGATATTCTTCCCTCCCTTAGGAATATAATGTTTTTACCATTATGAGGAACGAATCACTGTGTCTCGTCATGTCAAAGGTATCCACCCATCAAATCTTGACAATATCTTCCTAATATGATTGAGTAGTTACTCACTTGCATGTCAATTACCTGAATATTAAAGGTTGTCCTTATTTTAGGATGCACGCACAAAACCAAAGTCACATCCTTTATTTCACCGATGGTCGATTTATGTAAACTATTATTAGAGAGAATGCTTCTAGAATTTTCATTTGTAAAACACAATCCTAGCTCTTCCATAATAATATCCGGCATTACACTTGGGCCCGAACCATCGTCAATGAGACAACAATGGGCTATTTTGTCCATAATATTTACAGAAATAAAAAATGGGGGGTTTTTACAGGGTGTCTAAAATTATGTACACCTACTTTATTTATAGTTGAATCCTCTTCATCTAGCTCTTCAGAGAGGTTGGATACAATGGAATCTTTTCCTTCCATGAAATTTTTCATATGCTTTTGTTGCTCAGGGATGGAAACCATGTCCAAGAGGGTAGCATTAGCTTTAATATTGGCCAATTGATTGAGAATGTTGTATTTCGAAGAGGGAAGAGGGGAGGAATTTCCTTGACTGTCAGGAGTTTAAGAAACCTGTACAGTAGCAGCTGGTGAAGATGAGCTTGGGCTAGAAGAAATGCCAGTAGGATCATATTTACCTTTTGGACCATAGGATTTATTCCTAGTAGTTATGATCATAACATCCTATAGTTCTGCAAAATCTAGAACAACAATAATATTTTTACGCCTTTTACCAAAGATTTTATCTCTGGCACTCTTCTTTACCTCACAAGTATTGTCATCATGGTGTTCCTCGCAAAAGTTACACCAACTGCGAGGCATGATGGCTTTAGGTTGAAAATTGGTTTCGTTACGATTCCTAAAGGGTGGTGAAGAATAAGATGAGGCCCCATGGGTAAGTGAAGGAACATTTCCCTTCCACTCATATGATATCATTCAATTATTCATGTCTTGTATAATATGTAATAGGGTCGACCTGTTCTTTCAATATTTTCTTCATACTCTAAAAAAGTATGGAGAGCGGAACAAAGTTTTTCAATGGCTTTTTATTCAATCATGCGATGGTAGGGGGAAGGTAAAGAATTATAATAATGCATAAAAGTGGATTGGTTTTGAGGGGTAATAAGTTCAAGAATTTGGTTATATAATTTGGTGAAACGCAAGTTGAAAGACTTGATAGTCTCACCCTCTTTATAAGCGATGTTATTATACTCTCGTAAGTGCTCGAATGGGCTCTTAGACTTCCCATAGGTAGACTTGAACCAATAAACTAACTCCTACCAAGTAGAAAGAATCTTGGGAGGAAGATCAAAGAAATCGGTCGTTGCCTTTCCTTCAAGGGAATTAACAAATAAGCACATACAAGTGTCATTTTCATTGGCTCCTATGTTGTTACAGGTATTATAAAATTCCACCAAGTGTTCATTCGTAGTTACCATGTTATTCCCTGAAAACCTAGGGAGATGCTCTTTGAATTTAGGAAGTGGACGAGTAGTAGGTGCTAGGTTAAGAGGAGAGGAAACATGCCACATAGTAGTTGTATCATCTTCTTCAAACTGAAAGAGACCATACGTTTTTATGACCTTGGCGGGGTTTGTAGTAGATTGGATAGGGACTTGATGACTATACAAGCTACCAATGATTGACAAGGTTGAAGGTTGAGATGAAGAAGCACCTCTAGTGCCACCAGAGCCACCAGTAGATTCCATCTTGTGAATGATGGATAAGGGATAGAAAGACAAACTTGTTGAATCAAACAAATTTCTCCTTAGAGTACTTTGTTTAGATGACAAAACAACATTTCTTCTTCCTATTTCAGCAATAGGGTTGATCTCAGGTGATAAAACTCTTCTTCTTCCTAAATATGCGAGGGTTTAAGGACATGAAAAGAAGATCAAAACTTTAGGAAAACAAAAGCTATGGTTGATTCCTAGGTTGTCTTTGTCTAACTTCCCAACATTCTCAGACACTTATGTCTTGTTCAACCATTGCCCAGGAGCATTCAAGATCAACCCGGGTATTAGAGATCTCTAAGATGGTATTGAATAAGGTTAAAGAAATTTTGGTATGATCTTTAAGACTAGGCTCAATATTGGGCTGCCTTGCAAAAGAAGAAAGATATTGGTCTAAAAGAATCAAAAGTAGAAATATGAATATATTCAATGATAATCAAGCATACAATCAACTAGAGAGATATGGAAGATATCCCCAGTATGGTCGCCAAATAAATGTTTAGGAAAAGATATGAATTTATCTTACTTAAGCATTTTTTAATCTTTCTTGGCTAAGGAAAGATAGTTGGAAATATTACCCTATGTTTTATAGCCTCAAAATGTATTTCCTAATCCACAAGTATTAATTACAAGGGATTAGCTTGATTTTTTAAATGAAAATATTGTTGCAAAAATATAAAAAAATTATATAATTTTCTGAACATATACAGATTGCAGAAAGTAAAGGTGGAGATCAAAAGAAAAAGTAACAAAGACACATATTAACACAAATGAGACATAATGGCAATCGCTTCATTTCATTCCAAGAAATCAAAACTATCTTTCTCTTTACTAAAATCCCTGTGAGGGCATGGACCAAGGTCAAACTTAGATACCCCCAATGAAAACCATACAAAAGGACTATGACAAGAAATAAAAACTGAACATTAAAATCTGGATCAGCTTGCCATAGACTGTTTCCCACTTTGTTGAAATATTGTAACTGCAAAGAGTATTCTATTTATTATTAAGTTATTACTAATTATATCAATCCCCTTTTGTGGATTGATCATTTCGGCCATTGTAATTGACCAAATCCCCTTTTGTGGATTGGTCAAACATTGATTTTGTTGAGTCACTTGAAGGAGATGAGGGGGAAGCAACAGCGTTACCTTTGTCTTGTACATGGGGAGCCTCAGTTTTGAGTCATTTGCTTGCATGGGAGGATTGTACAGGTGATTTTTCAGGGGAAATTTGAGCATTTGGTTTTACAGGTGGAGGAGGAGGAGGAAATGACAAGTTGGGCTAGCCACAATGGTCGGAGACTACCAGATGAACAATCTCTTTCCATCCATCTTTCTCGGGAACTTATGGTTGCAAATATAAATGGGGAGGCACATGGATACTAGGAACATTTTGGGGTTGGAAGGGAGGCCTCTCTGGTCTAGGTTGAATTATCTCTTTCCCAATCCAATTGAAAAACCCATCTTGAAAAAGTTGGTTCAACTCCTGAGGATGAAAATCGAAACAAATTGAGAATTTGGGCCTTCTAGGCCCTCTGTTCTAGTTAACTCTTCCCATGTTGTTTCTACCATGACTTTCTATGATGAAGAAGCTCATCCTATATGCAACAATTATTAGCAACTAGATCTTAACAAACCATACATGACATTCTCTTTATATGAAACAAAGTTTGGCTTAGAAATTAACATAAGACCTATGCAATTCAATCCATAAAAATTATTTAATAATTTCCAAATGAGCAGGGAGTGAAATAGGCTTCATGGGATATCTAGGGAATTGTAATGAGTGAAAAAGTGATATCATGACTGGGAGTAAGAACAAGAGTACTTCTCAACAATTCATTAAATAACTAATTGTGTAATCAATACCAAAATATATCAGTTGCCACTTATTCATGTGTCATTCTTTAACACTCTCATACAGAGTTTTAATTTTATTTTATTGAACAGGGCATGTAAAAATGAAATTGGCATCGTGAGGGGCTTATAATGAGCAAAACAGTGATAATATGAGAGGGAATAATACGGATATTGTTCGTAAAATAAATTAAATCAAAAAACAACTATAACTTAGTTCCAATCACAATCCAAAAACCATCCATTTTTAAGACCAAAATCATTTAATTGTTCCTTATTTACAAACAGAATGATTGATGTCTTTAATAAAAGAAACAATTCAATTTACAAGAATTCTTCAATTATATCAATCCTTGCATCTTATACAAAAACTACGAAAATATCATTTCCAATTTCGCAGTAACATTATAACCATTCGAGCCACAGTCATGTATGTTCTAATGTTGATCTTTTCCTTTTAAAACAAATATAATATGCACAGTGATTCCAATTATCCACATCCCATGTTCAATTCTTGAAATAAAATAATGATAGACGCAATATTAACCACCAATAGTTGAATTCCAATACTGACTGACACAGTACACTGTCATCCAAAACAAAATCGGGCCCGATTTAATCACACCCAGATCAAAAACAATATAATTGACACCAATATTGATTCGACAATAACATTTAACCCAAACATGTAGCTCTAAGCCTTAGATCTGTGTTTTAAAATATGAACAGACTTCCTTTCTAAATAAATGTTCAAAAAAAGACAGAGCCATATAATGCACAAAGAGAACAAAACCATATTGACACACAAGTGTCTCCTTTAACTTGACAGGACAATAATTATGCTAGGTTTTGACACAGAAATGGATGGAACAACCATAATTCAACCAGATTGAATGTCCTTGGGGTTGTATATATCCCATTCCCTCCTTATAAACAAATTTATCACAGAGAGGAAATACAGAGACTCAATCAAGAGATGGTCTCTAAAGTCAGAGAGCCCATGTTCTTTTTTTTAAATTACCACAGTCATTTAACTGGTAAGCCAAAATCTTGACAGAACCAAAAGGTTCCCGAGGAGAAATAGGAACAATTCGGGCTCAATAGAACCAAGTCGGGTTCTTGAGATTTTTCTTAATATTTGAAAACACAAAGAGCTCGTAATCATTTTACTTTCTAAAATAAATTACCACCGAGAAGCAACCATAGGTAATCGAGAATATTCTTGGAAGAACATAGAGTCGTTCTCTTCTGAAATCACAACAGTCTTTTAACTTATAACCAAAAAATATTGACAGAGATAAACAACTCGAATTCAACAAACCAGGGACATCTATAACCTTCAAAACAAATTTAGAGGCTTACCAACAAATCATTCAACCACTACAACATATATGAGAGGAGCGAACTCTTAAAACACTTGTGGAAAGAATACCAAAGAACAACCCGTGGCCACTCAATACATATACAGGCTTCCCTTTAATATTCTGGGAAATACAAAGATTGGACTATGAAATGATTTTGACAATAGTGACAGTGAAGAAAAATCCATAACAAACAATAAATCAGGGCTCAACCAAACAGAGCAAGAACAATACCATTGTCGACAGTTTCATTGCAACATGGGGAACAAATCCCAAAAATGACCAAGATGAAAAAGGGTGACAACACTAATACCCAGACTGGTGGTAAAACTCTGCATGAATAAAACTCAGAGCTTGTTGTACTATTGTCATCATTTTTCACAAAGAACAAGAAACCAATAACCAATACACAGGCTTTACAAAGAAACAACACCCATTCCTTCTTCTCAAAACACTAGCATTCCACAGTAATCACAGAGAACACCATAAAAACAGCATTGATACCTAGTTGAAAAACTCAAGAAAAACACAGAACTCATGCAATCCTAAGCCAACAAATTGATTCATAATACAAAGGGACCATCATGGTTGGAAAGAAAGGTGCCATACCTGGAAAAATAACTTTAAGGAAGAGTTGGCCTGTGTTTTCCCTTTCAAAACCTGAAATTGTGGAGCTTCCACAACAAACATAGAAAAATGTAACTATGACTAGGGTGACAGGCTTGAGGGCAATTTGGAGGTCGCTTCCTCACCTGGCCCTATTCAATTCAACGTACTAGCCAGCCCATTAACATAACATCAACCATTAAATTCAAACACATATACATTGCATAAATTCAATGCCATATCCTTTGTATAGTGCGCCACCCGAAACATGTCACAACTTTAATAATAAACACATGTTAACATTACCATATGTGCTTCCCATTTAATTCTTTAACCAAGCACATAGTATAGCAGCTAGGTCCATCACTTCCCATTTGTCACTATTGTATATACATTCAAGGTTTAGATATAATATTTTTTCCATAGCCTTAGGACTTATCCATAGTTTTTTCCCTTTTTTTTTTGAACTCCAATCTCATCCTTTAACATAAAAACATGTATAATATTTTTAATCGATGTTAATGCATAAAATAGCATCTGTAAAATAACATAATTCTTATATCCATAGAACTTCCATGTATTGCGAGTAACCATAAACAACATTTAGCAATAATGCATCAACCAATAATGTTGTCAAAACGAATGAAACCAAGACTGCATCATCAACTATAGAAGACTGTGTAGGAATCATTATAACAACATCAAACCTATTAGCATAACACATCCATCATATCGCCTCTAGTCTACAAGGGGGTCCCACTTACTAGTTAATTAGTATTATCATAAATAAATAATAGATATTATCAATACTTTGCGTCCAGTATTCATCATTGTGATTTTAATCGTCAACAACGGGGACGTACGAGAGAAATTAGGATTTGGGATTTTTGTGAACCCACGAACCCACAGTTAAGAAACGTTGAAAACTAGCTAAGTGTTGTAACGCTATGGGTCAGACTCAATATAGGAGAGATGAGATACTCAGGATCTTGGGGAGTCTGATGGTCAAAATTTAGTTCGCGAATATTTTGGGTGAAAAATGTAAATCGTGGAACAAGGTATATGAAAGCTTGAACCCGCCAACCTGGGAACCCAAGAATGTAGAAATGGTTAAGTAGAGGATGATACAATGGTCGGACTCATGATATGGTAATATGAATGGGAGTGAGAACTCGCGAATCCGTCGTTGCAAAAAAAGGACTAAGTTTAGTAACTAGAAAGGGAGAATAGAAGGGAGAAAAGAAAAGGGGAATTTGGATAAGTGTAGAAGAGGGAAAAGAAATTGACAAAAGAAGTTGGGAAAATAGAAAAGCGGAGGGAAATTTCAGAAGCAGGAATTGATCTGAATAAGCTAGTCAAGAAGGTCATCAATTTGGGGAATCGGGTACCAGATCCTGATTGTGATTTTGTTTAATGTGTTGAAATATTGTAACTACAAAGAGTATTATATTTATTATTGAGTCATTATTTATTAGATCAATACCCTTTTTTGGATTGATCATGTCGGTCATTGTAACTGACAAAATCCCCTTTTGTTGATCCAGATTATTTTTGGCACGAAATGAGAGCGGAGATATAATAAAGAAATGCACAGAGATATTGCAGATATTCAATAATATAACAAAAATGTATCAGAGATGAAACCATAAACACAGATACACAATAATACATGATTTCTATTAATCAAAGAAATGTACAGAGACTGTAAAAATACAGAGTGAAAGACTCGCTAGAAAGGTGGCAGCTTATCTCTGAGAAGAGATGTGACAGCTACTCGCATTCGCAAGAAGATGATTAAAATGAGGCTCTGAAGGCATTTTTACAATAAATGGGAATTCCAAAAGTCATAGACATCCAAAAACCTAACCCTAGGAGATGAAGCGCCAAAAGTCATGTGGGCCCCGTTTGGGTAAGTTAGTACATCAACTTCTCGAGGTCGTAACTTTTGCATACGATCTATATTTTAGGCGTATGATAGCTCGTTGGAAAGGTATCATTGAGGAGATTCATTTTGGGGGATCAATAATGAATTTGGATAACGTTGAGAACCTCTATCTCAAAAAACCTTCATTTAGGCCCTCAAAATGGCCCCGAAAGTTAAAACCTGCTAAAAATAGTAAATTGCCAAAATTGCCAGAAAGTTGTTTTGAGCAAGTTGGAAAAGGTGGATGGCCACCGATATCCACCTGGATCAATCCTCCATCCTTAGGAAGCAATGGTCCCCATTGCGTTGAGTTCCCAGGGGAGAAGGAAAAGCGTTTGTTGAATATGCATCTTGGTGAGCTGCTTATCTTGCTGGAGACGTCACGTTGCTCAGTTTGTGGAAGTCTGTAACGAACTTTTTGAGGTTGAGGTTGTTCAACAAGTCGGGCTACATGAGAGGAAGATGTGAAAAAGGAATCTTTGTACTTTATTGCAACCTTGTCGACCTGCTTTTGTTGGATAGAAGGTGCTTGGGGAAAAGTTGTAGTGGTTGTAGTGTCCTTTTGTTATCCTTTTGACTAGATTGTGAAGAAGCTGAATTTTGCAGTATGAGATACTAACTTACGACACTTTTTAGGTGGAACAGTATTTGGAACTACCTCTGGTATTCTGTAGAGATGACCCCCCAAAGTAGCAATGACACTACGGGGTTGAGACTCATAAATAGCATGGCGTCTCCACATATATGGTTGGCCCAAGAGCACATCACAGACATCTAGTGGGGAAACATCACATAATACCTCATCCTTGAAGGGTTGGATGCCATATGATAATCGACACTGTTGGCTGACATGAAGATCTCGTCCTTGGTGAAGCCACCCAATGTTGTATGGCTGCGAGTGTGGTGTTGTCGACAATCCCAATTGTTTGATGAACTTTGTTGAGATGAGGTTCTTCTAGCTTCCACTATCAACAATAAAATGCAGTGGGGTCCCCTTCACCCACATCTGTGAATGAAAAAGGCACTCCCCCTCTTCAGGATCTGTTGGTTCTTCTGGTTGAATTGATACGGTAGTGACAATAACAGTGGGGTCTACATCAATGATCTGTCCTTTACCATTATTTTCATAATCATTTTCTGAATCAGGGTTCGGCTCTTTGTCTTTGATCTTGGCCACTAATGATTGTTTTGAGCAACATTCATTGGTGTTGTGCCAAGGGATTTTGTGGAACTCGCACCATTTTTCGGTGTCCTTCTTTGTCTTCACATGACCCTTCTTTTCTTGTGTCTTGGGCTAGTTTTCAGGAGACTATTTGTTAGGGTTGTCTTTGTCATACTTCGATTGTTGCGTATTTGGAGACCCAAACTCCCATTTGTTCTGGTGCTTAAATTTCTGCTCAATTTTGACAGCATATCAATAAGCAGCACCGAGTGATGAGACGTCCAAAAAATCCATTTCAGTTTGGATGTATCTGTGTAGAGCCCCATGGTATTTCATAACCAAATTTCGCTCGGAGTCTTTGATACCCAGCTTGGTGTGCAAGGTATGGAAGGTATTGGTGAACTTCAGAACTTCTTGGCCCCTCTCTTGTCGCAGTGTGTTCCATCTCATGTACTAGTCCTCATAGTTGCCAACAGGGTAATACTGTTCCTTTACCGCGTCCACAAAAAAATCCTAAGTGGGATCGACCCCATATATTCCAAACTCCTCTGTGGAACTTTGCTCCCAGTACATTTCCCACCAATGTTTGACATGAGGGAGAGATTTAAGGAGCGCGAAGGTGATTTTTTCTTTGTCGGAAAAATTGTGAACAGAAAAATAACCTTCTGGTAGAGTTAACCATTTTTCTAGGGCTTTTGCATCTATCTGTCCTTCAAATACAGGAATATCAAAATTAACTTGTACCTTGAAAGGTGAGGTGCCTCCAAAGTGGTCACTTGAAGAAGATGTGTTTTTTGTTATTGGCAGGCGTTGAAGGATGTGGAAAAAATTCTCCATCATTTCGTCCCTCTATCGTGTGAGAGCTTGCTCAAGCAACAGATTGGTAGGATCGTCTGCTCCGTCGTTTTTCTTTTCTTCTGCCATTGAGGGTTTCTTGGGTGCGCAAGAGCGATTTTCTTCAAGAGATATAAGCTCAAGACCCAACTTTCTATACTTGGACCTTGTCAGGGACATGCACTAAAAAAACGATCAAGAACAGCCTGCTCTGATACCACTGATCCGGATTATTTTTGGCACGAAATGAGAGAGGAGATATAATAAAGAAATGCACAGAGATATTGCAGATATTCAATAATATAATAGAAATGTATTAGATATGAAACCATAAACACA
>ML777028.1:178305-213909 GCA_009831015.1 Picea engelmannii
CAAGAACAGCCTGCTCTGATACCACTGATCCGGATTATTTTTGGCACGAAATGAGAGAGGAGATATAATAAAGAAATGCACAGAGATATTGCAGATATTCAATAATATAATAGAAATGTATTAGATATGAAACCATAAACACATATATACAGTAATACATGATTTCTATTAATCAAAGAAATGCACAGAGACTGTAAAAATACAGAGTGAAAGACTCGCTAGAATGGTGGTAGCTTATCTCTGAGAAGAGATGTGACGGCTACTCGCATTCGCAAGAAGATGATTAAAATGAGGCTCTGAAGGCCTTTTTACAATAAACAGGAATTCCAAAATTCCTATACATCCAAAAACCTAACCCTAGGAGATGAAGCGCCAAAAGTCATGTGGGCCCCATTTGGGTAAGTTAGTACATCAACTTCTTGGGGTCGTAACTTTTGCATACGATCTCCATTTTAGGCATATGATAGCTCGTTGGAAAGGTATCATCGAGGAGATTAATTTTGGGGGATCAATAATGCCTTTGATTATCATTGAGAACCTTGATCTCAAAAAACCTTCATTTAGGCCCTCAAAATGGCCCCGAAAGTTAAAACCTGCTAAAAATAGTAAATTGCCAAAATTGCCAGAAAGTTGTTTTGAGCCAGTTGGAAAAGGTGGGTGGCCACCAATATCCACCTGGATCATTTGTGGATTGGTGAAACCCTAAATATATTATGCAAATTTAGAAGTCGGCCCCTAGGCCTAATTAAAGTGGTTTTAACCACTAATAAGACAAGTTGGACCTGCCCAATGAAGAGACACCTTTCCATCACCTGTCAGCGAGTATAAATAAAGGAAGTTAGTGCCTCATTTGTTCACTCACTCATTCACTCATCAAGTGTGCAAGTTTGGTATTTGCAGTTCGAGGAAGAACGAAGAGAGAGGCACATTGCTCAGTGTTAGATATTCTCTAGTGTTTTGGTTTATTGTCTTGGCATTGTATTGGCTATTTATATTAAGGAAGTTTTTTTCTCAGTTTTCTCCCCCATGAGGGTTTCCCAGGATAAATGTTGTGTATCTTGTGATTTTGTCTCTCTCAGTGATCCTAACTATTCTATTGTTATCTATTAAATTGAAAAGAAACCTAATAATAGCTCAAAAATTAGCATGGTTTCAAAGCTAAATTGAAGAGAGCATCTTTCACTGGATAAAGAAAAATGTCATTATTGTCGTACAAGAAAATTAGGGTTTTTTGTTGGACAGGAATTTTTGCCTAAAAACCATCTAGAAAAGTGTTCCCTGCCCTAGTGAATATTTTGACATCTTGAGTGCACCTTTTTCAGTTGACAACGCCTTTGAAAAGTCAAACCCTAGTTTTTTACTGGTACCAGAAAACCCAAGAAACTAGAACCAGTACTAGAAGTACCAGTCCATAATTCCGCAAGCTCAATTTCAAGGGGTAAAATTTGGATTTTCATAAATCTGACTGCACTAGCTTACTCACCTCAATGCGGTACATCTAGCCCCTAGATCAGAATTTCAAAATTTGAAGTTTGAAAAATTAGGGTTTCCTCATAAAACACTAAGTTGCAGTTGTAGTTTTAGTTCAAATTTAGTTGTAGTATCAATTGTAGTTGCATTATCAGTCGCAGTCACCCTTGAAGTTTTTAAAGGGTTGGTAATTATTACCATTGCTACTAGATGGTTCCACTACTATTAGAGGTATGTATTCACATATGTTTAAACTATTAAGATTTAAAGGGTATTTGTGGGAGAAGGGATCTCTTGCCATAGATCCAGAAGGATCTCAGATCCAACACGTTTAGAGGAATAATGCAACCCATGTTTGAATATTCTCATATGAATATATTTGTTATGACATTATTTTGATCTAGGTTGCATGTTGAAGCTATGACCATCATACTAACCTTTGTTCAAAATTAAATTAAGGTATTAGATGGATTAAAGTTGAGATCATAGAGTTTATTCTTAGTACAAAACTTTTTGCCAACTTTTTGCCAAGATAGCATATTTTCTTAGTACAAAAGACAGATTGAAGAAATCATTGTTCATCTTGAGTGAAGGAGACTTGGAAGAAAAAGCAACACACTCATTCTTGATGACAAGACTCCAGGTTCCAGGTTTGATAAATTAAGTTGATAAGATTCAAAGATGCACATGACAAGTTGATAACTACCCCATTACAAGTAAACACTATAGTTGAGGTAGAAGTCTTTGAAAAATACTATACCTGGTAGCATGTGAGTATATTGAGATAAATGCTTAATGTAATCATTTACTAGATACAGCTAACAGCTCCTCTAGGAATAACTTATTGTGTTGGTTTCAGTTTACCATGGAGGAATGTTTGCTCACAACACTAGAAGAGTGTTGACCTCATTCTGTATTGTATTTCTTACTTTTGATCTTTGTTTCAAATAGCTCACAAGTGATATCTCTAAAAGAGCTACCGTAATGATTATTCATGCTATTGTTGTATTTACTATTATCAAAAGAGTATTATTATTAAAAAAATTTTGTTAGACTTGTTTCAGGTCACAGGTAATAACCCTGAGGAAGATATAGTGAAGGTTACAGAAGGAGATAGATTAGATGAGACATGAAGCAGACTATGTACATGACCATATACATTCATGTACCAAAGAAGATGAAGAACAAGCTATCTTTTAAGATCCAGAGTATCTCATATGTACATTGATTGTAAGGAGCAGAAGGCTCCAAAGATAATCAAACATTAGAACAAGAAATCATAGTAGACTTGTTCAAAAGATAATAAATCCACCTTGACATGAAGAAGAATTCACTTGAAGTCTGACTCATATTTTCATATTTAGACTTGGTATTCAACACCAACTATACCCCATAAGAGATGATGAAGTCCTTGTAGACTCAGAATAAATCGAGAGTAATCATGATCTCAAAAAGGATCAGATGAAGAGACAACCTCTAGGACTGGGAGAGAGATGCCATGAGAATACTAGATCGTAACTTCAGAGACTCCTAGGAGATATGAAATATCCTGGAAGATTCCCTTGCTTCAGTGACAGAGAAGGAAGCCAGTCAAAAAGACTAGGATATGGATTCTTTCATGAGACTAGAAGAGAAGTCAGTATTTACTTCCAATATTGATCTATACAGATCAAGCATGTTGCAGATGTACAAAGCCTGATGTGTGTCCAGAGGATTCTCCCAACAAAAGGGAGAATACTATGACATGACACTTATTGATGAAATAGTTCTAGTTGTTATCACATATTCTTGTGGGGGTGAGTTTTTCCTTTGGATTTGGCCTCAAGGTGAAAAAATGAAAAGAAAGGGTCCAAAAACCCACTAGATGGCGCTTACCCTAAGTCCGTTGAGGTCGATGTGACTGTTTGGCACATTGTGCTAAGAGGAACGTAGATCTGGGTGACTGAGATTTGTGTGCTCCAGATCGATGGTCGATGACCATATCGGGGCCTCAACATGCACGGTCGTTAAAAAAGGTAGAGCGGGCTGGGGAAAACAACTATAGTTTTTAAGGTGCTATGTGTTGGCCAAAGACACACATCGGGCCCAAAAGCGAGGAAGTTCAAACCCCTTTTCGTGGCCCCTGGCCCTATCCCAGGTCGACATGTGGCCCCTATGTCCCTCTAGAATCTCTCCCCCACTCCATCTCTCTCCTCTATACATCACATCTCCCGCTCCCTTATAGATTTCTCTCTCCCTCACACCTATCCTCCATTCACCGTTTCTCTTGTCGCATCTCCCCTCTCATCTCCCCTCTCATCTCTTTCCACCTGTGTCATATCATTCCACATCACCTCCATCCTCTTACACCTCACCTCCCACCATTTCAACCCTACAACTTATTCCTAGCCTCTGTTTTTCCTCAGTGTGACCATCGCACAACCCAGTAGCTTTCCCATCATGCCATCGCCCCACTAGATCCTCGACCATGTTCGTTGCCCAGCCATCCCTGCAGGTGTCCAACTCAGCTCCGGGTGGCAGGATGCAGAGGTTTCCACATCTCCTCGATGTAGTTCTAACTTAGGCCTTCTATGATCCTGATGAAGCAGTTATTGAGGCAGGTGGTGGCGGTTGAACATTGTTTCCACCATGAATGGAAATCCCAGAAAAGGACTGTCAACCAGTCAACTCATCTGCAGGTCCGTTCATATGCTCTTGTGTTTGATAGAATAATGCATGCACATTCTATCAGGAAGCATGCAGAAGTAATGCCTTCAATGCATTAACTCGAGCACACCTCTACTACAAAAACAAAATTTTGAGTATAAGTGTGGAGTTCTATCATTTTTGTAAGGGTCTTTGGTCGAGCAAAGCTCCCATTTTGTAATATGTTTTAACACCAGAGTTGTGCCTAGTTATGTATTTTGATTTGAGACTTTCATATTAATAGAAGTCAACTTCATATTTCCATCTATTTGTAAACAGTTAAAACACTTGGAATTGGAGGATCCAATTGAGGGTCGTAATATTGTAGGATGATGTAGGTTTGATCACTACAATTTTTTCACTGATTTTAACCATTTTTTGGTGTTGTCTTTTCCCCTCTCACACTGAATGGCTCAGAATTGGAGGATCCAGTCAAGTCATTGTAGTTTCTTGGTGATGGAGGTTTGATCATTGCGTTGTTGGAACTATGTATTTTATAGGCACATTTCAGTGTCTGAAACCTGGGCTAGAAATCATCATCGAACCTAGGTTTATCTTCTTCAAGATGTTGGAAGGTCGGATGCCCATAGAAGCCTTGTTTTCGTTTTCTCATCAAGTCTTCCCTCTACGCGCCTTTTAAACTCAACCCACTGACTGAAGTTAGTTATGGCCCTCACTTCCTTGTGCATTTATGGCCTAGTTTTCTGAGTTAAAGCGATATTCTTTGGGGTCTGCGACCATTCAACCACCCTTAATTACTCTTTGTGACATAAAACTGATGGGTAGCAGGCTCATCCCTGCAGCAATCCAGGGTGACTTCTAGTGCTAACATTTCTGGCACCGTTGTCGAGGACGAAGTTGAAGATTTTCCCTGGGATTGAACAACAAAGCTTATTGAATCTAAAGGTTCATCAAAATGTAGTACATCAAAGATTGCAGTTGTGCACCTAGCAACTCCACTGTCTCAACTCCACTGTTTCAGTGTGGCTACTTCTGGCTACATCTGGTAGCCCTTGGGAGAACACAACTATCAGATCTAGTCTTTGATGGTGAACAAATACCAGACACACTCTTACTTCATATATTTCACCTGGCGAATCCATGGTTGAAGAATCAATTGGTGACTCCACTGGTTCGAAATGGAAAGAATCCTGGCTCGAAGGTTTGCTCCCTTTAATTTTTCTGTTGTTCCTAATTTTCCCAATGTTGTTCCTGCTCCAAATGAATGGAATGATTATTTGCCTATATTTAGAGAGCTTAACGAGGACAACCTTGCTCATCATCTCAATGAGTTTCATGAACTTATGCACCAGTGGGATATACATCAAGAGGATGTATTAATGAAGATGTCCATGTTCTCGTTAGCAGGGGATGCTCGTGAATGGTATCAGTCTTTACCCCCTACTAGCATTTCTTCACTAGGAGAATTTCATGTAGCTTTCAATAAGCATTGTCAGAAGTTTTATCCCTCTGATTTAATTTGTCAAAGTTGTTGTGAGGGATACCACGACCGTATTCAAGATATAGATGCTTCTTACATAAGACGTGAGGATGGGCCTAATGAATTGGATCAGAAATCACTTATTCCTCTTCCTTTTTCATATGCATCAGAGGAAGGCTATGAGGATGAAGACGAGGAAGAAGAAGAGGCTCTAAGTGAAATGATGGAGATGGTAAAGTCTCTTTCTGCAGAGTTAGAGGAATTGAAGACAGAACATGAGTGTTACCTTTTTGAAGAAAATGCAGATGATTTTCCATCCCTTGAAGAGGATGTTCTTGGAAGCTCTATTGAGTATGATGTTGAAGATATCATGACTGTAGAGGCCCTGCATCCTGCTCATGTTGTGTCTATTGTCTCATGCTTTGAATATTATTCTGATGAAGACCAGCAAAGCCCCACATCACATATTGATGACCAGAGGAGAATCCATCCTGTGTATGACAACTATGAATCAGATTCTGAGTTGGATATGCCGAATATCCAAGAGAACACAGTAGAGCCTTATACTCTCTTTCTCAAAGGAGATTATCATGAGGAAATCAATCATCCTAGGTCTGCAGAAGACACTGAGAAGCATGATGAAGAGAAGAGATTTACCACAGGTCCTTTTATGATGATTATGAATATGACCCTTGGGAGAGCCAAGAAAAAGAACCAGAGGAGTAGAATAAGGGGTAGTTTATCTCATGTCCAACGCCTGTAATAAAGAAGCCATCACCTGATACCAGTCAACCTGCATCATATCCTCTTCCACCTATGCTTATCAGTGATATTTAGCCACGTAGGAGAAGCTATGGAGAAGAGAAGGCTTCCTGCTACAAATTTCATAGAATTTGCCACTCATTTTATGAGCTTGTCAACGAGTACATGGAGTGGAATTTCTTTCATGCCCTAGATCTGCCCTATTTTATCTCAACATCAACCTTTGAAGAGGAGTTGAAGGGTGTAATCATTCTACCATCATGGTTTCATCATCTATTACCAATCATTGACAGATTAAGAGTGCTTCCATTCAGGAAGTTACTTGATTGGCTATGGTGGAAATTTGCTTTCACCTAGCACCATATAAAGTTTAATTAGTTTAGGTCTGTACATAAATAATCTCCTTGGATCCCTTGTAAGTTTGTTTTCATTTTATTTTTCGGCATATATCCCTCACTAGGTTGTTTTGAGCTTGACTCCATAGCCCAAAAGAAGGTGATTGCAACTGCAGAAGGAGATCTCAGAGCCTCACAGGGAGGACTCTATCCCCCATGGAGCCTAATGTTATCACATATTCTTGCAGGGGTGAGTTTTTCCTTTGTATTTGGCCTCAAGGCAACAAATGCAAAGAAAGGGGCCAAAAACCCACTAGATGGTGCTTACCCTAAGTCCGTTGGGGTCGATGTGACTATTTAGCGCATTATTCTAAGAGGCGTGTAGATCTGGGCGGCTGATATTTGCGCGCTCCAAATCGATGGTCAATGACCATATCAGTGCCTCAACATGTGCGGTCATTAAAAAAGGTAGAGTGGGTAGGGGAAAATAGCCACAGTTTTTTTAGGTGCTATGTGTTGGCCAAAGACATACATTGGGCCCAAAAGAGGGGAAGTTCAAACCACTTTTCACGACCCCCAATCCTATCCCAGGTTGACATGTGGCCCCTCTGTCCAACCGGAATCTGTCCCTGGCTCCATCTCTCTCCTCTATCCATCACATCTCCTGCTCCCTTATAGATTTCTCTCTCCCTCGCACCTATCCTCCATTCACCGTTCTGCCTATTGCATCTCCCCTCTCATCTCTCGCCACCTGTGTCATATCATTCCACATCACCTCCATCCTCTTACACCTCACCTCTTGTCGTGTCGACCCCATAGCTTCTTCCAAAACTTCATATTTCCTCTACATGTGCATCGCACAATCCAGTAGCATTCCCA
This sequence comes from Picea engelmannii, assembly GCA_009831015.1. Taxonomy (NCBI): domain Eukaryota; kingdom Viridiplantae; phylum Streptophyta; class Pinopsida; order Pinales; family Pinaceae; genus Picea; species Picea engelmannii. The sequence goes on from ML777028.1 coordinate 185,878, forward strand.
TCATGTCATCGCCCCTCCAGACCCTCGACCACGTCCGCTGCCTATCCATCCCTACAGGTGTCCAACTCGGCTCTAGGTGGTAGGATGTAGAGGTTGCCATGTCTCCCAGGTGCAGTTCTGACTCGGGCCTTCTTTGACCCCGATGAAGCAGTTATTGAGGCAGGTGGTTGCGGTTGAACATCATTTCCACCATGAATGGAAAGCCCAGAAAAGGACTGTCAGCCAGTCAACTCAACTACAAGTCTGTTCTAAAGCGCTCTTGCGTCTGGAAGAGCTTGCGTCTGACAGAAGAATGCATGCACAGTCTGTAATGAAGCATGCAGACGTAATTCCTTCAATGCATTAACTCGAGCATGCCTCTGCTACAGAAATGAAATTTTGAGTATAAGTATGGATTTCTGTCATTTTTGTAAGGGTCTTTGGTCTAGAAGAGCTCCCATTTTGTAATATGTTTTAAGACCAGAGTTGTGCCTAGTTATGTATTTTGATTTGAGACTTTCATATTAATAGAAGTCATATTCTTCTTTCCATATCTTTGTAAACATTGTGTTAAAACACTCGAAATTGGAGGATCCATTCGAGGGTCGTAATGTTGTAGGATGATGTAGGTTTGATCACTGCAATTTTTTCACTGATTTTAACCAATTTTCTTTGTTGTCATTTTCCCTCTCGCACTGAATGGATCGGAATTGGAGGATAAATTCATGTCGTTGTAGTTTCTAGGTGATGGAGTTTTGATCATCTCACTGTTGGAACTGTGTCTTTTATAGGCAAATTTCAGTGTCTAAAACCTGGGATAGAAATCATCATCAAACTTGGGTTTATCTTCTTCAAGCTATTGGAAGGTCGGATGCCCATAGCAGCCTTGTTTCTTTTTTCTCATCTAGTCTTCCCTCTGCTCGCCTTTTAAACTCAACCCATTGACTGAAGTTAGTTATGGCCCTCACTTCCCTATGCATTTATGGCCTAGTTTTCTGAGTTAAAGAGATATTCTTTGGGTTCCGAGACCATTCAACCACCCTTGATTACTCTTTGTGACATAAAAGTGATGGGTATCAGGCTCATCCCTACTGCAATCCAGGGGTGACTTCTAGTGCTAACACCAGTATTCAAGAAAACAACTAGAACAACCATGATTCATATATAGTACGAGATGCAGCGGGAAAAATCCCCATATTTAAAATTAGGTGGAAGTCGGTGCAGTACATTAGTTGGGTCATGGAGACATGACTACAATAAAAGATAGAGTTACCTCCATGAAAGAATAAGAGCTACCTTGAGTATCAGTTATTGAGCCACTTTCATTTTCAGATGAAGTTGTTTCCATGATGAAGTAGAGGATTTACTTTCATATTTCAGCAGTCACGGTGAGAATGGAAAATCAATTCTCAACTTCAGAGCAACTGCAGGTGCATGGTCTCCCTCGAAAGGAGGAGTAGTGTTGAAGATATTATGGTGTCTTGACCAATAGCGGGTATATTAGTTAGGATTTTATATCCTAGGGGACTAATCATCCCTGGACAGATCCCAAAGGTTCATAAGGATGGGATGTCAGAGTAATTGTGCATGTATATGCTAGCTTTGGTCTGTAGTGGTAGCTCTATTAGGATTGTATATCCTAGAGAATCCTTTGATTCTAGGGTAGATCTTTTGGATCTGTCAGAGTACCACAAGATGTTGATTCTAGCCTTGTGCTAAATATTTCCAGCTTCGTGTTGATGTTGATGAGATGCCATCCTCGTGCTGAATATTTCCAGCTTCGTGCTGATGTTGATGATGTGTCAGCTTCGTGCTGAATATTTCCAGCTTAGTGTTGATGTTGATGAGATGTCAGCTTTGTGATGAAGATTTTCAGCTTGGTGTTGATGTTGATGATGCTCTAGCCTTCGTGTTGTGATGATGTTGTTGCTCCATCCTTCGTGATGTGATGATGATGATGGTTTTTATTATTGATGTTGTATCACCCTCGTGTTGTTATTGATGATGATGATATATTAGTTTCATATTAATCCATGTTGATGTAGATGATGATGATGTCATTCCATCTCCTTGTTGTGGATGATGATATTGATGATGAGAAAAACTTCTGATGATTTATAGATATGCCAGACAGTGTTCCAAATGTTGTTGATGTTGCTTCTCTCTCTCTCTCTTGTTGTTGTTATAGAATACCCTTCTTGTTAAGGGGGAGTGTTGAAATATTGTGACTGCAAAGAGTATTCTATTTATTATTGAGTCATTATTAATTATATGAATCCCCTTTTGTGGATTGATCATGTAGGGAATTGTAATTGACCAAATCCCCTTTTGTGTATTGGTCAAACCCTAAATATATTATGCAAATTTATAAGTCAACCCCCATGAATGAAGAGAAACCTTGTCTCTATTTCAGCCTTGGAATAAAAAGGTTACAAAATTACTTTCTTAGAAGGAAGACACAAGAGACCGGATATATAAAATATGCAGAACAGAAATAAAATGCTAGAAATGGCAGAATAACAGTAAAATATCCATCATAATCTTCACAATAACACATAAATGATATAAGAATAGCAATAGAAATAGCACTTTGATTCAGAAAGCAATGTTCACAGGCCTCTTCAAGGGGGCAATCTCCAATGGAGCAGTGCTCTATTACAATAATCTCCAAGCTAGGGTTTTCATACCCTCGACCCTTATTTATACTAAATATGTCTATTAAGAGAAGCATCTAGAGGAAGATCCTTCTAGAAGCGAAGGCTTCTATTAGGTCTTCTTACATCCTCCTTATTCTATTTTATTGAAAGGACTTATTAATATTGATCTTTATTACATCTGAATACCTTGATCTATCTATGTGCAGGTTAGGACCTTAACATGTCCGCCCCCTTAAAAACAGCCTTGTCCTCAAGGCTTGAGATGTGGAAACTGTTGTAGAATGGTAGCTGGTTCCCAAGTGGCATCTGTTGGAGTCATATCTTTCCACTGTACTAGCACTTCCTTGATGGTTCTCTGACGCAGGCGACGCTCACATTGGTCCAAAACTACTTCTGGCTTTAGCCAAATGGATCCTTCTTCAGCTAACTCTGGAAGATTGGTTTGAATTTGGCACCTGGTTCCAATCACCTTATTCAAGCATGAAACATGAAAAATAGGATGTAGCTTCGACTGACTGGGCAGAGATAACTGATATGCGACTTGTCCCACATGCTTGAGAACTGTGTAAGGGTCGTAAAATTTGGGTTCTAGCTTCTAACAATGCTCGGACTTGAGGGAAGTTTGCTTATATGGTTACAGTCTCAGAAAGACTTGATCCCCTTCTGCAAATTGATGTTCAGAGTGACCTTGATCTGCTTGTTGATTCATTCTATTCTGTGCCATGACCAAGTTCTCTTTAAGGGTACGAAGGATATCCTCTTGGATTGTAAGTGTTTGTTCAACTGCCTGGACCTTCGAGGTACCCGGTAAGTATGAGAGAACTGAAGGTGGCTTATGTCCATATACCTCTTCAAAAGGATTCATGTGAGTGGTTGTATGGTATGTATTGTTGTACCACCATTCAGTGAGGGGTAACCATTGAGCCCACTGGTGTTGTTTTTCAGAGGCAAATCACCTCAGATATGTTTCCAAACACTTGTTGACAACTTCCGTTTGACCATCCATCTGGGGATGATAAGTTGAGCTGAGATGCAATTGTGTTCCTTGTAGCTTAAATAGTTCTTGCCAAAAATTACTTGTGAAAGTTGGGTCTCGATCAGAAACAATAGAGTGCGGCATGCCATGAAGCTTGAAGACCTAGTCCATGAAAATTTGAGCCACCATGGATGTAATAAATGGGTGGTGAAGAGTGAAAAAATGAGCATACTTGGAAAGGAGATCCACCACCACCATTATGACTGATTTATTCCCCAATTTGGGTAAGCCTGTAATAAAGTCCATAGAGATATCCTTCCAAATAGCAGGGGGAATCGGAAGCAGTTGGAGGATGCCTGGAGATTTGACTGTTTCTCCTTTGTTGCATTGACACACCTCACATTCAGCGACAAACTTACATATTTCCTGTTTCATACCATCCCAAAAAAAAAGAACGTTTGACTCGGTCATATGTTTTGGTGAACCCTGAGTGCCCCGCTGTGGGTGTAGAATGAAGCTCAGAAAGCACTGTGGATTTCAGCTTGGATTGTTTACTTAAATACAAGTAGCCTTTGTATCGAAGCTCATCCTAGAGCCAGGAGTACCCTAGAGGAGATGGAGCCTTGTTCTGCAGTTATTGGATCAGATGTGAAATTTTGGGATCTTGAAGCCATTCCTGGCGCATAGCTTGGAGCCAATCGGGTACAATGAAGGAAAGAGAAAAAAGGGATCCTTCGTCTTCATATTTCCAGGACAGTGCATCTGCCACGACATTGTCTTTTCCCTTATTGTAAATGATCTCATAATCATATCCAAAGAGCTTAGTCACCCATTTTTGTTGTTCCTGGGAGGAAATGTGTTGTTCTATAAAGTACTTGAGGCTTTGATGGTGGGTCTTAATTTGGAAGCGTTGCCCCAAGAGATAAGGACTCCACAACTCAACGGCATGTAGAATCGCCAACATTTATTTTTCATAAATGGGTTTGCCCAGATTCCTTTCAAACAGTTGCTTGCTAGTGAAGGCCAAAGGTCGACCCTCTTGCATAAGGACAGCACTGATTTCTTTCCCTGAGGCATCACATTCCAACACAAAGGTCTTTGTGAAGTCAGGAAGGGCCAGAACCGGAGTGGTGCACATGGTCACCTTCAAGGTTTGAAAAGCTTGAGAAGCTATTGGAGTCCAAGTGAAAGAGTTCTTTTTTAGGAGAGCCATGAGAGGTGCTGCAATATTTCTGTAGTTCTTAACGAACTTGTGATAATACCCTATGAGCCCCAAAAATCCACGCAAGCTTTTGAGAGTCTTTGGGTGCAGCCAGTCTTGAATAGCTTCAATCTTTTTTGGGTCCACCTTGACGCCATCCTTTCCCACCAGATGACCCAAGTATTCTACTTCTGAGGCACCAAAAGCACATTTGGACTGTTTCAGGAAAAGTTGGTGCTGAGAGAGTAGGCGGAGAACTTGATCCACATGAGTAAGATGGTTTTTCCAGGTTTTTCTACAGATGAGGATATCATCAAAGAAAACTAAGACAAAATGATGGAGAAAAGGGCAGAAGACATGGTTCATGAGGCTCTGGAAGGTGGAGGGGGCGTTACACAAACCAAAGGGCATGACCAAAAACTCATAGTGGCCCTCATGAGTGCGAAAGGTGGTCTTGGGAATGTAGGACTCTTTCATACGTATCTGGTGATAGCCCAAGTGAAGATCAAGTTTGGTAAAGAATTAGGTGCCACTCAATTCATCCAGGAGGTCATCAATGACAGGAATGAGAAATTTGTCTTTGATGGTCAGTTTGTTGAGAGTACGGAAGTCAAGACACATTCTCCATGAGCCTTCTTTCTTCAGTACCATGATGACTGGAGAGGAGTAAGGGATCGTACTAGGATGGATGACACTGGCAATAAGGAGTTCCTGGACCATTTTTTCAATTTCATTTTTTTGTGCAAAGGGGTGGCGATATGGACGTATATTGGAGGGAAGGCTTCATGGGACAAAGGGAATGGAATGATCATGGACACCGTGCAAAGGAGGGAGTCCTTGGGGAGTGGAAAATATCGTTTGATGTTTAGAAAGGATGGATTGGAGGTCTCGGGGTACTGGGGGTGTCTTTGTGTCTTGTATGGCGTGGAGTTGGGCAATGACACCAGAATGACCTTTTTTTAGCAATTTTTCCATGTGATGAGAACTGATGACCTCGGGTGAACCAACAGTGATGCCTTGGAATTTATATTGGTGGCCTCCTTGGTCAAATTTCATGGTTAAGTTTTGAAAATCCATGAGAATGGGACCCAAAGTCCTTAGTCAGTCTGCACCCAACACAATGTTGCAACCACCCATGTCAATAGAAAACATATGGGATTTTAGGTGGTAGTCACCGATTTGGAGACGCACATTTTCACAGCGCCAGCCACATTTCATAGAACCACCATTGGCAATCATGATTTGGAAATTGTTGACAGCATGGATGTTGCAATGGGTTTCTTGGGCAATGCAGCGATGAATAAAATTGTGGGTGCTACCACTATCAACCAAAATGATGACCTTTCGGTGCTTGATGTAACTGATTAACTTGAGGGTTTGGGGGGCAGAGAAGTTGGTGAGATCATTGAGGGAAATGATCGGTTCCACTTCAAGAGGGTCGGAGGGAGGGTTTATGTCAGTGATTGTTGGTGACTCGGGCACAAGGGGAGTGTCGACATCCTCTTCCAGAATATCCTCAGAGATGGCCATAAAAAGATTTTGTTCCTTACATTTGTGGCCTGGGAAATATTTTTCATCACAATTATAATAGAGGCCTTTGAGTTGGCGTTCATCCATTTCAGCCAACCCGAATTTCCCCAAATTCTTAACCAGAAAGAAATGTATATTTACTTGGCAACCTGAACACAGATGCACGGCAATAGATCTCGCCGGTTTAATTTGTTTATGTTTATGTTTATGTTTATGTTCCTCAAGGGTTAGGTATTAAAGGGTTCTATAGACAAGGGTTTTCCCTGTGCTATAGCTCTCTGATATACGTGTGGGGTCCAACAATAGTACTCGGCCCAATATCTCAGGGCACTAACTAAGGAGGATAGATCGTACCCTTATCCGTACTACCCGACTACCCAGGTACTAGAGAGTATCTTCCTGAGTGTTGTTCTTGGTGACACTATAGAAGTCCAGTGGCCAATAGGTTTATCTAAAGAGGGCTTCAGAAAATCTAGGTTGATCTGTACACAGGTTTTGTCTGATGTGCTACCACTCAAAGGGGTACCAACAGGGGTTACAAGGGTGGCCAATAGATGTGCGCTTAAGAACCACTTGTATTTCCTGCATGTATGAATCCCTCAACTGCAGGTTTATGCGCGTAACGACAAATCTCTATGGCTTAAAGATGCCAGAATATTTCTCTACCCTGAAAAAAAAAATACCCACAATTTCTGCCAAGGAAAGTGCTCTGATACCACTTGCAAGAGACCAGATATATAAAATATGCAGAACAGAAATAAAATGATAGAAATGGCAGAATAACAGTAAAATATCCAGCATAATCTTCACAATAACACAGAAATGATATAAGAATAGCAATAGAAATAGCACTTTGATTCAGAAAGCAATGTTCATAGGCTTCTTCGAAGGGGCAACCTCCAATCGAGCAGTGCTCTGTTACAATAATATCCAAGCTAGGGTTTTCATACCCTCGACCCTTATTTATACTAAATATGTCTATTAAGAGAAGCATCTAGAGGAAGATCCTTCTAGAAGCGGAAGCTTCTATTAGGTCTTCTTACATCTGCCTTATTCTATTTTATTGAAAGGCCTTATTAATATTGACCTTTATTACATCTGAATACATTGATCTACCTATGTGCGGGTTAGGACCTTAACAGAAGATTCCTTGCATGACACAAAGAATCTCATATAATATCTTCCAATGTAATTGGTGTCCGAGAAAATAGCTTGTACAAATTGACCATCAAACCAGTTCAAGCCTTATTACATGAAACTATTAGTTTGAGTGATCTATGGCATAGAATACTTGTTCACATTCATTATAGAGCTCTTCCAACTCTAGGAAAAATGGTAATAGGTCTACCAGAGATACAGATTCAGCATAAATATGTTTTCAAAGGTTGTTCCCTTGGAAAAAATGTTAAAGGATCCTTTCCTAGTAGTGACAATAGATCCAAGGAAATATTGGACTTGATACATTCAGATGTATGTGGTCCAATGATTGTTGCATCCCTAAATGGGTACTTATAATATGTACTCTTCATAGATCATCACTCCAGAAAAACTTGGATTTACTTTTTGAAGAACAAGGATGGAGTCCTTGCCAAGTTTCAAGAATTCAAATCTTAGATTGAAAACCTGATCGGAAGAAAAATCAAAATATTAGGATCGAACAATGGAGGAGAATACACAAAAGAATTCAACAGTTTTTGTATTGAAGGAGGAATCAAGAGGGATTTCATAGTTCCTTACAACCCTCAAAAAAATGGGGTTGTTGAAAGTAAAAACAAAACTATCATTGAGGCAACTAAAGAAATGATACATGATTAGATTCTACCTATGACTCTATGGGAAGAAGCATGTATGACAACAGCATATGTTCAAAACTGAAGTCCTCATCAGATCCTGAAGAAAATTACTCCATAAGAAGCATTCACCAAAGTGAAGCTTGAGATCGGACACTTCAGAATATTTGGATGTCCAGTATACCTTCATGTACCCAAACAAAATAGATCCAAACTAGAACCTTCAGGAACAAAGGGTACATTTGTAGGATACAACGAATCCTCAAAAGAATATTGAATCTACATTCCAAGTCAAAGACAAATTGAAGTAAGCAAAGATTTTACTTTTGAAGAATAAGTAGCCTTCCAGAAATCTAGAGAAGCTCATATGGAAATTGATAGTGAAACAATACATTCTCCCCCTTCATCATATCAGAGGGAGATAGATATTATTCCAGATGAGCCAATAGCTCCAGTTGATGCAGTTGCTCCAGTAGATTCAGTTTCTCCAAGCAACATACCCAGAGACATTACAGTTGGACATAAAAGGCCTGCTTGAGCCCGACAAACTCTACAAGAAGTAGAAGGGAATAAATCCCCACAAGGAACAACCAGAGAAACCAAGAGACCAAATAGATTATCAAGCTACCTTTCAGCCATGACCCACATTATTGATTCAGAGCCAACTTTTCATATAGAATCTTCAGGTGAACAAGTATGGAAAGATGCCATGACTGAAGAATATCAATCTATATTAAAAACTTATGTATGGGATGTTGTTCCAAGACTAGAGGGAAAGTCTGTAGTGACTTCCAAATGGATTTACAAAATCAAGCATGCTGCTAATGGAAGCATTGAAAAATACAAAGCAAGATTTTTGGCCAGAGGGTTTTTACAAATATAGGGAGTTGACTATCACAAGACTTTTGCACCAGTAGCCAGATATAACTCCATCTGATCTATCATTTCCCTAGCTGCTTCCATGGGTTGGAAGCTACATCATATGGATGTAAAGACAACTTTTCTCAATGGTGAAATTGAGCAAGAAGTTTATATTGAGAAGCCAGAAGGTTTTGTTGTACACAACGAAAAATCTCATGTATGCAGGTTAAAGAAATCCCTATATGATCTAAAGCAAGCACCACGTGCTTGGTATGAGAAAATGGATGGATTTATGATGAGTTTGGGCTTCAAAAAAAGTATTGTTGATCCAAACTTGTATTATCACATTGATGGAAATGAGTGTCTGATTTTGGTCTTATATGTGGATGATAATTTCCTCACTAGTTCAGAGAGACTCATTTTTGAATGAAAACAAGCATTTACTGCTAAATTTGAAATAAAGGATTTGGGCTTGATGCATTATTTCTTGGGACTAGAAGTATGGCAGAGAACATATGAGATTTTCCTAAGTCAAGGAAAATATACTATGGAGATACTGAAAAAGTTCAACATGACAGAATGAAAATCCATGCCTACTCCAATGGTAATGGATTTAAAGAAAATGAGTGATATTGATTTAGGAGATGTAGATACACACTTATATCAACAGTTGATTGGATCTTTGATGTATCTAGTTAAAACCAAACCAGACATTTGCTATGCAGTAAATATGCTTAGCCAGTTTATGAGCTAACCAAAACATACACACTAGATAGCTACAAAACATGTATTGAGATACTTACAAGGCACAATTTGTTATGTCTTGAGATATGCATCCAATGTGGACTTGATCCTGCAAGGATATGTCGATGCATATTAGGTAGGAAGTGCAGTAGACAAAAATACCACCTCTAGTTTTTGCTTCACCTTAGGATCGTCCATGGTTTCCTAGAGTAGCAGAAAACAAAGATTTGTGGCGTTAAGCATCGCAGAGTTAGAGTACATAGAACTGAGTGTGGCAGTTCATGAAGCAGTATGGCTCTACAAACTTATGACTGACTTAGTCGATCATGAGATGGATCCTACTACTATTCACTATGATAACCAGAGTTGTGTAAAGTTCTCTGAGAACCCAATGTTTCATGATAGATCAAAACACTTTGAAATCAAGTATCACTATATCAGAGACATGGTGCAGAGGAAGATAGTTCATGTGCAATATATTTCTACTCATGAACATATTGTAGATATCTTCACCAAAATACTTTCTAAGACCAAGTTCGAGTATTTTTGTGAGAGACTTGGCCTGGTGGAAAATGCCTCCCTAGCTAAGAGGGAGTGTTAATGATTGCAGTTATGTGAGACATTATCCATCTTACAAACCTGTGAGATGTGGATCATTGCAGCTATGTGAGACTTTCTCCAGCTTACAAACCTGAGAGAAATCCCCTAAGAAGGGTACGTGGTTCCTATCTGAGACAAAGCTGGAACGTAGAGATGACCTCCTCCATTTAGAGAGTTGAGAAGAACTCCATATGTTTATCCTATGGGAAAGGTGATCTATTGAGTTGGGCGTGCATGTGGTTGAGCACAAGGTGAATGTGTGAAACCCCAAAGTGTTGGGTGCATCGTCACATGAATAGAAATGAAGATTATGTATTGGCCTCCTGCAGAGTTGACGAGAAACTCCAGATGACTCTCATGTGTGATGTAGTTGAAAATAAGATCTGTTGAGTGGACGTGCCTATGGACGAGCACCTGTGAACGTATGAAGATTTGGTTCTTTTGTGTAATGCAGTGAGCCAAAGATATGGACATCCCTATGGTTTTTCCCCTAGTGGATGAGCACTAGTGGGTGTAGTATATATCTTGCTATATTTTTCAAGAGTCAGACCTTCCTATAACCCTAATTGTAATGTGAAGGGTACATATCGATCCCACCTTAATGTGATTAATAATAAATTTAAAAGATAATTAATCTGGTTAATATTAATTATAATGTGACTTAGAGAGGTCGGACCTATTGTGCCAATAGACACTTATGTTGATAGGACAAGTCTAATATAAGTAAAGGAAGATTCCCCATTGTGGAATCATATCCATCACACAAGTTTGAAAATTTCAGTAAGTACATCCTCTTGGGAAAAGTGTGCACCTCTCTTGGGTGCTAGTATTCTAGGGTTTGATAACCCTCTTGTGTGCTAAGTATTATTGGTGGTGAAGGAATTTCTCATGAAGAATATAGCAAAGGATTTGGCTAGGTTTTCTTCCCTTGTTGAGAAGGGTTTCCCATGATACTTCTTATGTTCTTGTGCATGGTGTTTCTTCTTCTGATATTGGTTGCTGCAAAATTCTTGTTTATGGTTAAGACAAATGAAAATTTAAATGAACTACATGCTTAATGTAGCTTATTTAAAAATAAACAAGAATGACCTAGCAAGATTCATTAAAGAAGATGTACCAGAACCTATCATGATGCAACTAAAGAAAAACACCAAAAGGACACAATTAGGGCCAAAAGAATCATTACAGATTCTATTAAAGATCACTTGATTCCTCAACTGTCTTCAAATAAGACTTCAAAAGAATTTTTTGATGCCCTAACCATATTGTATGAAGGAAATAAAATTAATCGAAAGATGAATCTAAGAACGCAACTCAAAAGTACAAGGATGTAAAAAGGAGAAACAATTCAGGAATATTTCTCTAGAATATCACAATTCAAAGAATAGCTAGAATAAATTGATGATACTATAGATGAATACAAAATTATAATAACGTCCCTTAATGGTCTCACAAGACCTTGGGATGCATTCATCCAAACTATTTTTGCTAGAAAGGAGAAATTAAAATTTGACAGTCTTTGCGAAGAATGTGTTCAAGAAGAAGCAGCAGTAGCTAATCGAGAAACATTACTATCAAAGAGATGAATATCAAGTCCTAGCTACTCATACTAAAAGAGGATGAAAGAGGTCTTACTTCCATAAAGAAACTCATTAGGAGTCTCACCCCCAAAACAAATTCATACATAAAGAATCTCACCCTTTAAGGAGATTCCATAAGTTTCAGAGAGGTCAAAGAAGAGAAAAGGATTTCTCATCCTACCAATGTTACCATTGTGACAATATGGGACATATTACTAAGAATTGTCTATCTAGACAAGAAGAATACAAGAAGAGAAACTAGAGGCACCATGCCCATACATTTGAAGATGAAGAGCCACCCACAAAGATGATAAAAGAACAGATTGAAAACTATGTCTTAATCTCTTCCCTCTCAGGATCAGTGTCACCTAGTGAGGAAACTTGGCTCATAGACAATGGTTCTTCCAAGCACATGTCAGGTTAAAGAGACATTCTCTCTTTCCTTACAGAAAATAATTTTCCCCATAAAGTTACACTTGGAGATGATTATCAATAACCTATCAAAGGAATAGGAGAATCAAATTACAAACTTGATTCAGGGACCCCAATGAAGATGAAGGATGTACTATATGTACCAGTTTTGACAAAGAACTTACCTTCTATCTCAGCTATAGAGAAGAAAGGCTTCATAGTTTCCTTCATAGATGGAGAAGTTATTATGTGGCCCAAAGGAAAAAATATGGAAAAATAAATTGTTATTGGAAAAGAAGAAGGTGTCTTGTATAAGCTAAAGGGTCACTCAGAAGCAGCCTTAACCCATTCCATTGAGAATCCATGTGAACTTTGGCATAGAATACTAGCTCACATAAACTACAAGGCATTACCATATGTAAGAAAGGTAGTCACGGGTCTACTAGAATTCAAGGTTGACCATGAAGGTGTGTGCAACGAATGTGCACAAGGAAAGAACATCAAGAAACCTTTCCTGAAGAGAGACGGTAAAGCAGAAGGAGTCCTAGAGCTCATTCACTCAGATGTATGTGGCCCAATGCCATCAACCTCCATCAGTGGGTATGTATACTATGTGTCTTTTATTGATGACTATTCTTGCAAAAACATGGGTTTACTTTTTTAAATCAAAAGATGAAGTTTTCAGTAAATTCAAGTAATTCAAAGCCTTGATAGAGAATCTCTCTGAAAGAAATATCAAGATACTCAGGTCATACAATGGAAGAAAATACACCTCAAAAGAGTTTGCAAACTTTTGAAAATATGTCGGGATCAAGAGGGAGCTCACCACTCCCTACAATCCTCAACAAAATGGTGTAACAGAAAGAAAGAACATAACCATAATGGAAATAGTGAAGACTATGATCCATGATCAAGATATTCTAATGCACTTATGGGAAGAAGAAAAAAAAACAGTAGTATATGTACAAAATAGATTGTCACATAGTGCACTTGGGTTCAAGACCCCTAAAGAGATGTTATCCGAAAAGAAGCCAAAAGTAAGCCATCTCAAAATATTTGGTTGTCCAGTAGTTGTACACATTCTGAAAGAGAAGAAAAGAAAGAATGGGAAGATTGCAGGACAGAAGACTACCAATCCATTATAAATAATTATGTATGGGAAATAGTTCCCAGACCAAAGAGAAAGGATGTGGTATCTTCCAAATGGATTTTCAAAATAAAACATGTTGCTGATGGAAGTATTGATAAATATAAAGAAAGGTTTTTTTCTCATGTATTTTCTCAAAAGGAAGGCATTGAATATGAAGAGACTTTTTCTCATGTAGCCAGATACACTTAAATCAGAATCATCATAGCTCTTGCAACTAAGATAAAGTGGAAGTTACACTAGATAGACTTGAAAACAACTTTCTTAAATGGTGTCATTGAAGAACAAGTTTATATAGAACAAACTCAAGGGTTTGAAGTTGAAGACATAAAGACTCATGTCTGCAAGTTGAATAAGGCTCTGTATGCATTGAAGAAAGATCCTAGAGCTTGGTATGGAAGGATTGACAGTTTCCTGACAAGATTGGGCTTTACAAAGAGTAAAGTTGATTCTAACCTTTACTTCAAGGTTATGAATGATAAGCCTGTAATATTGTTGTTGTATGTGGATGACTTATTCTTAACTGGAGAATAAAAACTCATCATTGATTGTAAAAAGAATCTCGATGTAGAATTTGAGATGAAAGACCTTGGCCTAATGCATTATTTCTTAGGTCTTCAGGTCTGGAAGATCCCATAGAAGATATTCCTTAACCAAGGGAAGTATGTAGTTGAAATATTGAAGACATTTGATATGTTGGAGTGAAAATCCATGAATACACACATGGAAACCAAGTTGAAGCTCCTGGTTGACACTTTGTCAGAATTGATTGATGTTATTCTATAGAGACAGATCAGTGGATCACTGATGTATATGACAAACACCGAGCTAGATATATGTTTTGTTGTGAACACCTTGATTCAATTTCTAGTAGATCCCGGACGTGTTTACCTAGTTGCTACAAAACATGTGATGAGGTATATTAAGGGTACATTAGATTGTGGTCTCAGTTATAATGGAGATCGTGACTTCAGAATGAGTGGTTATACCAATTCAGATTGGGATGGAAGTGTCTCTGATAGAAAGATAAATTCAGGATGTTGTTTCAGTATGGGGTCATCCATGATCTCATGGAAGAGTAGGGATCAATCAAGCATTGCTCTCAGCTCGATAGAAGAAGAATACATTGTTCCATGTTCCACCATTTGTGAATCCATATGGCTTTGGAAGTTGTTGACAGGTCTATTCGATATGTATATGGAAGCAAATTTGATCCTATGTGATAACCATAGTTGCATAAAGATGATAGAGAAACATGTGTTCCATGACAAGTCAAAACACATAGAGATCCGATATCATTACATCTGTGATATGGCGCAAAGAGGAGCCATAAATCTCCAGTATGTTAGCATGGATGAACATGTTGCAAATGTGTTGACCAAGCCTATATCTCGTGTAAAGTTTGAACACTTTCGATATACGCTTGGTGTAGTCCAAAAGGACCTCCCTCGAAAGGGGGAGTAGTGTTGATGTCAGCCTAGTGTTGAATATTTCCAGCTTTGTGTTGATGTTGTTGTGATGTCATCCTAGTGCTGAAGATTTCTAGCTTCATGCTAATGTTGTTGTGATGCCAGCCTAATGCTGAAATTTTCCAGCTTTGTGTTGATGTTTTTGAGATGTGAGCCTCGTGCTGAATATTTCCAACTTCATGTTGATGTTGTTGAGATTCCAGCCTCGTGCTGAAGATTTCCAGCTTCGTGTTGATGGTGTTGAGATGCCATCTTCATGTTGAATATTTCTAGCATAGTGTTGATGTTGATGATGCTCCAGCCTTGATGTTGTGATGTTGTTGTTGTTGATGATACTCTAGCCTTCATGTTGTGATGTTGTTATTGTTGATGATGCTCTAGTCTTTGTGTTGTGATGTTGTATCATCCTTGTGTTTTTTTATTGATGATGATGATGTATTATTGTTATACTAATCCATGTTGATTCATATCATGATGATGTCATTCCATCTCCCTGTTGTGGATGATGATATTGATGATGAGAAAAACTTCCAATTATTTATAGATATGTCGGTCAATGTTCCATATGTGGTTGATGTTGTTGCCCTCTCTCTCTCTTCTGATGATGTTGTAGAATACCCTTCTTGTTAAGGGGTAGTGTTGAAATATTGTAACTTAAAAGAGTATTCTATTTATTATTGAGTTATTGTTCATTAGATAAATCCCCTTTCGTGGATTGATCATGTCGGGCTTTGTAATTTACCAAATCCCCTTTTGTGGATTGGTCAAATGCTAAATATATTATGAAAAATGAGAAGTCATCCCCCAAGCAAATTAAAGTTGTTTTAACCACTAAGAATACAAGTCAGCCCTACTTAGTGAAGACACACCTTTCCAGCACCTGCCATTTTGTATAAATAAATGAATCCAATGCCTCATTGTATCACTCACTCATTCACTCACTCAGTGCGCAAGTTTGGTAGATGCAGTTGGGAGAAGAAGAAGAGGGAGGTACATTGCTCAGTGGAGGGTATTCTCTAGTGTTTGGTTTATTGTCTTGGAATTATATTGGCTATCTATATTAAGGAATTTTTTGTTGGGTTTTCTCCCCCATGATGTTTTCCTAGGATAAATGTTGTGTATCTTGTGATTGTGTTTCTCTCAGGGATCCTATCTATGTTACGGCTATCTAGTAAATTGAAAAGAAAATTAATAAAACAAAACAAAACACAATTAGAAAACCAATAAAACACATGCCTCCTTGTGGCTCCCATAATTATTTCCACAATTTGAAATTTAAATATCATAAATATTTCAAATTATATCCAAAACATGTAAATATCCACAATTTCCCAAAAAATAGTTTGTTGTCCAAAACTTTCTGCAGTCCATTGTCCTCAACAAATCAATTATAAGAACATAAATCAAAATCCATATTTGCAACTTTGAGAGGCAATTCTTCTTTTGTCATTGTTTTCCCCTTTGGACTTCCCTGAATTAGCCTTAGGATGGGTGAAACCTTGAGGATTAATCTCACTAATAACATGGGAGCAACCATCCCTCAAGTGCATACAAGAGGACACTGACTTTACTGAGTCACTTGAGGAGATGAGGGGGAAGCAATAGCTTTACCTTTGTCTTTCACATGGGGAGCCTCGATTTTGAGTTGTTTTCTTGCATGGGAGGATTGTACAGGTGAGTGTGCAGGGGAAATTTGAGAAATTAGTTTTACAAGTGGAGGAGGAGGGGGAAATGACAATTTTGGCAAACCACGATGGTGGGAGACTAACGGATGAACAATCTCATGCCATCCATCATTCTCGGGAACTTCTGGTTGAAAAGATACATGGGGAAGCACATGGATACTAGGAAAATTTTGAGGCTGGAAGGGAGGCCTCTCTGATATAGGTTGAATTATCCCTCTACCAATCTAATTGAAAAATCCAGCTTAAAAAATCCGGTTCAACTCTTGAGGATTGACATCGAAATGAATTGAGAATATGGACCTTCTATGCCCTTTGTTCCAGTTACCACTTCCCCTATTGTTTCTTCCATGAATTCCTCTGTTGAAGAAGCTCATCCTGTATGCAGCAATTATTAGCAACTAGCTCTTAACAGACCATACATGACATTCTCTTTACATGAAACAAAGTTTGGCTCAGAAATTAATATAAGACCCATGTTATTGAATCCATAAAAATTATTTAATAATTGCCAAATGAGCAGGGAGTGAAATAGAGTTCATGGGATATCTGGGGGAATTGTAATGAGCGAAAAAGTGATATAATGAAAGGGAGTAAGAACACAAGTATTGATCAACAATTCATTAAATAAATGACTGTGCAATCAATACCAAAATATATTAGCAGCCACCTATTCCTCTGTCATCTTTTACCACTGTCATATAGAGTTTTAATTTAATTTTATTGAACAGGGCGTGTAAAAATGAAATTGGTATTGTGAGGAGCTTATAATGAGCGAAACAGTGAGAATATGAGAGGGAATAATACAAATATTGTTCATCAAATAATTTAAATCAAACAAGAACTATAAATTTGTTCCAATCACAATCCAAAACACATCCACTTTTAAGACAAAAATCATTTAATTGTCCCTTATTTACAGACAGAATGCTTGTTGTCTTTAATAAAAGAAACAATTCAATTGCCCAGAATTCTTCAATTATATCAATCATTGCATCTTATACAACAACTATGCAAATATCATTTCCAATTTTACAATAACATTATAACCATTCGAGTCACAATCATGTATATCTTTTCCTTTTAAAACAAATATAATATGCACAGTGATTCCAATTATCCATATCTCATGTTAAATTCTTGAAATAAAATAATAATAGACCCAGTATTAACCACCAATAGTCGACTTCCAATATTGACTAGCATAGTCCACTGTCATCCAAAAACAAATCGGGCCTAATTTAATCACACCCAGGTCAAAAACAATATAATCGACAACAATCGTGATTCGAAAATAAAGTTTAACCAAAACATGTAACTCTAAGCCTGAGATCTTTGTTTTAAAATATGAACAAACATCCTTTCAAAACAAATTCTCAACAAAATATGGATCCATATAATGTGTGAAGAGAACATAACCATATCGACACATAGGTGTCTCCTTTAACTTGACAGGACCATAGTCTGTCTATTTTTTGACACGACAATGGATGGAGCAACCATAATTCAACCAGATTGAAAGTCCTGGGGGTTGTAGATATCCCATTCCCTCCTTATAAAAAAAATTATCACAGAGAGGAAATATAGAGACTTGATCAAGAGATGGTCTCTAAAGTCAGAGAGCCCGTGCTCTTTTTTTTAAATTACCACGGTCATTTAACTGGTAAACCCAAATCTTGACATAACCAAACGGTGTCTGAGGATAAATAGGAACAATTTAGGCTCAATAGAACCAAGTCGGGTTCTTGAGAGTTTTCTTAATCTTTGAAAACACAGAGAGCTTGTAATCCTTTTACTTCCTAAAATAAGTTACCACTGAGAATAAACCATAGGTAATCGATTATACTCTTGGAAGAACAGAGAGTTGTGTTCTTATGAAATCACCACACTCTTTTAACTTATAACCCCAAAAGATTGAAAGAGTTAAACAAGTTTAACTCAACAAACCAGGCACATGCATATGCATTTTAAACTTTATTGCAGAGAGGAAACAAGGGTTGGTTAAATAAGGAATAATCCTTGAATACACGGAGAGACTGTCTCTCTTCCAAACACCAAAGACGTCTATAACCTTCGAAACAAATTTGACAGTGAGGCTTACCAACAAATCAGTCGGCCACTACAACATAGATGAGAGGAGAGAATGCTTAAAACACTTGTGGAAAGAATTCCAGAGCACAACCCGTGGTCACTCGATACATATATAGGATTCCCTTTAATATTATGGGAAATACAAATATTGGACTGTGAAATGATTTTGGTGATAGTGACAGTGAAGAAAAATACATAAAAAATAATAGCTTGGGGCTCAGCCAAACAGAGCAAGAACAATACCATTGTCGACAGTTGCATTGCAAACTGGGGAATGAATCACAACAACGACCGAAACAAAAAAGGGTGACAGCACTAATACCCAGACTGGTGGTAAAACCCCACGCAAATAAAACTCAGAGCTTGTTAAACTATTTTCATCATTTTTCACAGAGAATAAGAATAAACCTCAAGTTGATCGACATTCATTTTAACCAATAACCAATGCACAAGATTTACAAACAAAAAACACCAATTCCTTCTTCTCAAAACACCAACACTCCACAGTAATCACAGAGAACACCATAAACATTGCATTTATACCCAGTCGAAAAACTCAAGAAAAGCACAGATCTCATGCAATCCTGAGCCAACAAATTGATTCATAATACAGAGGGACCATCATGGATGGAATGCAAGGAGCCATACCTGCAAAAATTGCTTCAAGGAAGAGTTGGCCTATGTTTTCCCTTTCAAAACCTGAAATCGTGGAGCTTCCACAACCAACAGAGAAAAATGAAACTGTGTCTAGGGTGATGGGCTCGAGGGTGGTTTTGAGTGACGTCCAGTAAATGCACATCTCTTCCTCACCTGGCCTTATTCAATTTAACGTACTAGTCATACCATTACCATAACATCAACCATTAAATTCAAACACATATCCATTACATAAATTCAATGCCATATCCTTTGTATAGTGCGCCACCTGAAACATGTCACAACTTTAATAATAGACATATGTTAACATTGTCATATGTGCTTCCCATATAATTATTTAACCAAGCGCATAGTATAACAGCTAGGTCCATCACTTCCCATTTGTCACTATTCTATATAAATTCAAGTTTTATAAATAATCATTTTTCCATAGCCTTAGGACTTATCCATAGTTTTTTCCCTTTTTGTTTTGAACTCCAATCTCATCCTTTAACATAAAAACATGTATAAGATTTTTAATCGATGTTAATGCATAACATAGCACCTGTAAAATAACATAACTCTTATATCTATAGCACTTCCATGTGTTGCAAGTAACCATCTATAGCATTTAGCAATAATGCATCAACCAATCATGTTGTCAAAACGAATGAAACCAAGACTGCATCATCAACTGTAGAAGACTATGTAGGCATCATTATAACAGCAGAAAACCTATAAGCATAACACATCCATCATATCGCCTCTAGTCTACAAGGGGTCCCACCTACTAGTTAATTATTATTATCATAAATAAATAATAGAGATTAGCAATCCTTTGTGGGCAGTATTAATTGTTTTGATTTTAATCATCAACAAACTGGCGAATCCACAGGGAAATATGTTTTCAACATATTAACAACACAGATTTTCTGTTTTCTCAAACCTTGTAAACATTACATCAAGAAAATATACATCAGAATAATTATGCAACAGGGGGAAATGAGCGGTTTAAGGGAAAAAATGGCTGGGATTTTGGGAATAAATCATGGAAAATGTTAAGTATGAGGGGGGTTTTCCCCATATTCATAATCATTCAATTGATCATAGTAAAATCATTCTTGACTTCAAGGGGAAAAATTTTCTGGTATTCTCTTTTGAATCTTGGAGCAGATGGAAGAAAAGGAAAGAAGAAAAGGGATAAAACCAATTATCTTATATAACAATAGTTGAAGAAGATAAAAATTTCAATGATGTCTTCAAGGGGGAACATCATGACAGTTGTGTAACCTGATTGTTATTGATTAAAAATACTTGCAAAATAGTGTCGTTGTGGAAAAACTAATCCAACCTTTTATTTCTGACAAGAAATGAAGTCAATAAAAGAAACATAATAGAAAGAAATAAAAGAGCAGAAATGAAACAACATAAATGAAATAACAGCGATGTAAAATCAAAGAAAATAAAACAAACTATAATAAAGAAAACATTCCATACATCATTTAAACTTTCAAGTTGGTTCCACATAGTTCTTTAAGTGGGAATCGTTGGTGTTTTAGGAAAACAATCACTCTTGCAAGTCTTTTAGGATATAGGAATTTGCGCCCAGGACAAAATCAATCTTAAAAGGACCCAACCATAAATTTTGGAACTTTGAATTCCTTCTTCTATCAACATGATTTGAATCCCATAGCAATACCTTCTTATTAACCTTAAATTTGACAGCTTTGGCACTTTTATTGAAATATCTTTTAACAATTTGTTGTCTTCTTTTTATGTTATCAGAGGCAAACGTCCTTTGCAACTCTAAATCTAAAAGTTCATTCATTCTTTGAGAGATATCGGAATAATTTAATTCTTCAACTTGTAGCATTAACCTTAGAGAAGAAAGTTCCAGCTTGGTAGGCAGAATGGATTCTTGGCCATAAACAAGATAGAAAGGAGTGCAACGAGTGTTCACCTTGGTGGTAGTGCGATCTTCCCAAAGGGAGTAAGTGAGGAGAGTGTGCCATTGATGAGGCTTATCTTCAATGAATCTCTTGATAATTCTAAGCAGATTCTTATTGGTAGACTCGACATGCCCATATCCTTAGAGATAATAAGTTGATGAGGTAAAATGTTTAACCCCCAATTTAGCTAAAAACTGGGTCATCTTAGGAGAAATAAAAGCGGCACCATTGTCTGTAATAATTTCCAAAGGAAGACCAAATCTGGAAAAAATATTATTCTCAAGGAAAGAAATCACCTGCTCATCCTACAAATGCTTAAGTGGGACAACTTCAGTCGATTTCGTAAAATAGTATGTGGTTGTCAAGATAAAAATTTGCCCCGCTGAAGATGGAGGATTAATAGGACCAATAAAGTACAGACCCCATTTTGAAAATTGAAAGTCAAGAAGGAAAAGTTGTAAAGGCATAGCAGAAAGACGTTTTTTCCCAACAAACTTCTGGCACTTGTCACAAGATCCTGAAAAATTATAAGAATCACAAAAGATTGAAGGCCAATATTACCCTTTCTTGATAATTTTAAAAGCAGTTGTTTTAGCAGAAAAGTGACCTCCTACATGAATAACAGAATTTCAAGATCCATGAGTCTCTTGTAAACATTTATATTCTTCCTCATTGTTCACATAGCAAAGTAACATACCATCAGCATATCTCCTAAACAAGAAGTCTCCTATAATGACGTATCTAGAAGATTCGATATGGAGCCTTCTTCTTTGATGGGTATATATGGTATCTTGACATCTTGGATTTTTCAAGTAATACACCAGATATTTATACCCAAGATGTTCAGCTACATAAATGATTTGATTGTCAACATAAAACAGTGTTGATAGAGAGCTATCTTGTTTATCAATATCTTCACTTGCTTTAGCATGATGAGCTAACTGAAGGGCTAAGTCACGTCCCTTGATAGTTTTAGAAGTCATGATGGTTAGATCATGCTCTTGGATATTGGAAAGACAATCTGCAATCTTCTCTGAAAGATGAATATGTGAGAGTAAAAACTTGACAACAGGTAAAGGTACTTTTACCAACGTGTGCTTACCTAAGATGAAGTGTCGAAATTTTTCAACAGCTTTAACAAGAGTGAAAGACTGATTTTCAATATAAGAATATTTGAACTCATTGTCTGACAAGATTTGACTCATGTAAGCCACTATTTTTTCATTAAATTGGTCATCATATTGTATGAGGATAGCAAAAACCACTTCCTCTATGGCATTAGTATATATCATAAATTATTTTTCAAAATCTAGCTTCGCCAAAACTGGTGCGGAACCGATTGCCTTCTTGATCCCTATGAAATCATTTTAGACATCATCTATCCAAGAAAAAGAGTGATATTGCTTAAGAATATTGTGAATTGGCTTGACCATTACAGCAAAATCAGTAACAAACCTATGGACAAAGTTGATAATACCCATAAAGGCTTAACTTCCTATTTGGAAGTAGGAGCAGGAAAATTTAGGACAGCATCAATCCTTTCGTGATCCATGCTTATTCCTGAATCGGAGACAATGTGCCCAAGGAGATTTCCCTTGGTAATTTCGAAGATAGACTTAGAAGGATTTAAAGAAATGTCGAATTTATTGCGTCACATGAGAATATTTCTAAGATGATCGAAATGATATGATCGGTTTTTAGAATACACAGTTAAGTCAACAAGATAAATATGAATATTTTTTCCGATCAAATCGTCAAAAGCTATTTGCATATCTCTTTGGAAAGTGGCACCTGCATTAGATAAGAAAAAAGGAATATGTTCATAAGAGAAAGTGCCCCAATGTGTAATAAAAGTGGTTTTATATTTATCTATCCTTTTTACCTTGATCTGATTGTAACCAGAAAAACCGTCAAGTAAGGACATCATCTATGACCCTACAACTTGCTGCAAAATAATTTCCATATTAGAGAGAGGAAAATGGTCTTTTATAATAGCCATATTCAATGCACGAAAATCAATGCATAATCTAATCTGACCAGTTTCTTTCCGAACTGGAACCAAATTAGAAACCCACTTAGAATACTTAACATTGAAATTATCCCAGCCTTCAAGAGTTTTTCCAACTCCTTTTGAATAGTTGCTTCCAGTGCAGGGTTAATGGGTCTTTGTTTTTTCCTAACCAGTTATATGCCCTCCTTGATAGGAATGGAATGTTGTATAAGAGCATGACCAAAACCATGAATACCCTCATAATACCAAGAAAAAACATCTTGAAATTCACTAAGTAACTCAGTGAACTTCATTTTTTCTTCATCAGAACATTGGGCACCTATTTTAACATTCTTTGGACAATCGGGCATCCCAATGTTCAAGGAAATGGTTTCACCCACTTTCCTTTTCGAATCCTCTTCTTTATGTTTTTCTTTGTTGCATACATCACTCGATGAAAATGAAATTTCTAGAGGAGTCAATCCCTTCATAATTTTGTTTATCTTCCATTGATATAATTTCCTTAGGCTTATAAGATTCATTTTGTATGAAAGAACAGATGCTCTCATCACTAGGGAAGACTTTCCATGACTCTACATTTTCAGGGATATGTAGACGATACAAATATTGAAAGGTGAAATCAAGTCTTTGTGGCAGAAGTTGTCAAGTAGGAGAGGTTGCAAAAATAGCTAACCTGTCATCCATTGAGTTCAATTCCCTTTTAACATGAGTAATGTTGAAATATAGAAAGTTCGAGATAATTTCCCAAACAGTTTGGGTATAACATTTCATTAACTTGTTTCTAGGAGAATATATATTACATACAAGGTTTACAACAAGTTTGTAGTCCCAAAAAACTGTAAGGTGACCACAACCTAAATTATAGGCATTTTCAATGCCTAGCAGTAACACTTCAAACTCAGTGATGTTGTTTGTGCAAGAAAACTCTAACCTATAGGAAAAGTTATGAATTTTACCCAAAGGAGAGTACAAGTTATTTCCAGCTCCATTTCCTTCATTAGAGCATAAACCATCAAAGTACGTGTGCCACATCCCATCCTCTATGTCAATTTGTTCCAAGGTAGTGTAGTCCTCACTGCAAAGATGGAATACACTCCTAAGTCATCCTCGATATAATTCACATTAGGTTGTGTGATGCTTTCTATATAAGGTGATATTCTTCCCTCCCTGAGGACTATAATGTTTTTACCATTTTGAGGAACGAATAAGTGTGTCTCATCGTGTGAGAGGTATCCACCCATCAAATATTGACAATATCTTCCTAAGATGATCAAGTAATTACTCACTTGCATGTCAATTACCTGAATATTAAGGGTTGTCCTTATTTCAGGATGCGCGCACAAAACCAAGGTCACATCCTTGATTTCACCTATGGTCTATTGTTGTAAACTATTATAAGAGAGCATGCTTCTAGAATTTTCATTTGTACAACACAAGCCTAGCTCTTCCATAATAATATTCAACATTACACTTGGGCCCGAACCATTGTCAATGAGACAACAATGGGCTATTTTGTCCATAATATTTATAGAAATAAAAAATGGGGGGGTTTTACAGGGTGTCTAAAATTGTGTACACCTACTTTATTTACAGTTGAATCCTCTTTGTCTACCTCTTCAAAGAGGTTGGATACAATGGAATATTTTCCTTCCATGAAATTTTTCATATGCTTTTGTTGCTTAGGGACAGCAACCATGTCCAAGAGGGTAGCATCAGCTTTAATATTGGCCAATTGATTGAGAATGTTGTATTTCAAAGAGGGAAGAGGGGAGGAATTTCCTTGACTGTCAGGAGTTTTAGAAACATGTACAGTAGTAGCTGGTGAAGATGAGCTTGGGCTAGAAGAAGTGCCAGTAAGATCATATTTACCTTTTGGACCATAGGATTTATTCCTAGTAGTTATGATCATAACATCCTCTGGTTCTGCAAAATCTAGAACAACAATAATATTTCCAGGCCTTTTACCAAAGATTTTAGCTCAGGCACTCTTCTTTACCTCACAAGTATTTTCATCATGGTGTTCCTTGCAAAAGTTACACCAACTACAAGGCATGATGAAGAGAATAAGATGAGGCCCCATGGGTAAGTGAAGGAACATTTCTCTTCCACTCATATGCTATCATTCAATTATTCATGTCTTGTATAAGATGTAAGAGGGTGGACATGTCCATCTGTTTAACTGAGCCTCCCTTGGGAAGACCTGTTCTTTCAATATTTTCTTCATACTCTAAAAAAGTATGCAGAGCAAAACCAAGGTTTTCGATGGCCTTTTCTTCAATACTATGATGATAGGGGGAAGATAGAGAATTATAATAATGCATAAAAGTAGCTTGGTTCTAAGGGAGAATAAGTTCGGGAATCTGGTTATATAATTTGGTGAAATGCAAGTTGAAAGACTTGATAGTCTCACCCTCTCTATAAGAGATGTTATTATACTCTCGTAACTGCTCAGATGGGCTCAGACTGCCCATAGGTAGACTTGAACCAATAAAATAACTCCTACCAAGTAGAAAGAATCTTGGGAGGAAGATCAAAGAAATCGGTCATTGCCTTCCCTTCAAGGGAATTAACAAATAAGCGCATACAAGTGTCATTGTCATTGGCTCCTATGTTGTGACAGGAATTAGAAAATTCCACCAAGTGTTCATTCGTAGTTACCATGTTATTCCCTGAAAACCTAAGGAGATGATCTTTGAATTTAGGAAGTGGACGAGTAGCAGGTGCTAGGTTAAGAGGAGAGGAAACATGCCACAGAGTAGTTGTATTATCTTCTTCAAACTGAAAGAGCCAATATTTTTTTATGACCTTGGTGGGGTTTGTAGTAGATTGGATAGGGACTTGATGACTATACAAGCTACCAATGATTGATGAGTCTGAAGGTTGAGATGAAGAAGCACCTCTAGTGCTACCAGAGCCACCAATAGATGCCATCTTGTGAATGATAGATATGGGATAGAAAGAAGAACTTATTGAATCAAACAAATTTCTAATTAGAGTACCTTGTTTGGATGACAAAACAACATTTATTTTTCCTATTTCAGCAATAGGGTTGATCTCATGTGATAAACCTCTTCTTCTGCCTAAATATGTGAGGGTTTAAGGACATGAAACGAAGATCAAAACTTTAGGAAAATGAAAGCTATGGTTGATTCCTATGTTGTCTTTGTCTAGCTTCCCAACGTTCTCAGACACTTACGTCTTGTTCAACCACTTCCCATGAGCGTTCAAGCTCAACCCGGGTATTAGCGGTCTCTAAGATGGTATTGAATAAGGTTAAAGAAATTTTGGTCTGATCTTTAAGACCAGGCTCAATATTGCACTGCCTTGCAAAAGCAGAAAGATATTGGTCTCAAATAATCAAAATCAAAAATATGAATATATTCAATGATAATCAAGCATACAATCAACTAGAGAGATATGGAAGATATCCCCAGTATGGTCACCAAATAAATGTTGAGAAAAATATATGAATTTATCTTACTTAAGCATTTTTTAATCTTTCTTGGCTAAGGAAAGATAGTTGGAAATATTACCCTATGTTTTATAGCCTCAAAATGTATTTCCTAATCCACAAGTATTACTTACAAGGGATTAGGTTGATTTTTTAAATGAAAATATTGTTGCAAAAATATATAATTTTCTGAACATATACAGATTGTAGAAAGTAAAGTTGGAGATCAAAACCAAAATTAACAAAGTCACAGATTAACACAAATGAGACAAAATAGCAATCGCTTTATTTCATTCCAAGAAATCAGAAGTATCTTTCTCTTTACAAAACTCCCTGTGAGGGCATGGACCAAGGTAAAACTTAGATATCCCTGATGAAAACCATACAAAAGGACTCTGACAAGAAGTAAAAAATGAAAATTAAAATCTGGATCAGCTTGCCACAGACTGTCGCCCACTTTGTTGAAATATTGTAACTGCAAAGAGTATTCTATTTATTATTAAGTTATTGTTCATTAGATCAATCCCCTTTTGTGGATTGATCATTTTGGGCATTGTAATTGACAAAATCCCCTTTTGTGGATTGGTCAAACATTGATTTTGTTGAGTCACTTGAAGGAGATGAGGGGGAAGCAATAGCTTTACCTTTGTATTGCACATGGGGAGCCTTATTTTTGAGTCATTTTCTTGCATGGGAGGATTGTACAGGTGATTTTTCAGGGGAAATTTAAGCATTTGGTTTTACAGGTGGAGGAGGAGGGGCAAATGACAAGTTGGGCTAGCCACGATGGTCGGAGACTACCGGATGAACAATCTCCTGCCATCCATCTTTCTCAGAAACTTCTGGTTGCAAAGATACATGGGGAGACACATGGATAATAGGAACATTTTTGAGTTGGAAGGGAGGCCTCTCTGGTCTAGGTTGAATTATCTCTTGCCCAATCCAATTGAAAAACCCAGCTTGAAAAAGTTGGTTCAACTCCTGAGGATGGGAATCGAAATTAATTGAGAATCTGGGCCTTCTAGGCCCTCTGTTCTAGTTAACTCTTCCCCTATTATTTATGCCATGACTTTCTCTAATGAAGAAGCTCATCCTGTATGCAGCAATTATTAACAACTAGATCTTAATAGACCATACATGACATTCTCTTTATATGAAACAAAGTTTGGCTTAGAAATTAACATAAGACCTATGCAATTCAATCCATAAAAATTATTTAATAATTTCCAAATGAGCAGGGAGTGAAATAGGCTTCATGGGATATCTA
>ML777028.1:225184-274194 GCA_009831015.1 Picea engelmannii
TCTTTTAAAGCGAACTATTCAGAAGAAATCTGATCTTTCCCTAAACAATTCTAAAGAAAACACATGCTTTGTAATTGAAAGACACTCAAAGCAAGAGATTAATCCTTCAAAACCAAACAAAGAAAAGATGGATAAAAGCAACTGAAAGAATGTCAAGAAGTTATAAACAGATGAATATAGGCTCCAAAATCTCAATCCAGCTGATCAAAGCAAAACTGGGTCATCCAAAGATGACAAGACACAATCCAAAAAGGTTTACAAACAAGTTCGCAGCCTAGCAATAGAGTACAGTGCGAGAATTGGGTATTCTCGCAGGCTAGACATTGGTAGGGTGCGAGAAGTTCGCACCTAACTGAACAGTAGGGTGAGAACATCAATGATTCTCGCAGGCCAGAGAGAGGTACAGTGCGAGAATGTCTGTAATCAAAGAAAACTTTGAAAAGGGACAGGGAATCTAAATGAACTTCTAGATCCAAAGAGTCTGGATGGATGTCCCATAGACTCAGAAACTAGAAAACAATGAATCAAAGGAAGGGAAACTAGACTAGCTAAGAAACAATTCGTTCCCCAGTGGAGTCACCAATTTTGTTATCGGACTAATCGGTAGGTCCGAACACTAACATATCTCCCTAGATCCACCTAGATCTAGAACAAAACATACCAGAACATGACGCTTTCCTTAAGTTTTAAATATTGAATTTACTAACTGAAGAGGGATGGGTGACATACCGTTTGAATGCCTCTTCCTCTCGTCGTCGTCATCCTAGCTCTATTCCAATTCTCATACAATGATGATCCTGGAAAAGAATGCAACCAACCAAAGTGATAGTAATAGCATAAACTCAATATAAACGTATGTATGTGATCAAGGAATCATACAATAAAAAACAACAAGCTTTATAAGAAAGAATCATATTACTATATCATATTAAATGTGAAAGAGAGATTACAACCATGGTCTTGACGTTGTAAGGTCCCTTCCAACTGTCCTTCATTCCCCACAGACTTTCACTCCAAGAATTCTGAGAGCACAGATCTGATAATATTTACAATCTATTTTGACAAAGTGGCTCAATCCAATCCAAGCTAATCCCAAAAAGCTCCAAAGCTAACCAAAGCTACAAGCTAACTTTCTCCATGAGATCTCCTCTCCCTTTATAAGTTGAAGAGGATAAGGTGAGGAGGTTAGGATGATCCCACTAAATCATGAAAGCGAGTAATATCCACACCATTCGGATGCCACATCACCATGGAAGTTTCTCCTTCTAGAAGATTCGAGAAAATGCTCGTTTTTCCCACATGTAATCATTCTCGCACCCTTCCTATAGAGAAACCTGCGAACATCTCACACCCTAGCTATGGTGCAACCTGCGAGAATCAGGAATTATCGCACCCTACCTATATAGAAACCTGTGAACTTCCTTTTTTACAGGGTTTTTACAAAGGAGAATGCAACCTCTTTTCTTAGGAAAAGTTCTTCTGCCTTCCCTCTTCAGGAACTCAGGCCACTAACCCCTCTGAAGGCAACAGATAGGTTTACATCATTAATGGTCATAGGGATGATGAAAATAATGTGTAACACATATGAATCTATTTGTTATGACATTATTTTGATCTAGGTTTCATGTTGAAGCTATGACCATCATACTAACCTTTGGTTAAAATTAAATTCAAGGTATTAGATGGATTAAATTTGAGATCATAGAGTTTATTATCTAACCCAACGTTTTGCCAAGATAGCATATTTTCTTACTACAAAAGACAGATTGAAGAAAGCATTGTTCATATTGAGTGAAGGAGACTTGGAAGAAAAAGCAAGACACTCATTCTTGATGACAAGACTCCAGGTTCCAGGTTTGATTAATTAAGTTGATAAGATTCAAAGTTGCACATGACAAGTTTATAACTACCCCATTACAAGTAAACACTATAGTTGAGGTAGAAGTCTTTGAAAAATACTATACCTGGTAGCATGTGAGTATATTGAGATAAATGCTTAATGTAATCATTTACCAGATACAGCTAACATCTCCTCTAGGAATAACTTCTTGTGTTGGTTCTAGTTTACCGTGGAGGAATTTTTGTTCACAACACTAGAAGAGTGTTGACCTCATTCTGTATTGTATTTCTTACTTTTGATCTTTGTTTCAAACAGGTCACAAGTGATAGCTCTAAAGGAGCTACTATAACGATTATTCGTGCTATTGTTGTATTTACTATTATGAAAAGAGTATTATTATTGGGTTTTTTTTGTTGGCCTCTTTTCAGGTCACAAGTAATAACCCTGAGGAAGCTATAGTGAAGGTTGCAGAAGGAAATAGATTAGATGAGACATGTATCAGACTATGTACATGACCATATACATTCATGTACCAAATAAGATGAAGAATGAGCTATCTTTTGAGATCCAGAGTAACACATATGTACATTGATTGTAAGGAGCAGAAGGCTCCAAAGATAATCAAACATTAGAACAAGAAATCACAGTAGACTTGTTCAAAAGATAATAAAGCCACATTGACATGAAGTAGAATTAACTTGAAGTCTAACTCAGCTTTTCATACTTAGACTTGGTATTCAACACCAATTATACCCCATAAGAGATGATGAAGTCCTTGTAGACTCAGAAGAAATCAAGAGTAATCATGATCTCAGAAAGGATCAGATCAAGAGACAACCTCTAGGACTAGAAGAGAGATGCCATGAGAAGACTAGATCATAACTTCAGATCCTCCTAAGAGATATGAAATATCCTGGAAGATTTCCTTGTTTCAGTGACAGAGAAGGAGGCCAGTCAAAAAGACTAGGATATGGATTCTTCCGTGAGACTAGAAGAGAAGTCAGTATTGACTTCCAATATTGATATATATAGATCAAGAATGTTGCAGATGTACAAAGCCTGATGTGTGTCTATAGGATTCTCCCAGCAAAAGGGAGAAGACTATGACGAGACACTTATTGAAGAAGTAGTTCTGGTTGTTATCACATACTCTTGCGGGGGTGAGTTTTTCCTTTGGATTTGGCCTCAAGGAAACAAAATGCAAAGAAAGAGGCCAAAAACCCACTAGATGGAGCTTACCCTAAGTCCATCAGGGTTGATGTGACTATTTGGCACATTGTGCTAAGAGGTGTGTAGATTTGAGTGGCTGAGATTTGCGTGCTCCAGATCGATGGTCAATGACCATATCGAGGCATCAACATGCACGGCCGTTAAAAAAGGTAGAGAGGGTCGGGGAAAATAGTTGTGGTTTTTTAAGGTGCTACGTTTCAGCCAAAGACACACATCGATCCCAAAAGCGGGGAATTTCAAACCACTTTTCTCCTGTCACATCTCCCCTCTCATCCCTCGCTACCTGTGTCATATCATTCCACATCACCTTCATCCTCTTACACCTCACCTCCCGCTAGGTCAACCCCACAGCTTCTTCCTAGCCTCTGTGTTTCCTCCACATGACCATCGCACAACCCAATAGCTTTCCCATCACACCATCTCCCCGCCAGACCCTCGACCACGTCCGTTGACTAGCCATCCCTACAGGTGTCCAAATGAGCTATGAGTGGCATGATGCAGAGGACACCACGTATCTTGGGTGTAGTTCTGACTAAGGCCTTCTATGATCCCGATGAAGCAGTTATTGAGGTAGGTGGTGGTGGTTGAACATCATTTCCACCATCAATGGAAATCCCAGAAAAGGACTATCATCCAGTCAACTCATCTGCAGGTTCGTTCTGAAGCACTCTTGCATCTGGCAGAGTTTGTGTCTGACAGAAGACTATATGCATAGTCTGTCAGGAAGCATGCAGACGTAATGCCTTCAATGCATTAACTCGAGCATGCCTCTGCTACAGAAATTAAATTTTGAGTATAAGTATGGAGTTCTGTCATTTTTGTAAGGGTCTTTGGTCGAGCACAGATCCCATTTTGTAATATGCTTTAACACCAGAGTTGTGTATGTTATGTGCTTTGATTTGAGACTTTCAGATTAATAGAAGTCAGCTTCCTCTTTCCATCTATTTGTAAACATTGTGTTAAAACAATCGGAATTGGAGGATCTAGTCGAGGGTCGTAATGTTGTAGGATGATGTAGGTTTGATCACTACAATGTTTTCACCGGTTTTAACCAGTTTTTGGTGTTGTATTTTTCCCTCTCAAACTGAATGGCTCAGAATTAGAGGATCCAGTCGAGTCGTTGTAATTGCTCGGTGATGGAGGTTTGATCATCGTGTTGTTGGAACTGTGTCTTTTATAGGCACATTTCAGTGTTTGAAACTTGGTCTAGAAATCATCATCGAACCTAGGTTTATATTCTTCAAGTTGTTGGAAGGTCGGATGCCCATATCAACCTTGTTTTCGTTTTCTCATCAAGTCTTCCCTCTGCTCTCCTTTTAAAATAAGCCCACTGACTGAAGTTAGTTATGGCCCTCACTTCCCTGTGCATTTCTGGTCTATTTTTATGAGTTAAAGCGATATTCTTTGGGGTCTGCGACCATTCGACCACCCTTAATTACTCTTTGTGACATAAAACTGATGCGTATCAAGCTCATCCCTACTGCAATCCAGGGTGACTTATGGTGCTAACATTTCTGGCGTTTTTGTCGAGGACGAAGTTGAATATTTTCCCTGGGATTGAACGACAAATATTATTGATTTTGAAGGTGCATCAGAACTCGGTACATCAAAGATTGTAGTTGTGCACCTAGCGACTCCACTGTCTTGACTCCACTGTTTCACTGTGGTTGCTTCTGGCTACATCTGGTAGCCCTTGGGAGAACACAACTATTAGATCTAGTCTTTGATGGTGAACAAAGACCAGACACACTCTTACTTCATATATTTCACATAGAAAATACAGGGTTGAAGAATCGATTGGCGACTCCACTGATTCGAAATGGAAAGAATCCTGGCTTGGAGGTTTTCTCCCTTTAATTTTTTTGTTGTTCCTGATTTTCCCAATGTTGTTCCTGCTCCAAATGAATCGAATGGTTATTTGCCTATATTTAGAGAGATTAAAGAGGACAACCCTGCTCATCATCTCAGTGAGTTTCATGAACTTATGCACCAGTGGGATATACATCAGGAGGATGTATTAATGAAGATGTTCATGTTCTCGTTAGTAGGGGATGCTCGTGAATGGTATCATTCTTTACCCCTTGCTAGCATTTCTTCACTGGGAGAATTTCATGCAGATTTCAATAAGCATTGTCAGAAGTTTTATCCCTCTGAGTTAATTTGTCATAGTTTTTGTGAGGGATACCACGACCGTATTCAAGGTATAGCTGCTTCTTATGCAGGATGTGAGGATGGGCATGATGACTTGTATCAGAATTCACTTATTCCTGTTCCTTGATCATCTGCATCAAAAGAAGGCTGTGAGGATGAAGACGAGGAAGAAGAAGAGGATCTAAGTGAATTGATGGAGCTGCTAAAGTCTCTTTCTGCAAAGTTAGAGGAATTGAAGGTAGAAAATGAGTGTTGCCTTTTTGAAGAAAACGCAGAGGATTTTCCTGCCCTTGAAGAGGATGCTCTTGGAAGCTTTACTGAGTATGATGTTGAAGATCTCATAATTGTAGAGGCCCTGCATCCTTCTCCTGTTGTTCATGTTGTCTCATGCTTTGACAATTATTTAGATGAAGAGCAGTAGAGCCCCACATCACAGATTGATGACCAGAGGATTATCCAGCCTGTGTATGACAGCTATGAATCAGATTCTGAGTTGGATATGCAGGACATCCAAGAGCACACAGCAGAGCCTTATCCTCTCTTTCTCAAAGGAGATTATCATGAGGAAATCAATCATCCTAGGACTATAGAAGACACTAAGCAGCATGATGAAGAGAAGGGATTTCCCACGGGTCTTATTTATGATGATTACGAATCCAACCCTTGGGAGAGCCAAGAAGAAGAACCAGAGGAGCCGCAGAAGGGGAATTTTATCTCCTATCCAGAGCCTGTAAGAAAGTAGCCATCACCTGAGACCAGTCATCCTACATCAACTCCTCTTCCACCTATTCTTATCAGTGATATTCATCCATGTAGGAGCAGTTGTGGAGCAGAGCAAAATTCCTGCTACAAATTTCACAGAATTTTCCACTCATTCTATGAGCCTATCAACAAGTACAAGGAGTGGAATTTATTTCATGCCCTGGAGCCACACTATTTTATCTCAACATCATCCTTTGAAGAGGATCTGAAGGGTGTAACCATTTTTCTATCACAGTTCCATCATCTATTACCAATCACCGACAAATTAAGAGTGCTTCCATTCAGGAAGTTACTTGATTGGCTATGGTGGAAATTTGATTTCACCTAGAACCATATAAAGTTTAATTAGTTTAGGTATGTACATAAATAAGATCCTTGGAGCCCTTGTAAGTTTGTTTTCATTTTATTTTTTGGCATATATCCCTCGGCAAGGTGTTTTGAGCTTGACTCCATATCCCAACAGAAGGTGACTGGAACTACAGAAGGAGATCTTAAAGCCTCGTAGGGAGGACTCTATCCCCTATGGAGCTTAATGATATCACATATTATTCTAGGGGTGATTTTTTCCTTTGGATTTGACCTCAAGGAGACAAAATCCAAAGAAAGGGGAAAAAATCCCACTAGATGGCACTAACTCTAAGTTCATCGAGGTCGATGTGACTGTTTGGCGCGTTGTACTAAGAGGTGCATAGATTTGGGTGGTTGATATTTGTGCACTCCATATCGATGGCCGATGACCATATCGATGCCTCAACATGTGTGGTCATTAAAAAAGGTAGAGCGAGCTAGGGAAAACAGCCATGATTTTTTAAGGTGCTACGTGTCGGCCAAAGACACACATCGGGCCCAAAAGAGGGGAAGTTAAAACCACTTTTTGCATCCCTCGGTCCTATCCTAGGTCGACATGTGGCTCCTCTGTCCCTCCGGCAGCTATCCCCCACTCCATCTCTCTCCTCTATATGTCATATCTCTCGCTCCCTTATAGATTTCTCTCTACCTCGCACGTGTCCTCCATTCACCATTCCACCTGTTTCATATCCCCTCTCATCTCTCGCCACCTGTGTCATATCGTTCCACATCACCTCCATCCTCTTACAACTCACCTCCCATTGTGTTGACCCCACAGATTCTTCCCATCCTTCGTGTTTCCTCCACATGTCCATCGCACAACCCAATAGCATGCCCATCACGTCATCGCCCTTCCAGACCCTCGACCATGTCCACTGCCTAGCCATCCCTGCAGGCGTCCAACTCAACTTCGAGTGGTAGGATGCAGAGGCAACCACGTCTCCCAGGTGCAGTTCTAACTCGGGTATTCTTTTATCCCTATGAAGCAGTTACTAAGGCAAGTGGTGGCGGTTGAACATCATTTCCACCAAGAATGGAAAGCCCAGAAAAGGAATGACATCCAGTCAACTCATCTGCAAGTCTGTGTCGACAGAAGACTGCATGCACAGTCTGTCAGGAAGCATGCAGACGTAATTCCTTCAATGCATTAACTTGAGCATGCCTCTACTGTAGAAATGAAATTTTGAGTATAAGTATGGAGTTCTGTCATTTTTGTAAGGGTCTTTGGTCTAGCAGAGATCCCATTTTGTAATATGTTTTAACACCAGAGTTGTGCTTGGTTATGTATTTTGATTTGAGACTTTCATATTAATAGAAGTCATATTCGTCTTTCCATCTCTTTGTAAACACTGCGTTAAAACACTTGGAATTGGAGGATCTAGTCGAGGGTCATAATGTTGTAGGATGATGTAGATTTGATCACTGCAATTTTTTCACCGGTTTTAACCAGTTTTATGTGTTTTATTTTTCCCTCTCGCACTGAATGGCTCAGAATAGGAAGATCCAGTCCCATCGTTGTAGTTGCTCGGTGATGGAGGTTTGATCATCGCACTGTTGGAACTGTGTCTTTTATAGGCACATTTCAGTGTCTGAAACTTGGGCTAGAAATCATCATCGAACTTGGGTTTATCTTCTTCAAGTTGTTGGAAGGTCGAATTCCCATAGCAGCCTTGTTTTTTATTTCTCATCAAGTCTTCCCTCTGCTCGCCTTTTAAACTCAACCCAGTGACTGAAGTTAGTTATGGCCCTCACTTCCCTGTGCATTTCTGGCCTAGTTTTCTGAGTTAAAACGATATTCTTTGGGGTCTGGGACCATTCGACCACCCTTAATTACTCTTTGTGACATAAAACTGATGGGTATCAGGATCATCCCTGTTGCAATCTAGGGGTGACTTCTGGTGCTAACACCAGTATTCAAGAAAACAACCAGAACAACCATGATTCATATATAGTACGATATGCAGGGAGAGAAATCCTCGTATTTAAAATTGGGTGGAAGTCGGTGCAGCACATTAGTTGGGTCATGGAGACATAACTACAATAAAATATAGAGTTACCTCAATGAAATAATAAGAGCTACCTTGATTATCATTTATTGAGCCACTGTCAGTTTCATATGAAGTTGTTTCCATGATGAAGTAGAGGAGTTACTTTCATATTTCAGCAGTCACGGTGAGAATGGAAAATTCATTCTCAACTTCAGAGAAACTGCAGGTGCAAGGTTGTGGTTCTACAAGGAATAGTTGCAGAAAGAGGAGAGGACATATTCTCAGGAAGTGCGATAGATAGTGTTTTGCAGAGAGCACATAGAGTTAGCACATGATTGTGAAAATTGAGTTACAACCGGTCAATTATACCAGTTTGGTACAAAGTTATGTGAAAATTTGATTTGAAGTTGAAGATAGAAAGACTCATGTTTGCAAGATGAAGCAAGCTCCTAGAGATTGGTATGGCAGAACTGACAGTTTCCTGGCAAGCTTGGGATTTACCAAGAGTAAAATCGATTCTAACCTTTACTTCAAGGTTATGAATGATGAGTCATTTATATTGTTGCTACCATATGTAGATTATGTATTCTTGAAAAGATGAATAAAATCTCATCACGAATTGCAAAAGAAGCTCACTAAATAGTTTGATGAAAGACTTGATGCACTATATTTAAGGCCTTGAAGTTTGACAGAGCCCAGAGAATATCTTCCTCAACCAAGGGAAGTATGCAGTTGAAATAATGAAGAGGTTTAACATGTTGGAATGTAAATCCATGTACACACCCATGGAAATGAAGTTGAAGCTCCTGGTAGATAACTTGTCCTAATCAGTTTATGCTACTCTGTGCAGACAGATTATTGGTTCGTTGATGTACATGATGAATACCAGGCCAAATATATGTTTTGTTTTGAACACCTTGAGTCAGTAGCTGGTAGATCCCAGATGTGTTCACCTTGTTTCCGCAAAACATTTGATGATATACCTTATAGGTACGTTGGATTTTGGTCTCTGGTATACTAGAGATCATCACTTTAGATTGTATGGATATATTGATTCAAACTGAGATGGAAATGTTTCTAATAGAAAGAGCACTTAAGGATGTTGTTTTATTATGAGGTCATCCATGACTTCACGACAAAGTATGGAGCAATCCATCATTTCTCCCAACATGGCAGAAACAGAATACATTGTTGCATCTTCCGCCAGTTGTGAATCCATATGGCTTTGGATGTTGTTGACATATCTATTTGATCTGGAGATGGAAGCCACTGTGATCCTATGTGATAACCAAAGTTGTATAAATATGATGTGTTTCATGATGATTCAAAGCACATAGAGATCAAGTATCACTTCATTCATGATATGATGCATAGGGGAGCTTTAAAGTTCCAATATGTTGGCACAGATGAGTAGGTTGAAGACCAAACCTCTGTCTCATGTAAAGTTTGAGAACTTTCGAGACAATCTTGGTATAGTTTGAAAGGGCCTCCCTCAAAAGGGGGATTAGTGTTGATGATATTATGGTATCTTGACCAATAGTGGGTAGCTTAGTTAGGATTTTATATCCTAGGGGACTGATCATCCCTGGACAAATCATGAAGGTCCATAAGGACGACATGTCAGAGTACTTGTGCATGTATATGCTAACTTTGGTTTGTAGTGGTAGCTTCGTTAGGATTTTATATCCTAGGGAATCCTTTGATTTCTGGGCAGATCCTTTGGATCTGTTAGAGTACCACAAGATGTTGATTCCAGCCTCGTGCTGAATATTTCCAGCTTTGTGTTGATGTTGATGAGATGCCAGCCTCGTGCTGAATATTTCCAACTTCGTGCTGATGTTGATGATATGTCAGCTTCATGCTTAATATTTCCAGCTTAGTGCTGATGTTGATGAGATGTTAGCTTTGTGCTGAATATTTTCATCTTAGTGTTGATGTCGATGATGCTCCAGCCTTCGTGTTGTGATGATGTTGTTGCTCCATCCTTCATGATGTGATGATGATGATGTTTTTTTATTGTTGATGTTGTATCATCCTCGTGTTGTTATTGATGATGATGTATTAGTTTCATACTAATCCATGTTGATGCAGATGATGATGGTGCCATTCCATCTCCTTGTTGTGGATGATGATATTGATGATGAGAAAAACTTTCGACGATTTATAGATATTCCAGTTAGTGTTCCAAATGTTGTTGATGTTGCTTCCCTCTCTCTCTCTTGTTGTTGTTGTAGAATACCCTTCTTGTTAAGGGGGAGTGTTGAAATATTGTAACCGCAAAGAGTATTCTATTTATTATTAAGTCATTATTAATTAAATGAATCCCCTTTTGTGGATTGATCATGTAGGGAATTGTAATTGACCAAATCCCCTTTTGTGGATTGGTCAAACCCTAAATATATTATGCAAATTTATAATTCAGCCCCCATGCCTAATTAAAGTGGTTTTAACCACTAAGAAGAGAAGTCAGCCCTGCCCAGTGAAGAGACACCTTTCCAGCACCTTCCAACCAGTATAAATAAAGGAAGCTAGCACCTCATTTGTTCACTCACTCATTCACTCATCAAGTGTGCAAGTTTGGTAGCTACAGTTGGGAGAAGAAGGAAGAGAGAG
Source organism: Picea engelmannii (assembly GCA_009831015.1). NCBI lineage: Eukaryota > Viridiplantae > Streptophyta > Pinopsida > Pinales > Pinaceae > Picea > Picea engelmannii. The sequence continues at coordinate 236,117 of ML777028.1, forward strand.
GCGCATTACTTAGTGTTGGATATTCTATAGTGTTTTGCTTTATTATCTTGGAATTGTATTGGCTATCTATATTAAGGAAGTTTTTTGTTGGGTTTTCTCCCCCATGATGGTTTCCCAGGATAAATTATGTGTATCTTGTGATTTTGTTTCTCTCAGGGATCCTACCTATGCTATTGTTATCGAGTAAATTGAAAAGAAACCTAATAATATCTCAAAAGTTAACATAATGCTCTGTAATCAATGCAGAGCCGTCAGGTCCCGTACTTCTTCTGCACCAATACAATCGGGCTTCATCAAGGGGAGGAGTTGGATCTGATGTGCTCCTTTTGAAGCATCTCTTGGATTTGACTCTTGATTTCATCATTTTCCATCAATAAGTGATGATAGACTGTTCCATTAGGAAGAGGTGCACCGGGGGTTAGATCAATTAGATGTTTGACTTGGAAATGTGTCGGTACCCTAGTGGGTGAGGAGAAGATGTCTCTGTACTATTCCATGATCTCGTCCACTTGCTTCTGTTGCAAAGAGAGGATTTGTGTAGAAGCCATGGATGTGGCGGTGACCCTCTACTTATTGTGAGCATGAATCACAAAGAAGACAAACTTCTCAGTCTCTGAAATGACCTTACTGCATTTCTTAGCAGAGATTAAAGAAATAGCGGTAGTTGGCACTACCTCTGGTATCCTGTACAATTGTCTATCCAAAGTAATAATAACACTACGGGGTCTAGAATCATACACAGCACGTTTCTTCCACAAATATGGTTATCCTAAAAGAACATCACAAACTTCAAGGGGATAAATATCACACAATACGTCATATTTGAAGGGCTTGATGTCATAGGGCAGATGATACTATTGTTTGACGCAGAGATCTATTCCTTGGTGAAGCCAGCCGATGGTGTAGGGTTGCGAGTATGGTGTCATTGGCAGGTCCAGCTGCTTGACGACCTTTGTTGATATCATGTTGTTATGATTATCGCTACTGAAAATGAAATGAAGCAGAGCCCCCTTTACCCACATATGTGAGTGAAAGAGGTGTTCCCCTTCCTCTGGTTCTTCTGGTTCTCTTTGTTGGACTTTGGTGGTTGCAATAGTGGCATTGGGTTTGGCATCGATAATCTGCTTCCCTCCTTCTAAATTTGATTATGAGTCAAAATATTCCTCTGACTCGGAAGATTTCATCTCGGCCACCAGTGACTTCTTAGAGTGACATTCTTCGATTTTGTGCTAAGGGATTTTATGGTATTCACACCACTTTCATGTTTCCTTCTTTGACTTCGCATTACCCTTATTATGTTGCATCTTGGACTGGTTGTCCTAAGAGTGGTCATATTTACTTTATCCCTTGTTTTGTGGGTTGGGGTCACCTTTTCCCTGCTTCATCTGTGAGGAGTTTGCAGATCCAAACTCTCACCTCTTCTTATTAAATTTTGCTCGATCTTGACATTGTATCTACAAGCCGCACCTAACGATGCGATGTCCAGAAAATCCATTTATGTTTGAATGTATCTATGCATAAAATTGTGGTATTTGAGCACCCGATGTCATTCAGAAACTTTGATAGCCAATTTGGTGCGGAGGGTATGGAAAATGTTGGTGAAATTGGGTACTATCTAGTCCCTTTCCTAACGCAATGTGTTCCATCTTGTGTACTGGTCCTCGTAGCTACCAACAGGTTATTATTGTTCTTTAATGGCATCCCTAAAGGAATCCCATGTGGGGGTGACCACAAATATTGCAGATTCCTCTATGGCCCTTTGCTCAAATTAAGTATCCCACCAATCCTTAACATGGGGGACGGCCTTGAGGAGTGAAAAAGTAATCTTTTTGTTGTTGAAAAAATTGTGGACTGAAAAGTAACCTTCAAGTATATTCAACCATTCATCTACAGCATCTGCATCTATCAGTCCTTTAAATAATGGAATATCAAATTTTACTTGTATCTTGAAGGGGGTTGCATGGTTTCTTGATGAAGATGTGTCTCATGTGGGTAGTCATCGAAAGATCTGTGCAAAGTTGTCCATAATTTACATCCTTTGTTGTGCAAGGGATTCCTTGAGCAACATTTTAAAATGATCTCATGCTCCATCATCTTTCTTCTCGTCCCCCATGGGTTTTTTTGGGGCTCGGCATGACCGATCTTGCAAAGTCTTGATTGGTTCGAGTCCCAAATTTTTGTACCCAGATATTGGCGGGGACATGCACGAAGAAAAATAAATGAAGAGCAGACCGCTTTGATACCACTGATCCGGATTTATGAGTGAAACGAAATGAATAACAGACTGAATACAATAACACAGATATATGGAGAACAACATCATATATTCAGTGACCAATAACTTCTATTGAATAAATAAAATAGGTTGAAACTATAAAACTGCAGAACTCAAAACAACTTGCTCGAATGGTGGTAGTTATCTCTGAGAAGAGATGTGGTTGCTATGCACATTCATCTGAGTATAATGATTACAATGAGGCTCTAGAGTCCTTTTTAACATTACTCATGAATTCCAAAACCCTAGACATCCCAAAACCTAACCCTAGGAGTTGAAATGCCAAAAGTTATGTGGGCCTCGATGGGTAAGTTCATACCTCAACTTCACGGGGTCGTAAATTTTTCATACGACCTTCGTTTTAGGTGCATGATAGCCCGTTGGAAATTTATTTTCGAGAACTACACATTATTTCATCAAAATTTGAATTCTTCTATAGTTTGACAGTGGCAATACAAAAAAAAAATTGTTTATGGCTCCAAAAAGGACCTGGAAGTATAGAAATATGTATTGACATGAAAACTTCCAAAATAATCTAGTTGGATTAGGTGTGTGGCCACCAATATCCACCTGGAAGTTATGTAGGGCTTCAAACAGCCCCAAAATTGTAGAACCCACAATTACAAATAATTACAGAAGAAAGTGTTGAACTAAAAATTGTCAAGAGGAGTCATTTGGAATAGGTGGGTGGCCACCAATATCCACTTGGATCAACAGTAACACCCAATTGAAAACTTGGAGATGTGGATTCTATGCTACTAATCTATCCATTTACATAATTTACTATGATACACACTACCGTGTTTTGGTGATCCAGTGCCTATTGAATAAATATTTGGGGGGATGATTAAAGGGATGAACCAAGAATCATACAAATTATGCCCAGAACTTGACAAATAAAAAAAATTCAAAAATAGCTTAGGAAAGGACTGGGATTGGGATCTTTGGAACCATGTAATGGGTTAGGGCACCATACTTAGTGGTTTTCACCCAATTCACACCATATCTATTGAAGGGTTAGGGCATAATCTGTATAACCTAGAAATAAATTCAAATAGATTGATAATACCTCTACGAGAGTTCCAGAAAAGAAAACATATTTACATCTAGGGAAAAATAACCATCAGAATATTTCAGAAGTACCCAACAATGAATTAATAAAAAATATTACCGGTGAGGTCATGATACCATACCCCTATTTGTTTTACCTCATTGGAAGGCCCATAGGTATTAATGGTTATAACCTTAGCTCTGATACCATATGTAATAACCCAGTTTACTAAAGAAAAACACAAGAAAAAATTTACCCATGCAATAGTTGGATCTACTAAAGCAAATACAGAATTACCATGAAGTAATCCAAATGACCATTGATTTTTCATTGAAATTTTTAATGAGAGGAACGATGAGAGGTAAGGAACTTACCTTTGGTGAAGAAGCCATATTACATGTAACTTGATGACTTGAGGATAATAGAAATAGATTGATATTGATCTAGAAAAAAACAACAAAAATGGGGGGCGACTCTCCACCCAACCGTAGACCTTGCTACTTTAATATTCAGTAGAAGGTCACTCCTAAACCTTCAATCCACTATTATGACAGTGATACCTTAGTATTTTTCTATCTATAGCTCGGCCAAAATAGAGATGTCCATTTTCTCTTTCCTTCCCTCCTTATATAGAATCCTAGAACTCCATCCCTAGGATCCACTTGAATTATTTATTATATTTTTAGGATTTTTCATAAAGTCGTTACTTATTTTACCATTGCCTCAATTATTCACTTTTAGATATGTATTATAGTTATTTATTATTATTTACTTATGTATTTATTCATTTATTAATAATAATACAGGGATGATCCTCTTTGGATAATTATTATTATTATTCAATAATAATATCAAGATGATCCATTTTTAGAATAATGATTATACTTCTTTATTATTATTATTATTATTATTATTATTATTATTATTTAATATAATAATAATACTAATAATAATGTGGGGCATGACAATTACCTTTTGGTATATTTCATGATGTTGATATATGCATGGTATTTAATTAAATTTTTTAGTCACAAGGGAAATGTTGAAATTAAAGAAATAAAAGACTTAAAGGGACCCCAAATATTATTTATTATTTATCCTTATTATAAAATAATTTCCTCTCCTAACTAAAATTATTTAACTTTATAACAAAAAGATAGTTGAATCATTCAAACTACTTTGTAAGGACATAAAAGGAGGAGAGCAAGAAAAAAGAGAATATATGAGTTTTTTTAGAGTTAAGTTATCTTGTTGATAGCAGGGTTATTTTAAAGGTGGCGAAGAAAGGAATAGGAAGTATCAATTATTGACTTGCTCCAAAACTCATTAATTCATCTTGAAATTTTGTTTACTCTTAATTAGAAGTTCTGAATTTATTTCAATATTAATTAATACTACTTTTGTAGAGTCTGGACTATGATGCACTTGTAGCTTTGATTGATCCAATTCAATTCTTAGTTCTAGTCTTCTTCTATTCGGACACCAATTGTCTATGTATGAGTCAAATATCATTTTAGACTTATAATTATAATTTTGATCCATACTCTCGCAAGGGTTTGAAAAGATAAATTTAGTTGTAATTCAGATTGATATAAATAAAATTATATGTTGATTTCTTCTCATTTATGAAACTAATTGTGCATTGATTTTCATATTTATGTTATCTTGCATTTTCTTATTCAATTATTCAAGCACATTTTTTTGTTTTAACTTATTTCATATAAAATTATACATATTTATATAATAGCATCATATCCAATAACCTATTTCTTGAGGTCTGATTGATATTTTTTAACAGACCATAAGCCCAAGGTGATAATCTTGTCTATCTCACTTAGCCTAGTGAGATTCGAAAATGATTGAGTGAGGATTTTTCCATTCCTCCCATTAATAGATGCTACACCTCCTAGGAATGTATCTGTGTGAACATTAATGTGACTAGAGCTCTCCCAGAGTCTATAAAAAATTACTACCAATATGTGGAATGGATTCACACCCTAGACTACGAGCACATTATGTTATGATGAAAAAATATCATGAACATGGTCATTTGTTCTGGGACTATGAATTTAATGCTCAGAAAAACACAGACAAGGAAAAGGAAACCATGGATCAAGAGGGTTTCACCAAAGTGCCAAATAAAAGGAAGCATGCAAGAAAAATCCGATTCCAAGTCCTCATAATCTTGGTTCGAACAACAAAAAAAAATGGATCTTTGGAAATCTAAGAAGATGACATTCACAAAATGGAGAATCATCAATAGTTACCAATCCATATCCAAAATCCAAAGTTGTACTAAAAGAGGACTCAGAGCGATAGAAAATTGATTCAACAATCCCCAACATTGATCCATAAGAAACCAATTTCGTAGAGAAAAACATGGAAGTTGAAGAAGAGGAATCTCAAAACTGTGGTGAAGAATCACATCAAAGTGGAGAGGATGTAAAAATGTTGGATATTGACATCCTAGCCTTAATTTCTAAGAATGGGGAATCTCATCTGAAAAATATTCAATTTCCTCAACAACAATGGTTGCAAAAGGAACTGATAAGAAAGAAAACTAAAGCGGGTAAGGCACCCTGAAACCCCAACCACGTGGAAGGATGAGGTATCACAAACTCCCTCAAATATCAGAAAAAAAATTATTGAGGAAATGAAAAGGGGTCGTAAGTCCACAAAAAAAAAATCTAGAAGGAGCACTTCTAGTAGATTTGGGACAAGCCATAAGCATAACAGGTAAGTATCTCTCCTTGCATCCTTAGTTATAAAATTATTTTCATCTCTTGGAATATAAGGGGTCTCAATGCACCAAGAAACAACATATATTTAAGAAAATAAAATCTCAGTAGAATCCTATTATTCTTCTCCTTCAAGAAACTAAATGCGATAAGGAAATGATTTTCATTGTTGTTGAAAAGTGTTGGAATTTTTATAAAGCTATAGAAATTCCATCCATATGTTTCTCTAGCGGATTAGCAATTCTATGGAACCTAGATCTGATTAGTTTGGAAAACATTGTGGAATCACCCAACCTTCTCTCTACAAATTTCATATTTAAGAACTCTTTGCTTCAAGGAACTACCAATGTTTATGGACCCACCAACCCAACTCTTAAACTTCATTTCATTGATTCACTCAAAGCCTTGGGAGAACTCACATTATAGCATTGGTGTCTAGTGGATGACAACTTCTTGATATGTACACCTCTCTCTGAGATATGAAAGGATGGTTAATAAAGCTAGACTCTGAAAATTTAGCTAGGTTTCATAACAAATATTAGACTCATTTACATCCAAATGGGTGACAGATGCCACACATGGAATAACAAACCGAGAGGATCTCACAAAATTGATGTAAGGCTTGAATACTTCCTCGTGATAGAAAATGTGTTCAAAGCTCTAATTCCTCTATAAGTTGAAATCCTTTCGCATGTGGGCTTGTACCAATGGCCCATCAAACTCTCTTGGAATTTCTCTATATCACCGAAGTTGAGGCCCTTCAAATTTGAAAGGTTGTGGTCGGAACACCCGAAATTTCTATAAAATATGAATAACTAGTGGTTATTAGAAGGCCCCAATCAAGATCACATTATGTACCAATTCCAACGGAAATTAAACAAAGTCAAACAAAAAATTAAAAAGTGGAACATAGAGGTTTTCATAAATATCTTCTTTGAGAAAGAGACGCTAGAAAAAATACATGGAAGACCTTCAAACTAGTATCATTCTAAATGGGCACATTGTTGAACAAGAAGCTCAAGAGATTCATCTTAGACAATAAATCAAAATCAAAGAAAAGAAACAAGAAACACTATGGAAGAATAAATACGGGATTTGTTGGCTCAAAGGGGACAAAAATTCTATTTTTTTTCCAATCCATGATCAATTAGGGAAACCAAAACAGGATTTCCAATCTAAAATCTACAACAAGTCAGCAACTTGAAAAGTATGAAGAAATTGTGTTGGAATTAAAAGATCATTTCATCCAAATATTAATTGAGTCAACAGTGGAGAGACAGGCAGATATTGATTCAATTTTGGCCTCAATCCCTCCCCTTATTTCTCTAGAGCAGAACCAAAGTCTTCTCGAACCTATCTCTTTCAAATAAGTAACAACAATGGTAAATCCATGGCCACTCGCAAGCCTCCAGGACCATATGGCTTCACGGTTGAATTCTTTCAAGCATGTTGGTCAATCATAGGAGAGGATGTGTGGAAGGTCATCAAAGACTCAAGAATCTTGAGTAACATCCTGCATGCTTTTAATTCTTATTTCACTACTCGTATCCCCAAAGAACCTAATCCCCAAACTACAAACAAAGTCATGCATATTTCTCTTTGTAATGTAATTTACAAAATCATCTCTAAAATCATTGTCAATAGACTTAAGCCCATTCTACACAAAATCATTTGATTGGAGCATGGAGGGTATGTGGAGGGCCATGAGATACTTGATGGTATTATTGCTACCCATGAAACCATCCATTCTCTAAAATTCAATAAGACCCCCAGTATGCTCATGAAATTGGACATGTCCAAAGCCTGTGACAGACTAAATTGGAGCTTCCTGGAGAAACTTCTGAGAGCATTTTGTTTTTTTCCTGCATGGGTTTCTTTGTTCTAAAACCTTGTCTCTTCTATTTTTTTTCTATCTTGGTCGATGGATCTCCCTCTAACACTTTCAACCACTATAGATCATCAGATAAGGGGACCCCCTCTCCCCCTTCGTATTCATCCTTATTGTTGAAGGCCTGGGAAGGTCCTTGAAAGAAGCCATTAATGAGGTTTCTCCCAAAGGAATCAAACTCCATCTCAATCTTGACCCTCTATCCCACCTTCATTTTTTTTATGATACAATGCTTTGTGGTTGTCCCACGGTTAAATTCCTTCAAGAAAATTCTTAACATGTTCATGTTGGCCTCTAGTGCCCTCATAAACCAAAGCAAGTGTCTTATCCTTTTCTTCAATAATCCCTTGGTTATTCAACATCACATTTCTATACTCATCAGTTTCTAAAGGGGCTCCCTTCCATCCAAATATTTAGGTGCTACCCTGCTGGATAATTCCCTTGAAATGCGTCTTGGGAAGATCTCCCCTCTAGGATGGAAAAAAAACTATCTAGATGGACTTTATGTTCTCTTACCCTCCCAATCAAAATAACTTTAATTAAATATGTCTTACAATCTATGTCGCTTTACCTCCTCTCTATCCTTACTTCCCCTTCTAAAGTTCTCAAACCTATTTGATCTCTTCAATGTGATTTCCTGTGGGGCAGTCCCACTAAAGAGCACAAATGGGCCTTGGTTTCCTAGAACACCATTTTCTTTCCCAAGCATACTAGAGGGATCGGTATTAAAGACCCTTGATCATGAGTAAATCCCTTGTAGTCAAGACATTGTGGTGTTGGAACAAAAATCATGAATACTTATGGTGTAAGATCTAGTGATCCAAGTATGCCCACCACACCCCCGAGGAAGAAATCATCAGACCAAGTGAAGTCAGAATCAGATCTCTTATATGGAACAATGCATGGGCCAACAAAGCAATGGTGCGACAACACTCCTTTTGGGAAATTAGATCAATTGAACAGATCTTGTTTTCGGAAGACCCCTTGCAGTAGGAGCCTGAACTCATCGTTATTCCACACCTTTAGAAAATCCAAATTAAATTACAAGACCTGGGATGGCATAGAGTTAATCAATATTGGAAAATATTAGATAATCCAGCTCGAGGAACCTACAGGGAATGGATCTATGGTACAACTTAACTGCCACAACTTTCCCATGAGGAATCAGTAGTAATGGACTCATATCTCAAAGACAGAAAAATCAAGATCCCTAAAGGCATGGACATTTTCCAATGGGGTTCTCAAGGTCATGGAAATTTCATCGTTAAATGAGTGTATGATCTAGAATCCAACCACAACATCCTAGATTAAGCAGTCATATGGTAAAGAGTATGGAATGTAGAATTATGGCCTAAAATGTTAGAAAAATAGGATCGCGGAGCAATAAAATAAAACAAATGAAAAAATAAAATACAGAAGATACACAATAAAATAGAGACACAGATATGCGTGGTTCACCTAGTGTGGGCTACATCCACCAAAGAAATTGCATGGTCCTTCCTTTATTATTATCCAGCAATCGAAGGGATACAACCCATAGCAAACTCGTTGTAACTTCCTCTTCTTTATCTCTCAGTCTCCTATCTTAGAATACAATATTCTCTATCATACTTAGCCGCAATGCATTTCCCTCATAAGAGAGGGTTGTCTTCTAGGGGAAAAAACCCTAACATAACTTCTACCGTTAGATATGTGACCTTATAATGAACAGTCCAGATTTACAATGAAATTAAAATATACTTTTACAAGACAATTTTTCCTTTGGGGGCTTCACCCTCAAACCCCCATCAGGGGACGCTGCCCCCGAACTCCCTCTAGGGACCCGCTTGCCCCTGAACCCCGCAGAGGGGGTAACCCCCCTCTACACTCCCTCGCGTGGAAGAGTGTACATTCTTAAGGGGTGTAAAGTCTTCATGGGGTATAAACACAGATGAAAGCAATGACCACTGAATCAGGTGATGATCAGGCTCCACAACCAACATAAATATTAGCCTTCCTTTGGCTCTTGAAAAAATGGGAAAACCTCACATGGGATCACCTCGTCTCTAAGGGTTTTCAAGGCCACTCGGTTTGTTATATGGGTGGAAAGAATTAGAAAATAGTGGAGCATATTTTTAATAGCTGCATGGACGCTAATAAACTTTGAGATATAGGGGAAATTATTTTCAGACAATCGAATAGAGACAAAGGAAACATATAATCTATTGTGGATACCTGGAGACAAAATCCCTAAAACAACCCCATCCTAAATCAAGCATGGAACACTTTTCCAAGTTACCTCCTTTGGCTATATGGAAGGAGCGTAATCGACATATTTTCAAGAAAAAAATACCATAAATAAAATGATGCTTGGCACATAATCCAAAATTCAATCAAGGAACCCATTAGATCCTCCTAATGGCTAGCAAAGGAAAAAACTATACACGGGAAACAACTTCTCATCTTCCAGGATTGGGATTTTAAACCATGGCCCCAAGTTTCAACTTGGACTCCAAGAAATACTACACCTTCCCCTGATATTTGGACTAGACCCCCTATTGATTGGATCAAGATGAATTTTGATGGTGTGACCGAAGGTAATCTTGGTCTCGCTCGTGTGGGTGGTATTTTCATAAATGAAAAAAGGTGAAAAACTTTTTTTTTTTGTTGTTTACTTAGGGTGTGATACCAACAATGCTACAAAGTTGGATGGAATGATCAAGGGCCTCTCCATGGATATCCATTTAAATTTTAGAAATTCAATCGTGGAACAAGACTCTGTTATTATAATTCAGGTCCTCTTTATACTTCTTTTTGGCTCAAATCTGAATAAGGTATCCACCAACTAGAGGCTCTCCTCTAGGTTTTTGTTTGTCACAACACTACTACAACACTTTGCCAACATCACTCCCTCTCATGTCCATCAAAAGGCAAACAAACTAGAAGATAGACTGGAAAATATTGCAGGGGTTGATTCCCTGGATCAGGATCTCACAACATCTTGGGATACCATGAGGTGTGACCAACTACATGTTGACTACTTAAGACTCAATCAACTAGACAACAATCCCCTGAATCAGGTGGTTGTGGTGGATAACAATGTATCTTCCGCATGGAGGGAAAAGGATTTATCAATGTCACTCATCTAGAACCCTCCCCTGGAAAGTGATGAGGAAGTATGTAGACGTTATGGAAATTTGTGGGAGTTTGATTGTTATTCAATGCGAGGTGAGGTCGGTTTTGGCCTTGAACGAGAATGAATCAAAGGGATCTCCCAGTCATACAACGACATCATCAATTAGTATGGTTCAAGGGTATTTGAGAAAATGAATATGAAGACAATGATAAGTATGGGTGGCATGAGCCATTTTATTAGCATATGATTTAACTAGTTACCAGCATATGTTGTCCCTTTAGTTACTAAGACCCTTTCCATTTTCTGTAGCTAGACAAATGAAACTACATTCATCCTTGTCTATCTAGTCCTACTTATCCCTCATGTTGTGTGTGCGCTGATTTAATCTGACTCATGTCTGTTGTGTTACCCATGCTCTTGGTTTCACCTCTTTTGCTAAACCTTGAGAATCTTAAATTCTATAGGGTATTTGAAGTTAAAGGGTCTTCCTGTTCTCACAGGTTCTAGTTGTTGGTGGTTAAGGCTTGGAGGGCCCCTTGGTCCATTTCTCTGTCTCACCTACTCAAATATTTGGGTCTATCTGGAAAGTTCTTTCACTTGGTGGTGGATTGGCGATGGTTTCTTATTTTGTCTCAAACATGCAGGGTGTGGGTCCTCCAAGATTCAAGGGGGTAATAACTTTGTTATTATTGCTTTGGACTTGGATGACAAGGATGGTTTATATACCCAAGGATGAGACTATTGAATTTAGTAAGCATGTTACAAGGGATAAAGGGAAGGCTAGGGCTTCAACCAACAGGTAGATCATGCCTAGATTCAGAGGTATTGGTGTGGAAAGGGAGGAATTGCAGGCCCAGTAACGATACCATAAGAACACTCGTCGTCCTATTCAGTAGGAAGTTGATGAATTGGTGGATTCGGTCAAACAAAAACACAATTAGACTCCCAGAAAACAAACTAGAGATGAATTCCAAGACTGGGTCTCGAACACAAGAATTTTCAGGTCTTAATATACTAAAGTGTTCAGGACTATGGAATTCTATTTGATGGCCAAGACTTTGGTTGATACCGCATTGAAGAATCAAGGGAACCAAGAGCCATAAACTCAAGACAGACTACAAATATTGGAAGTAGGGTTCATTGTGCTACATTAAGTTGTCTTTGGATTGAGCTTCAATGTGAGTAACTAGAATGCAAAAGCAGAGGAAAGAATGGTGGAGATAGCCGAAAATTATGGGTCGAATGGAACTAGATCCAATCCAATAATCATCAAGGATGATTCATGCTAGAATATCTTAGGAAAAGATAAAGGGTTTGAGACCCTTACTGATCCATGCCCCTCTAAACCCATTTCACCTTAATTATGCTTTTTGTTTATCTTGTCATGTCTCTAGCTATCTATATTTTCTATTTTAGCATGTATGTCTCTTGCACTTATGTTGTTGTTCAACTCTATTTTGAAATATGTTATATGTATGATTTATTCCATATGGTGAAGTCTGTGCAAAGGAATCTAAGTTCCGATTCCCTTTTTGGAAGTTCTCCTATTTCCCTGAAAGTAATTTTGTTTTTACAATATTAATAGAGTAGAATAGCTTACCAAAAACAAAACACCCGAGTCGTTATAGGCTCGGACCTAGGAGAGAGAACATACAAAAAGAAGAGTGGAGTATTGATGGAGGTCAATCCCTACATACAAAACCTATAGCTAGAGTTGGTTGGAAATCATATATGTCAATAGCTAAGAAGAAATCCAAAAGAGAGGTTATAGAGGGAAAAAATGACTATTAAGAGTACCTTATAGTAGGGAGTGCCTCTATTAGGGGTATAATCCATGGTAAATATTTCTATGCGTGCTAGAGGGTTAGGGGTTTCCCAAAAGGATCTATCCCTCAAAAGTTTATTCTCCAATTACAAACTAGATACAATGGTACATAAATCCTATGTGAAGTATCAAACGAAATAGCCGTCCTATCCTCATGTTTAAAACAATAATATTTTTGCTCTTTAGACTCAAATGGAAGGTAAAGAGACTTAGTCACAGGATGAAGAGACTCATTGGGACTTATAAACACAGGTATCCATATTGAATTAAGGCCAAAAGAATTAGGGAAATTCTTCTAATTTATAAACTTATATGATCCTTGTGGAGAGAGAAAAATATTTCTAGGACAATTTCAAAACACAAGGCATGCTTGGAGAATAAAATGTCATTTTGGGATATTATTTAAATTTGACAGTTAAGGTGGGAGAAATATGGGGGTAGGGAGCCAGGAAGGATCCATAGGCTAAATAATTCCCTCATATTTTTTAGGATCATGGTTTGTGTGCTATAATACCCCATTTTTTAGTCCCCATATTGATAATGTATTTTGTTTATTGATGAAAGGTTAGAGTGACCAAACAATTAAAAGAGGTCAAAGTGCCTAGGAAATGTAATACTTTGAACATTTCAAATAATAAAATACATCGTTGGATGCAAGACTGACAAGAAAAAGAGTTATAGGGGGCTATGATTCCATGAGAGAGGGGATAAATGGGCTAAGTCTTTATATTATATTTTATTTACCCATCTTGGAATTTTAAAGAGAAAGAAATAATTACATGAGCTTATTGGGGAAAATGTCAGGTGGTTCTTTATTGAATGTAATTTCATAAACACCTCTTGTGTGTTGTTTGGGGGTTCTTCCTCTTGGTTCTTCATTGTTATTCATTGGTTCACTTGTTCACTCTTCATTCATTTGTTGTTCATTCATTATTCTTCATTCATTCTTGTTCTTGGTTGGGACATGGAAATGAATTGTAAGAATGAATCCATTGTTTTGTTGGTTGTAGTAATTATTGATGTATTCTAGTCATGAAATGATGCATGCATGTTTGAGATGCATTGGCATGTGCTAAACCTTGTTCATAGTTTTGAATCATGTTATTCCCAGCATGGATATTCTTGAATAGATGCATTGGAGCCCTAAAAAGAAGTGTACAACATGAGGGACTGAATGGTAGAGAAGGGGGTTCATTGTCTTTGGGTGGTGTAGGCTGGAGAGAAGAGAGTTGGTGTACTTTGGATTTCTATGTGTGGAGAAACATGTGAGATATTGAGTGCTCACTGGTTTGGGAAGCTAAGTGTCACTCTGGAACCCATCCTTGTGGATTCACGGCCCTGGCTTGGGGATGACCTATTGTTACATTGGGTTCTTCGTCATATTTATGCAACTCTGGTTATCACATAGAATCATGGTGGCTTCCATATGAAGATCAAATATACCTATCAACCATTTCTGAAGCCATATGGCTTCACAACTAGCGGAACATGAAGCAATGTATTATTCTCTTATCGTGCTGAGAGAAATATAGAAATATTGGATTCTTACTCTGCCATGAACTCATGGCTGACCCCAGACTGAAACAACAACATGAAGTGATATTTCTATCAAAAACACTTTCACCCCAATATGAATCTGTATAACCAATCAGTCTAAAGTGATGATCTCCAGTATAACAGAGACCAAAGTCCAACATACCCTTAAGGTATCTCATCACATGATTTACAGCTACAAGGTGAACACGTCTGGGATATACTAGATATTGACTCAAGGTGTTCACAACAAATCATATATCAGTCCTGGTATTTGTCAGATACATCAACAAACCAATAATTTGTCTGTATAGCATCAACCAATTCTGATGAAGTATCAACCAAGAGCTTCATCTTTGTTTCCATGGGTGTGTTCATGGCTTTACATTCCAATGTATCAAACCTATTTAGTATTTCAACTACATACTTCCCTTGGTTAAGGAAGATCTTCTCTAGGCTATGCCAAACTTCAAGACCTAAGAAATAATGCATCATGCCTAGGTAATCCATCTCAAATTCTACAACGAGCTTCTTCTTAAAATATATGATGACCTTTTATTCTCCAATTAAAAATATTTCATCCACATACAACAACAATATAACTGGCTCACCATTCATAACCTTGAAGTAAAGGTTAGAATTAGATTTACTCTTGGTAAATCCCAAGCTCGTCAAGAAACTGTCAATTCTTCCATACCAAGCTCTAGGAGCTTGCTTCAACCCATTTAGAGCCTTCTTTAACCTACAGACATGATCCTTCTATCTTCAACTTCAAACCATTTTGGTTGTTCTATATACACTTCTTCTTCAATAACACCATTTAAGAAAGTTGTTTCACATCCATCTGGTGTATCTTCCACTTCATCTTGGTTGCAAGAGCTATGATGGTTCTGATAGAAGTGTATATGGCTATAGGAGAAAATGTCTCTTCATAATCAATGCCTTCCTTTTGAGAAAAGCCACGAGCTACAAACCTTGCTTTATGTTTTTCAATACTTCCATCTGCAACATTTTTTATCTTCTATAACCATTTGGAAGATACCACATCTTTGTTCTTCGGTCTAGGAATTATTTCCCATACATCATTATTTATAATGGATTGGTATTCTTCTATCATGGCATCCACCCATTCTTTCTTCTGAATGGATTCTTCAAAGAAAGTAGGTTCTTTTTCTATGAGATCAAGCATCAAAGCCATATAACTGGAGAATGACTTAGGTTTCTTGATTTGTCTCATGGTTCCTTATGGGGCACCATACTTCTGTCCATATTGAATGAATTCCCTTTCCCAAGCTGGATTTCTCTTGTGAGAGATCGAAATTTGGGGAGGTTCTTGAGATTCTATCATATCATGATCTTCTTGAATCTCATAATCAGGTGTAATTGTAACTTCCCTCACTGGTGCTACAACTCTGGGAGATATAGGTTCTTCTTTATATACTTATTCAATATGGAATCTCCTTGATTTCTTAAGTGTTGCATATTCATCAAAGGTTACATATCTTATGATCTCATTATGATGGTAACCCGGTATTTCAATTCTGAAGGCCTTAGATACCTCACAGTATCCAACAAATATCCCCTTCTTTCCTAAAGGGTCCAACTTGGTTTTCATTTCTTTCGGAATGTGTACAAACACTGGACAGCCAAATATCTTGAGATGGATTACTTCTGTCTTCTTTCTGGAGAACATTTCTTCAGGGGTTTTGAATCCAACTGCACTATGGGATAATATGTTTTGGACATACATTGTTGTTCTTGTTGCTTCATCCCATAAGTGCATTGAAAGATCTTGATCATGGATCATGGTCTTCACTGCTTCCATTATTGTTTTATTCTTTCTTTCTGCTACACCATTTTGTTGGGGATTATAGAGAGTGGTGAGTCCCTCTTGATCCTGACATCTCTGCAAAATCTTACAAATTATTTTGAGGTGTATTCTCCTCCATTATCTGACCTAAGTATCTTGATTTTTCTTTCTGAGAAGTTTTCTATCAAGGCTTTGAATTCATTGAATTTTCCAAACACATCATCTTTTGATTTCAAGAAGTAAACCCAAGTCTGGCAAGAATAATCATCAATAAATGACACAGTATACATACCCACTAAGAGAGGTTGATGGAATTGGGACACATACATTTGAGTGGATTAGCTCCAAGATTCCTTATGCTTTACTATCGCTCTTCGGGAAAGGATTATTTATGGTCCTTCCTTGTGCACATCCCTTGCACACACCTTCATGATCAACATTGAATTTTGGTAGTCTTGTAACTACCTTGCTTACATATGGTAATCCTTTTTAGTTGATGTGATCTAGTCTTATATGCCAAAGTTCACACGAAATCTCAGTGGAGTGAATCAAGGGTGCATCTGAGTGACCTTTTAACTTATACAGACCACCTTCTTATGTTCCAATGACAATTGCATCTTCTATGGTTTTTCCATTAGGCCACATAAGAACTTCACCATCTATGAATGCAACCTTGAAACCTTTATTATCTAAATTTTGGATAGAAAGTAAGTTCTTTGTCAAACTTGGTACATACAGTACATCCTTTATCTTCATTGGGGTCCCTTAATCAAGTTTGTAAGTGGATTATCCCACTCCTTTGATAGGGTATTGGTAATCATCTTTGAGTGTAACTTTTTGCGGAAATATCTTTTCTGTAAGGCTAAAGAGGATGTCTCTCTGACATGTCATGTTCTTAGATGCACCACTGTCTATAAGCCAAGTACCCTCTCCAAGTGAAACAGATCCTGAGAGGGTGGAAAATAAGACATGGTATTCAATCTCTTCTTTAGTCAACTTCGTAGGTGGCTCATCATCTTCAACTACATGGGCATGATGTTTTTGTTATTTCTCTTTCTGTATTCTTCTCTTCTAGCTAGAAAATTCTTAGCAATATGTCCCATCTTGTAACAATGGTAACATCGATAAGAGGAGAAATATTTTTCTCTTCTTTGTCCTTTCTAAAATTTTTGTAATGTGATTGGAGGGTGAGATTCTTTATGGAAATGGGTGAATCTCTTTGGGGAGTGAGATTCCTTATGTAGGTGGGTATCCTTCTGGAAGTGATACCTTTTATTTCCTCCCTTATCATGAGCAGCTAGGGCCTGGTCTTCATCCCTTAATAGTATTTCTTCTTGGTTAGCTACTCTTTCTTCTTCTAGAATACATTCTTCCCAAAGACTGCCAAATTCTAGTTTCTCCTTTATGGTATAAATAGTTTGGATGAAGCCATCCCAAGGTCTTATGAGACCATTTAGAGTTGTCATGATGAGTTCATATTCATCCAATTTATATCCAATTTCTTTTAGTTGTTCTTTGAAATGAGTAACCCTGGAGAAATAGTCTTGAATTGTTTCTCCTTTCTGCATCTTTGTATTCTTAAGTAGAGTTATCAAGTTCATATTCCAGTTAATGTTCTTTCCTTCATACATTTGGTTAGGGAATGAAACATTTCTTTTGGAGTATTCTTTGAAGACACTTGAGGGATCAAGTGATCTTTAATAAAGTTTGCAATGATTCATTTGGACCTAACCATATCCTTCTTGTACTTTTCTTTAGCTACATCTTCTACAGGTTCTGGTACATTTTCCTTTATGAATTTTGCAATATCATTCTCTTCAAGAATGAGTGAAATCCTATACTTCCAGGCACAAAAATTTTCCACACCTTCTAACTTGTCAACAAGCTTGGTTTTTGTAGACATTTTGGCCTGGAGCTAGGAAAATGACCAAAAATTAAAAGTGCTTAGAAATTGAATCTGAACTTACCAGGAGGTGTGTTGGGTTGAGGCGAGTAGGTTGGTGCAATCATTTTTTAGAAAATCCATTTTTTACCCCTTAAAACTGAGCCTGTGCAAATCAGGAATGGTACTTTTGTTATTGGTTCTAGTTTCCTGGTTTTCCAGTACTAGTCAAAACTAGGGTTTCACTTTCTGGAGGCTCTAGCCACTGAAAAGGTGAGCTCAAGATTCCAATGAGTTCTCTAGTCTAGGGCACACTTCTCTAGATGGTTTTTAGTCATAAATTATCTTCCAATAAAAAGCCTTAATTTTCTTGTACGTCAATAGTGATGTTTTTGGTTACCATGTGAAAGGTGATGTACTCAGTTTAGCTTTGATACCATGTTAAATTTCGAGCTGATATTAAGTTATTTTCAATTTACTAGACAATAATAGCATAAGCAGGATCATTGAAAGAAACACAATCACAAGATACAAAACATTTTATCCTGGGAAACCCTCATGGGGAAGAAAACCCAGCGAAAACTTAATTAATATAGATTGTTAATATAATGCCAAGACCGAATACCAAAACACTATAGAATATATAAGACTAAGAAATGCACCTTGTTATCGCACAATCTGTACTTTCCCATAGCCCAAGGCAAGTGGATGCAAGATTGGCATAACAAGGGGTGACCTATCACTGTCACCTTAACAGGAAACCCCATTTTGTTTAGGAGTATATCAAAGTTAACCCAAGGGAGACATCCCCGGTGACCTAAAGGGCTGATAAGACTAAGGCAAGGATGCAAGAAATTCCCCCTCTCACTAGTCACTCAAGTCAAAAGGTTCTCTAAGTCTCTAAAAGATGAAGCAAAGTGAATATATGGTGTACCTGCCCAGAACAAGACAACAAAGGAAAAATATTAGTGCTTCATAAGACCATGAACCTTTGAAAAATAAGCTAGCTGATATGAATTTGCAGCAATGTAATGGTTTATAATAGCAGTAAGTATTTTATAACAGCCACAAAGACCATGGCTTGAAATTGCTTGAAAAAGACAATAAAGTGTAACTTTAACTTAGCATAATGATAACAAGTTGTCATAAGCAAATTTGGCAATGTCTAGCTGGCATTAAATGTTGATTTTGTAGAGAATTTGTTGCAGTTAGATGGTTGTAGAAATCTCTTGTAACAACAACAATTTATAGTGCTCAGAATTGCAAGAAAACAGTGTAAACTTAGCATAAATCTAGTAGATTGTTTGGAAATTCTTACAAGCAATTTATGAATGATTTTAGTGCAAGTTATTTAGGTAAATGCAGCAAATTAGCATGAATTTGTATGGTTGTAGCCAATATTTTCAACAACATCCAGTTAGATAAGGAATTAGTCTAGTTTATGGTTAGTAAAAGTTAGTAAAAGCTTCAAGGAGAAAGTTTTGACTATTTGTTTGATCAATAATTCACTATAATGAGTAGACTAGTGCATTTTAGGGTTTATGGAGTCAACAGTAGAAGTAACAAAACTTGGAGAAAAGTAGCAATAATAATGCTTTGTCAAAGGAGAAGGGATGGACGGAGGAGGTGTTGGCAACCCAAGGCCTCAAGCAATCCAAATCTTAGGGACAAATTTGCTAGAGAGTAAGAAATCTTAGGCCCTAGTGAATCTTCCTTCCTTAGACTATTGAAATGATGTATGCAATGGGAAAGTAGAGTGAAACTACTAGAGAGTTAGTAGTTAGGGCTCTAGTAGCCACTTCTTAAACAAGGTGCACTTGAGAAATTTGGACAAGTATAAAACTATAGAGAGAAATAAGTAACTTATGTTTCTCTCCTAGGGTTTAAGAAAGAACTTTCATAATATTTAGCATGAAACAAGTAAAATTTACCACAAACATTCATTCACATAAACAAATTGCATATTTTCTACTTACTTCACTAAGAATAATCAAGCAAAACCCTAGTTGAAAATCATCCACCAAGAAAAATGCCAAGATACACCAAAATACGCCTCTCCAAGAAGTTGTGCACTAGTTATTTCAGTCAATAGCCCTTAAAGAGGGAGAAAAGTCCAGTCCACACTAAGTGTGTGATGATTGATGATGAAAAATGAGAGTACTTTCTCTCTATTTATACAATATCAATGACCCTCAATTAATTTTAGGTCATAAAAAGGTCGACCTGGCCAAATTACATCAAAAATCCATTTTTTACACAAATAAAAGTAATTAACCCCTGAAATCATCTCCAAGGGTGACGTCATGCCCTTCTAGGGTGACGTTGAGCCCCTAAAGTGGAATGTTGAGCCACATGTAAAGAATGTTTTGCCTCCAAAGGCCTTGGATGATTCCCACACGTGCCAACTAACTCACAATTGCCCTCAATATGCAAACCCTAGCTCTGGATGATGTCCAGGGTCACAATTATGATATCATGGGCTCTCAAAGGTCAACGACCAGGTGGAAGAGAAACATACCCTTGGGTCTATTCCTGCCAGAGTGTCTCAAAGGAAACGTCCTTCTTTCTTCTTGGTGCAACTATTTGATGTCTCTCTGCCCCTGGCTTGAGTTACAACATCCATCTGTGGGCTTTCAACCCCATGGAGGTTCGAGCTAATCATTCCCCCACGTGTACTTGTCCACCGAGCAAGGTCCTGGAGCAAAAAAAAGTATGCCCTTAAGGGGTTCATAATTCACAGGGATCATAACATGTAAACCACATACAATAATCAAATTACACAAACATGTGCATCAAACCCGACTTTACCTAGACAAATGCTCAAAGACGTTATGCAATTTAACGTGTCAAGTTTGGAGAAAGTCTCGGGGTGTCCTATTGGGCTAATCCTTCTTAATTTTGTAGTGCTTCCCAGGTGATAACCAGTCTAGGTCATGTAAGTGCATGTGAGGTGGTGTTGGGTAAGTGTTTGGGCATGGGGTGCAGTGATAACAGGGAAATTTATATCTTACCTATGGGTGCCTTTGTAGAGGGCGAGCTGTAACTTGTCATAGATGCCACATTTTTTCCTATCCCATTCAATGCCTATTATTCTTAGCTTCATTACTTTTGATATTTTTCCTTTATGCTTCAAGGGAAAAGTTGAGGGACATTGTCCTGGCTTGGTGACCAGAGGTGACAGCGTTACCCATAGGATTTCACAGAGATGAGAAGGTTGGCTTGTGATGAGATGCCCTTTATCTTGGTTATGCCACCAAGAGCCACTACCCTAGTTTGGTGACCAGATAGATGGCAGTTTCATACCGCTACATTTCCATGGTCATAATAGGTCGGCTCATGATGAGACCTCCCATCCACCAACCAAACCCACCATGGAAGCCCAATTAGACTCTACAGTATTTGATGGTGGAATGGTTCTCCGGATATTTTGATCCGGCCAATTTATCGATGGGATTTACGTAGTGATTGACAAGATATATTCTTACAAAAGTTCCTTCTTCATTTTAAACGTTCTCTTTTTGTCTTTTCTTTTATTAGATAGGTCTGATTAAAGGATGTGTGTTGGTATAAAACAGCTGGTAAAAGTGGGGTTCTTAACTACTGAAGAAGGTTGAGCTTGTGATAACCCTTGTGCTCAAGCATGCAGACAAAGATATTCACACCTATGACAAGCCTAGTACTAATACATTAACTTGATGGTATTTCAATTATTGACTGAGATACAATTATCGAAAGAAAACATACATGCAATAAAATGATGGTAAGAAAAATAGTTTCCTAAGATCTAGCATTAATCACACATTAACACAACGAATTTATTTCATCATTAGAGACAAGAACTACAAAAAATATTGAAACAACTAACTTATCAATAGATTAAGAAACTCTTACTCATTACATCATCCATTCATGAAATAAAGCTGGAATTAATTCCTCCTCAAATCCAATCACACAACGCCTTTGATGAAAAACGAAAGTTTGTCTCCATTCCTAAACAGGACTTCTCAATTTAGGTAGTTCGGAAATAGTTCTTTACAATTCCAAAAATGAGGTTCTTTGCCAAAACCATTGACCCTTGCTAAAAGGTCAATCCTCTTATTTATAATGAATCATTAACTAAAAATATCTATTACAAGTGCAAGCTAAGTAAAACTAAATATCGCCACATGGTGCTTTCGTCTCTTTGTTCTCTAAGAATCATGAAATAGTTTACTGAAGTGGATGAATCTTCTCATACTCCGTCCATTTGACGAAGAGTTCCTCAAATGTGTTGGCATATAAGAACCTACGTTGGTCCATCAAGGTTGAAAGAATTTATTTCACTTCTACTACTCATGCTCTGTACTTAATTATTTTAACACTTAACCACTGCAAAACTGCTTGAGCCTTAATCAGACTCTCCATGAACTAACGTCATGCTCACCACCTTTTCTATCTCTAATGTCCATGCTGATTCTTGTTCTACATGTTGCTTGACTATGTCATTTAGGTCGACAAAGTCCTCGGGTGAGCCGAATTCTGGGAGTCTGATGTCTTTCATCTCCCGATTAATCTTTTCCCAACTCTTTTTTCACTCTGTACACTTCTCCTAAATCTCTCGTCGAGGTTCCTGGGCCATTTTTACCCAGTATTCGGTCGCTTTCCTGATCCGATCTATGTTGTTGTCCCTTAGCACCTGAATGTTGTGCTCTTTGGCGTCTCACCCCTTTTGAACCGCGTTGATGTAATTGATCCTTTCTACTGCTTGGTGAGCCTTCTCACACCACCTTTCCATGTCCTTGCAAGTTGCTAGTGCCATAAGGGTGTATTCTTGGAAATCGGCTATACATGCAATGAAAAGGTGTCGTTCATTCATGAATTTTGCATAGGCATATTGGAACTCACTTCTCAAAAACATCGTGGCCTGTGTGGATTCTTGATGGTATTTTTTCAAATGTCACAGATGCTCCAACTCCTTGTGCAGCGGCAACTCATTTTCATCTATTCTTTCTCTATCTAATGTGGCATCCTTGATAGCCATCCCTGCATCGATAAGCTCGGAGGTCTTAGTGTGTTTTGTGTTGAGTAGCTTCTCCTCTGTGGTGATGAGAATCGAACTATCCAACGTAAGCCTCCTCTTCTTAGTGGTTCTCTTCATGATGGATTTTCTCTTCTGGTCATAGGTGATCGCTTGTATGTCGGAAACCTCATCAACAGGTTCGGGGATTTGTTGTTCTCCCCAGGTTAGAGTATTTCCCAGGCTCTTGGTTGTGCATACCTATTCTAGGATGGGTTCCTGAACTTCTTCCATATGTCCTGATAGCTCGACCTCCATTGGTTTTTCATTGGTTGGTGAGGCCTCGACCAAAATTGAAGAGTCAAGGATCGATATGGTACTTACTTGGTAATTGGTTGTCGATGTACCGATTTCTTGTTGTGGAACTTCCTCTTTCTGACCATCCGACCCCAGCTCATCCCTCAAGATTTCCATTGGGTTTCCTATAAATTCGAGTAGCTCAGTTTCTAATACACCTTTGACCTCATGGTCGCTTTGCATAAGGCTCTGAATTGGAGCATCGGGACCTAGTGATCTGAAAAGATGTTTTAAACGACAATGGTTGAGTTATCTTGCATGTGTTAAATTACCATTTAGAAAATTAATGAAAGAAGGAAGAATGAAATAGGGTACATAACATCCATAAATCAATATATAAATATTAACATAAGCATGAATACAGCAAACCATAAACACCAACGTGATAATGGAGTTTGGCAATCTCACCTACGTCTCTGGGCCTTTGTCTTAGTGGGTGAGGCTTTATTATTTATGTTTGAAGATTTAAAATTCCATAACAATAGTGATAAAAAGGTTACAAACTGATTTGGTCTTGTTCTACTAGATCTCAAGAACCCAACAAAACCGACGGCATTGAAATCGGATGAACGGAGCTCCCAAAAATAGCCCGCAAATGTGCTCTCTTCAATGGATCAATAATTCTTCAGCATAAACCTGTTATGAAGCTCCACAATGGCTTCAAGAACCTTTTGTTTATATAATCCTGAATTTGGTAACCATATCCCAACTTCCCCCCAATATCTGGCCTCAAAAAGGACCCAATATCCCCCAATATTGGCCAAAACTCTCTAAATATGTTGAATAATATCAATAAAAATCTTATTATAATGTTTAAAATCCACTTCTGAGCAAATATTGAGGGCACACCCCCTTTCTTCACGCTCCTGGGAATATGGGGCACTGCCATGTGCCCAAACTCTAAGGCTTGGCATGTTGGCCCCCTTTCTTTGTTAGCTCCTAGTTACATAGCAAGTCATATGGCCTGGTTTTAAAGATCCACGCGCTTACAACTTGGATAGGCCCCCAAAAAAATAGCCCGCGGTTACGCCCTTTGGTCGTTGGGCTAGCCCGACCGACCATATCTAACGTCTATACTTTCACGTGACAAACAATGGATGGTATGTACATATGGTGATACGCTAAGAACCGTGGCTTAAACCACAAAACTATTGCATCAACAGTTTAAGGTCTGGGCTATGATCATATTACAATGGTCATATCAAAATAAGCCCCAGCCCTTATTTTGGCACCATGCCATACATTTAAACTTAAATATAAGTTGTTACGTTTAGGGTTAAGAAACAATACGAGGGAGGGTTGGCTAGCTCGACCCTGCCAATTCATTTTCCCAGACCAGAGGTCAAAGGTTCAAATCCGGTGGAGCCCCAAATATTTTGCAATAAACATTAACCAAAGAATAGGTGCCACGTGGTAGCCCAGGACTGGACCACATGGCACCGTACCATATGCCAAAGGTACTACCACATGTCAACTCTCGATTCATCCACATCTACCAACCATGTGTTTGTCACGTCCCATGCCATTGTACCTACCACATTTTTCATGTGTCGTACGAACATGCCACATGTCATACGGTCGTGCCACGTGTCACCCTTGCAGTGGTGACACATGTCATTCCCTGAATGGTCCACCTATACCTGTCCTCGTCAGCATCCACTGAACCTTTCCATGTCAGTTGTACAATCGTACAACATGTATGGTCAGCTACCATGTGGCACTCTACGAACTGTACAGTCAGCATTTTGTTTTTTTGCATGTTTGGCCAAGTGACCAGACCACGATATCTTGGTCATACGATGTTTGTTTGAGCCCGTTCAAGTTGCGTTGGGTTCGTATCGACGAGGCATATGCATATGTTCGTTTTGAAGTTATTTTGAGCACTTTGATTGTTAGGCCTTCCTGGACCCATTTTGGTCCCGATATCCAATTTTGGATCACACCTCCCCACTAAAAACCTTTTGGTCCTCTAAAAGGTTATTGACCAGTCATCAAGTGTGAGATAGGACACCCCACTTGTTCCATGTCTTTAAACTTTGTTTTGTGTACCTGTCTCATCAAGATCAACTAAAAAACAATCATGATAACTGACAACATATTGTTAGCCATTTGTACCCTGTCACATCTTACTGAAGCCACTATAATCCATGTTGAAAACATTACTAATGATAACATCATAAATATGACTGCAAATGAGTTAATATGTTTGTAATATTTTCACGACATTAGCTTATCTTGAAGCAAAGTGTGATTGATTTTCCATTCTACAATCATCTCATGTTCTTTCTTAAGATCGATTACTTGATTTGAAACAATTATAGGTGTGTTGCTTGCATGAGATGCCTTTCTTAATTGTTCCATAGTTTGAAGAGATTTATTTGCCTTTAAATGATGAGCATGAACAACATATTCTTGACCTGATTTGGTTAAGTGATATTAATTATTTTCCCTGTAGAAGATTGTTTTACAACCATACAAGTAAGGACTACCTAAGACCCTTCCACATTCACTTAGTGGCACCACATCACATGTTACCGCGTCCACAAACTTAGATGAAATTGCAAATTTTAATGTGCACTGCTTTGCTATGTGCAATTGATGATTGTTTCTTATCCATTTAAGTGTGTAAGGATTATGATTCATCTGAGTTTTTAATCCCAATTGTTTAACCAATTCCTCTAAAATCAAGTTAGATTGAGATCCACTATCTATCAATGTGTTGACCTTAGTATGCTACATAATGACCCTTAAGTGAAACAATGTACTTCTAGAATCAAATCCATCACCAATTTTACCTATCAAACCAACCAATGAGACTTTAGATTCATCACATGGATCTAATCCCAAGTATGTTGGTCATATTGTTGTTGCAACTGTTTGCCTCCCTTTTCTTTCCTTGGACCACTTTGGTCTCTTCTCAAGATGCAATTTCCAGCAATGGTCCTCATCATGCCCTTCTTTCTTGCAGTGCTTACAAGAGGGCTTCTCTTCCTTTCTTGCCACTGAATTTTCCTTCTTGCATTCCACCTCTTTTTGTCCTCTTTCCTTGAAGACGATTCCCCTGATACACCAACTCTTGTTTTCCTTGCCTCAATGTATGTTTCTTGAACAGAAACCTCTTCAATATTAGTAGTTCCAAACATAAATACAAGGTTACAAATATGTGCAGGTAAACCTCCTATATACTTCATAAGAGTTTCTTGGGTATGTAACTGAATATCTAACATCAATGTCATTTTACGAAATCCATCTGTGTATTATTTCTCTGTTTGTGCTTTTCTTATTTTAAGAGCTTGCTATTCAATTAAATCTTTCTCTTTATAACCCAAAGGATGGAATTGTTTTCTAAGTGCAGAAACAAAAACCTGCCATGATGGAAATACATTACCCACTTGTTGCGTTCCATTTTGCAACTTTCTTTTCTACCAGATGAGTGTTGTGCCTACAAGTCTAAGGGATGCCAACTTGATCCGAGTTGCCTCATCCTTTATTTTTTTCACACTGCAATAAACCTCCATCTGTCTGACCCAATTATCAAGTTTCTTTGCATTGACTTCACCATCATACATAGGTAATTCAAATTTCACATCAAGTTTTAGTAAAGGCATTTCATGTTTATGTTTATGGACACGTTTTATTGCAGTGTATTTAGAACTTAAACTTGAAGAAGAAGGAGAAGAAGTTGATGGAGAAGAAGGAGGTGAAGGAGGAATTTGAGGAGGATCATCTCCTTATTCATTTTTTACCTTTAAAGATTCACCAAGAACAGGTCTTTTTCGTTCCAAGTAATCCTCATATAGAACCTTCATCATCTCCGACATGGCAAAGAAAGTTTTTTGAAACCCTTTCTCATCCTGATAAATTCCCTCTTTCGATGCCATCTTCATGCTTTGAGAATTTCTCTTTCTCAATCCAATCAATAGATTCTCTTCAACAAGCTCACCTTCACCACAATTCAACTTTTCCCTAGTAATCATGCAAACTCAAAAACCAAACGTCAACTAGCTCTGATACCACTTGATCTAAAAATATCTTCTAAACGACAATGGTTGAGTTATCTTTCATGCATTAAATTACCATTTAGGAACTTAATGAAAGAAGGAATAATAAAAGAGGGTACATAACATCCATAAAGAAATATACATATATGAACATAATCATGAAGACAGCAAACCATAAACACCAACATGATAACAGAGTTCAACAATCTTGCCTACGTCTCTGGGCCTTTGTCTCAGTGGGTGAGGCCTTCTTATTTTTGTTCTAAGCTTTAAACGTACATCACAATAGTGCTAAAAATGTTACAAACGGATCTGGTCTTGTTCTACCAAGCTTCCCTACATACAAATGTCTTTGGCTCAATAATTCTTCAGCGTAAGTCTATTATGAACCTCCTTAATGGCTTCAAGAACCTTTGATTTATATAGGCCCGAAGTCGGTAACCATCTCTCAACTTCCCCCCAATATCTGGCATCAAAAAGGGCCCAATATCCCCCAATATTGGCCAAACATATCTAAAATTGTTGAATAATATCAATAAAAACTTATTATAATGTTTGAAATCCACTTCTGGGAAAATATTGAGGGTGAAACCCGCTTTCTTCTCGCTCCTGGGCATATGGAGCGCTGCCATGTGCCCAAGCACTAAGGCTTGGCATGTTGGCCCCCTTCCTCCATTATCTGGCGGTTACATTGCAAACCATATGGCCCAGTTTTAAAGCTCCATGCACTTACAACTTGGATAGGACCCTCGACAAATAGCCTAAGCCTACGCTCCTTGGTCTATGGGCTAGCCCGACCGAATGGGGATAACATCTATAATTTTGTGTGCCAAACAATGGATGGTATGGACATATGGTGATAGGCTAAGAACTATGCCTTAAACCACCAAAATACTGCACCAAGAGTTTAAGGTTTGGGCTATGATCATATTACAATGGTCGTGTGGCAAGGTTTTCGTCGGGGCTGGGGCTAGGCCCCAACCCTTATTCCTCCCACCATACCATAAATTTAAAGTTAAATATAAGTTGTTATGTTTAGGTTAAAAAATAATACGGGGGCAGGTTGGTTATCTCGGCCCTGCCAAGTCATTTACCCAGACTAGAGGTTGAAGGTTCAAATCCGATGGAGCCCCAAATATTTTGCAATAAACATTAACCAACGAATGGGTGCCACATGGAATCCCAAGACTGGGCCATGTGGCACTGTACCATAATCCAATAGTACTACCACATGTCATCTTTTGATTTGTCCACATCTTCCAACCATGTGTCTTCCACGTCACATGCCACTGTGCCTGCCACATGTCGTATGGATGTGCCACGTGTCACCCTTGCAGTAGTGACACATGTCACTCCTTGATTGGTCCACCTATACATGTCCTTGTCATCATCCACAGTACCTTTCCACATTAGTTGTATGGTTGTACGGCCTATATAGTCAGCTGCCACGTGGCATTGTATGTACTTTACAGTTATCATTTTTTTTTTGCCTATTTGGCCAAGTGAACATACAGTGATATCTTGGTCATATGATGTCCGTTTGATCCCGTTAAATTTATGTTGGGTTTGTATTAATGAGGCCTGTGCATACGACCGTTTTGAATCCATTTTGATCACTTTGATTTTTAGGCCTTCCTAGACCCATTTTGGTCCTGAGTACCAATTCTAGATCACAACTCCCCACTAAATACCTTTGGGTCCTCCAAAAGGTTACTAACCAGTCATCAAGTGCGGGATAGGACACCCCACTTTTTCCCTGTCTTTAAACTTTGTCCTATGCACCTGTCTCATCAAGATCAACTATAAAACAATCATGATAACTGACAGCATAGTGTTAGTCATTTGTACCTTGTCACATATTACTGAAGCCACTTTCATCCATGTTGACAACATTACTAATGATAACATCAGAAATATGACTGCAAATGAGCTAATATGTTTGTAATATTTGCATGAAATTAACTTACCTTTAAGAAAAGTGTGATTGATTTTCCATTCTACAATCATCTCCTGTTCTTTATTAAGATCGATTACTTGATTTGAAACAATTATATGTGTGTTTCTTGCATTATCTGCCTTTCTTAATTGTTCCATAGTTTGAAGAGATTTATTTTCCTTTAAATGATGAGCATGAACAACATATTCTTGACCTGCTTTGGTTAAGTGATATTGATTATTTTCCCTGTAGAAGATTGATTTACCATCATAGAAGTAAGGACTGCCTAAGACCATTCCACATTCACTTATTGACACCACATCACATGTTACCTCATCCACAAACTTAGATGAAATTGCAAATTTTAATGTGGACTTCATTTCTATGTGCAATTGATGATTGTTTCTTATCCATTTAAGTGTGTAAGGCTTATGATGCATCTGAGTTTTTAATCCCAATTGTTTAACCAATTCCTCTTAAATCAAGTTAGATTGAGATCCACTATCTATCAATGTGTCTAACTTAGTATGCCTAATAATGACCCTTAAGTGAAACAATGTACTTCTAGAATCAAATTCATCACCAATTCTACCTGTCAAACCAACCAATAAGACTTTAGATTCATCACCTAAATCCGATCCCAAGTTTGTTGGTTGTGTTGTTGTTGCAACTGTTTGCCTCCCTTTTCCTTCCTTGAACCACTTTGGTCTCTTCTCCGGATGCAATTTCCAGCAATGGTCCTCATCATGCCCTTCTTTCTTGCAATGATTGCAAGAGGGCTTATCTTCATTTCTTGCCACTAAATTTTCCTTCTTGCCATTCCACCTCTTTTTGTCCTCTTTCCTTGAAGACGATTCCCCTGATACACCAACTCTTGTTTTCCTTGCCTCAATGTATGTTGCTTGAACACAAAATTCATCAATATTCGTAGCTCCAAACATAAATACAGTGTTACAAATATGTGCAGGTAAACCTCCTATATACTTCATAAGAGTTTCTTGGGTATGTAAAGGAATATCTAACATCAATGCCATTTTATGAAATCCATCTGTGTATTATTGATATGTTTGTCCTTTTCTTAGTTTAAGAGATTGTCATTCAATTAAAGATTTCTCTTTATAACCCAAAGGACATAATTGATTTCTAAGTGCAGAAACAAAAACTTTCCATGATGGAAATACATTACCCACTTGTTGCATGCCATTTTGAAACTTGTTTTGCCACCAGATGAGTGTTGTACCTACAAGTCTAAGGGATGTCAACTTGATCTGAGTTGTGTCATCCTTTATTTGTTGCACAATGCAATAAACCTCCATCTATATGACCCAATTATAAAGTTTCTCTGTATTTACTTCACCATCATACATAGGTAATTCAAATTTCACATCACGTTTTAGTAAAGGCATTTCATGTTTAGGTTTATGGACATGTTTTCTTGCTGTGGATTTAGAACTTGAACTTGAAGAAGAAGGAGAAGAAGAAGGTGAAAGAGTAATTTGAGGAGGATCCTCTCTTTATTCACTTTTGACCTTTGAATATTCACCAAGAACTGGTATCTTTCATTCCAAATAATCCTCATATAGAACCTTCATCATCTCCAAGATGGCGAAGAAAGTTTTTCGAAACTCTTTCTCATCCTAAGAAAGTTCCTCTTCCAATGCCATATTCTCGCTTTGAGAAGTTATATTTCTCATTACAATCAATTGATTCTCTTCAACAATCTCACCTTCACCACGATTCAACCTTTTCTTGGTAATCATGCAAACTCAAAAACCAAACATCAACTAGCTCTGATACGACTTGATCCAAAAAGATCTTTTAAACAACAATGGTTGAGTTATCTTCCATGTGTTAAATTACCATTTAGGAACTTAATGAAAGAAGGAAGAATGAAAGAGGGTACATAACATCCATAAATAAATATACATATCTGAACATAATCATGAAAACATCAAACCATAAACACCAATGTGATAACGAAGTTCGACAATCTCGCCTACGTCTCTGGGCCTTTGTCTCAGTGAGTGAGGCTTTTTTATTTCTATTTGAATATTTAAAATTACATCACAATAGTTCTAAAAAGGTTACAAACTGATCTTTCTTGTTCTACTAGATCTCAAGAACCCAACAAAACTGACGGCATTGAAATCAGATGAACGGAGCTCCCAGAAATGGCCCGCAAAGGTGCTCTCCTCAATGGATTGTTTGCATACAAATGACTTTGGCTCAATAATTCTTCAGCATAAACATTTTATGAACCTCCTCAGTGGCTTCAAGAACCTCTAGTTTATATAGGTCTGAAGTTGGTAACCATATCCCAACTTCCCCCCAAGATTTGGCCTCAAAAAGGGCCCAATATCCCCCAATATTGGCCAAACAATCTCTAAAAATGTTGAATAATATCAATAAAAATCTTATTATAATGTTTAAAATCCACTTCTGGGAAAATATTGAGGGCGTAGCCCTCTTTGTTTGGGCCCATGGGCATATTGGGCACTGCCATGTGCCCAAGCGCTAAGTCTTGGCGAGCGCTAAGTCTTGGCGCGCTGGCCCCCTTCCTCTGTTAAGTCCTGGTTACATTGCAAGCCATATGGACCGATTTTAAAGCTCCACACGCTTACAACTTGGATAGGCCCCACGACAGATAGCACGCAGTTACGTCCCTTGGTCAGAATGTTAGCTCGACCGACCAGGGCTAACCTCTATACTTATGTGTGCCAAATGGTGGATGGTATGGACATATGGTGATAGGCTAAGAACCGTGGATTAAACCACAAGAATACTACGCCAACATTTTAAGGTCTAGGTTATGATCATATTACAATGGTCATGTGGCAAGGTTTCTGTCAAGGCTAGGGCTAGACCCTAGCCCTTATTCTGCCCACCATACCATACATTTAAACTTAAATATAAGTTGTGACATTTAGGGTTATGAAACAATATGAGGGCAGGCTGGCTAGCCCGGCCATGCTAAGTCATTTTCCTAGACTAGAGATCGGAGATTCAAATCCAGTGGAGCCCCAGATATTTTAAAATAAACATTAACCAATGAATGGGTGCCACATGGAAACCCAGGATTGGGCCATGTGGCACCATACCATAGGCCAATAGTACTACCAATGTTAACACTCGATTCGTCTACATCTGCCAACCACATGTTTGTCACGTCACATGCCACTGTACCTTCCACGTGTTGTACAGACATGCCACATGTCGTATGATCATGCCATGTGTCACCCTTGTAGTGGTGACATGTGTCACTCCCTAATTGGTCCACCTGTACTTGTCCTCATCAGCATCCATTGTACCTTTCCACGCCAGTTGTACTGCCTGTATAGTCAGCTGCCACATGGCACTGTATGTACTGTACAGACATCATTTTTGTTTTCTTGTTTGGCCAAGTGAACATACCGCGATATCTTAGTCATACAACGTCTGTGTGAGCCTGTTCAAGTTGTGTTGGGTTCATATCGACCAGGCCTACACATATGTCTGTTTGAAGCTATTATGAGCACTTTGAGTTTTAGGCCTTACTGGACCCATTTTGGTCTCGAGATCCAATTCTGGATCACACCTCCCCACTAAATACCTTTTGGTCCTTCAAAAGGTTACTGACCAGTAATCAAGTGCAGGATAGGCCACCCCACTTGTTCCATGTCTTTAAAATCTGTCATGTGCACTTGTCTTAGCAAGATCAACTGTAAAACAATCATGATAACTAACAACATATTGTTAGCCATTTGTACCCTGTCACATCTTACTGAAGCCACTATCATCCATGTTGACAACATTACTAATGATAACATCAAAAATATGATTGCAAATGAGATAATATGTTTTTAATATTTCCACGACATTAACTTATCTTGAAGCAAAGTGTTATTGATTTTCCATTCTACAATCATCTCATGTTCTTGCTTAAGATTGATTACTTGATTTGAAACAATTATAGTTGTTTTATTGCATGATCCGCCTTTCTTAATTGTTCCATGGTTTGAAGAGATTTATTTCCCTTTAAATGATGAGCATGAACAACATATTCTTGACCTGCTTTGGTTAAGTGATATTGATTATTTTCCCTGTAGAAGATTGTTTTATGATCATACAAGTAAGGACTGCCTAAGACCATTCCACATTCACTTAGTGGCACCATATCACATGTTACCTCGTCCACAAACTTAGATGAAATTGAAAATTTTAATGTGTGCATCTTTGTTATGTGCAATTGATGATTGTTTCTTATCCATTTAAGTGTGTAAAGCTTATGATGCATCTGAGTTTTTAATCCCAATTGTTTAACCAATTCCTTTGAAATCAATTTGGATTGAGATCCACTATCTATCAATGTGTTGACCTTAGTGATCCGAATGGATCTCCACACGTGAAAGAACTTCTTAATTTGCGCCATGTTGATTTTAAGGTGGTGACAAAAGTGTTTAAGTGGATTAAAATGATGTTTTCTTGAGTTTTATTTCTCACGCATTTAATTATGCATTTGTGGGAAAAATACTTCATGCATTTTTCATATTAGTTTTATTAATGTTTTTATGAAGTGCTCATGCATTTAATTATGCATTTTATGAGCTTTAATAACTCATACATTATTAGTATTCACTTGTAATTAAAATGATTAATATTTGTGAGAGAAAAATTGTCTCACATATTATTCATTTATTAATTATGGAAATTGGTTTTCATGTGAGAAACCACCTCACACCAATTTGCCATTTTTCTCAATTGTAGTATGAGAGAATCAAGGGCATGGTTGGAAAGTCTTTGGGTAGTTTTGAGACTTTTCCGTTTTTGAGCCTAAGATGGTTGAAGATCCTACTTTTAAGGATCTTGTTTTTTCCTTCTTTGTAATTAAATCCTACAATTGTTGATCTTGTAATTAATGCTCTTAGTTGGAGAGAGAGTAAGGAAAAACTATATATATTCCTTATGTGAGCCATGTTGAAAAAGGAAGAAAGGAGAGAGTGCTTAGCTATTGAAAGCCATAGTGTTGAGCTAAGGAAGATCCATAGTGCTTGAATGTAAGAGAGTTTTGAGAGCTCACTTTGAAGAAGGAATATAGAAGATTTGCATTCCAGTTGGAGCAGGTCTAGAGACGTAGCCCCAGAGGTGGAGGGGTGAACTCTGTTATCAACATCGGTTGTCTCTCTCTTCTATTTATTTTCATGTACTTTATGCTCCTTGATGTTCATTTGTATTATGTTTATGCTTGTAATGCATTATGATAAATGAACTAATATGCTCAATAAATCCTGTATAAGCCATAGTCAATTTAAAGATCCTCACATTGTAAACATTTGAGAGAGTAGTACTCAACCCGTTTCTAGATCAAGTGGTATCAGAGCAGGTGACTGCTTTGCAGGATGGGCAGAGGAGCGAAGCACACTAAAAGAATGCAAGAGTTGCAAGAGATCAATGACATCATTCAAGCTGACTTTTGCAAGTAGTTGAAGAGGAGAAGTAGGAGCTTCAAGAGATGCTACGAGCCAAAGAAGAGTTATTGGCTAAGTTGCAGAAGGTCGAGAAGATGGATGTTGCATCTCAAACCGAGGTATATGATGTTTCTTCATGTTTTGTTTTCTCTCAATATGAAACTAATKTTGGCATGAAGATCCTCACAAAGATGGGGTATAGAGGAGGTGGACTTGGCATTAATGGTCAAGGAGTCACCCAGCCATTGGAGGTTGTACCAAGACAACCATTTGCAGGCTTGGGTTATGGACATGAAGAGAAAGGAGAATGCTCGAAAGTCGCTGAAGCGAAAGCCATCTCTTCACCACTAGATTCCAAGAAGGGAATCAAGACAGTTAGTCCTCATCAGTTCAAGGACAAGTCAGGAAGGTATAACAGTCATTCAAGTTCTTCTTTTGCATATAAGAGAAATGATTGCTTCCATAGATCTTATAACCATGATGTAGTTAAGCATCAAACAAAGAAAATGTGGGTTAAGAAGACGGATGTGTCCTTGAGAATTGAGACCAAGAAGAAGAACAACATTTCGTATTCTCCTGCAAGGAATGTACAACTGAATGGAAAACGAAGGAATTTCTGCAATTTCTGCAAAATCAGTGGCCATTGGGAGAAGAAGTGTTGGAAATTGCACCCTGAAATTCGCCACAAGTTAAGCAAGCAGAATGTAAAATATCCTATGAAGAAGGAGGCTCCATTCACCATTGGAAAAGAACGATTACGAGATGAAAGTGCTTGGTGCTGGTTCGGTAAGCAGTTCATAATGTTTCTGCAAGTTTTATTTATGCTATGTTGTAAAATTTTGAGTTTTATGGGGACAGGTATCCCTCTTTTGATGGAAAACACTCAAAAATTTTCCGACTCAGAATCGAGAAGTAATGGCATCATTGCGAAGGACTAGATGAGAGAAATCCAATGGCGCGAAAATCGCGCCAAAAGGCCTCCAGATGAGAAAGTTACTTCTTATCTTGGATATGGTCGATGACCGCAGCCGAATTCTCAAGAGCTAAGATCGAAGGTTGCCGCAGCACTACAGACACGAGGTGGTTCGTCTGCCATTGTTTTGAGGGCCACCTTTGTTGCAGAACCAGTGTCTTGAGATTTTCATGTGCACAGAGGTTTCCTACCGCCTTGGAAGCTCTGATTGTGTTTCTAGTTGCTTGCAGAGAGATGGAGCTCGAGCCCTGCAGAGGCGTAGAACGTCGATGGGATTTTGACTAGTGGACATACGCACAGTTCTATATAGGATGAGGAAACTGAACTTGAGCCTGATGTAAATGAGCCAAGGGCTCCAGTGAATAATGTGATGGCTTGAAGGCACTGTTGGTGACCTTGGCCACCGAGAGTTGTTTGTGGTATGCCTTCTCAGCAGAAATCACGAGAGCGTAGGAAGAAAGAAAAAATAAATGAATGTGAGGATACGGCACCAAGTTTGTTTGGAACTCGGTCACGTTCAGAACACCATCAAAACACAGGGAAGAGCCAACGAAGACAAATACAACAATGAGATTTTTTCAAGAGCAGCCGATGAAGATAGCGATGCCTCTGCGCTCGCGTTCAAGTTCTCAGAAGATTTGAGACCATCATCCACTGGGGTTTCAACCAAAGAAATTTCTCCATGGATTTCCATGGGTTCAGTATCGACAGAGGGTTGATTTTTTGAGGTCTTGGAGTCTTCTCTCACTGGCTCCATCATGGATCCTGTGCAAACAAACCTCGGCTGCCTCAAACGTGCCCGTGAGAAGTCTACTGCATTTATTCGGTAGTTCATAGGAATCGAACCCACAGGGTGGAAGACCAAGAAATCCTGCAGGCCTGTACAATTGTCTGCCAGCTTTTGGATTCGATCTAGGCATAGATCCACGATTTCCTTATCGATGGTATAATGGTCGTGAGTGAAGATGTTGGCGGCATCTTCTTTACCACTGATGAATTTCTTTGGGTGAAAAAGTTGTTGATATGTGTCAGTTCAAACTTCGTCTATGATAGTTGGTTCCAGATCCAGAAAAAAATGGCACAGTGAAACGAATTCATTT
Organism: Picea engelmannii; assembly: GCA_009831015.1. Taxonomy (NCBI): domain Eukaryota; kingdom Viridiplantae; phylum Streptophyta; class Pinopsida; order Pinales; family Pinaceae; genus Picea; species Picea engelmannii. Next base: position 273,041 of record ML777028.1, read on the forward strand.
TTTTGTTGTTATATAGATCACAAAAGGTCTGAAAGTTGGGATTTGATCCGCAGCCCGATTTTCTACATGAAAAGAGTGATTTGGCTATCATAGAGGAAAATCGTTGAACCAAGCTACGGTGAACACGTTTTGCCCATGCGTTTTTCCAATACATCATCATGAGAAATAGAAACTAGCCTGAATTTCCATAAGGAGAGCTCTGTTGAGATTACTCCCGCTAGTTTGTATTACAGAGTTGATGGTATTCATCCAGAAAACCTTTTTTTTGGTAGTGCGATTGGAGCTATTGACGTTCAATATAGAGTTGGAAATCAAACAGTGTGCGTTGTTCATATGGTTCCCTACTAGAGCCGAATTCCTACACAGCACCGATAGCCAAGAATCCAGGGATACGGGCCTTGTTCAAGGCATGGAGTTGTATAGTTTTGTTTCTATTGTGTAGGGAGACCAAAACAAAGAGTCGAAGAGTGACAGTGCGTTCCAGGCCTTGTAAATGATATGGTCGACCTTTGACAAAGGATAGTGCAATTGAGATGAGGGTTAGGGCCATTACACCGAGTTCGTAAGCTCTCGAGCCTAGCACCATTCATAACTTCAAAGATGCCTAGTAGTTGGAGAATGCCTCATCATTACAGCCAATGCAATAAGATTTTCATGTAGGAAATTGAGCACAGAAAAGCCATGAAAGTCGAGAGCAGAGAGGGTATGGTTTTCCCATCTTATGCACATTATTGGCACATTGAATTATCATGTAATTTCCATTTGGCATTTCAAAATTAGCATGTAAATTGTTGTAAATGCCATGTAAATGCCATAATTGCCATTAAAACTTGATGATTATGAAGCATTGAAAAAAGGCTTGTTTAGCCACTCTTACGTGAGGAAGAGTCAGAGGCATCTTTTTGCGCATTAAGCCCTGTTGGCTTCTTTGTAAAAAGTTGATTGAGGCATTTTTTCCTAAGACTATTTTTGGCATTTTCATGTAAAATTGACCAATGAGTGTGGTTATAAACTCTTGGCAAGTGTTTCAAAAAAATGTAAATAGGTATGATCAGTCACATATCCAGGTTATCATCAATTATAGGTTGCAACTTTAAGTAGATGTGGGTGTTTGCATTCCAATTCTGAAGAACATAGGTGAAGGATTCTTGAGG